>CM043016.1:168984053-169325833 GCA_023690525.1 Holotrichia oblita
ATTAATCAGAAGTAAATAGGTACACGGAAAGTTATGATTAGAAGAATTTTTTTTTCAAACAGTAACAACTTCAGCATTAAACATTAAAATAAGGGCAATTTACATGAACAGCAATCTTTTGACTTTGCACTATTCCGAGTTTTGGTGTTGCAATTACAGCATGCTCAAATTATACAGGTGACACTCTACTTATCAAATAATAATAATTGAAATAAGAAAAACTTGACGAGCTAACGTATGAGGCTTCGCTCTAAATGGTTCTTCCAGTAAAGCTTAACTGAATACAGTACAAAAGTATCAAACGAATTTAGCTAACTCTAAGGATAGTGAGATATAAACGGTCATAAACATCAAGGAAAGTTAGAAAGACAAGCCAAAAATAAAATGTTTCTGAATAAATCCTAAACATATGTCTGCAGAATATAATAATAATATCCAAATGCAATATAAGAAATATCTCCTTAATATACGTTCTTACCAACTCTGTTGCAAATGCTGACTGAAGGCACGCCTCAATGTTCACTAAAATATAATAAAACAAGAAAGGATACATAGCCTCTATCAGTCGCAAATACCAGACTATCAAAAATATTCAAGAGAGCAGTAATGCAGCTGTGACTACCTTTAAATTGTAACTAGTTTGGAGATATAATTGAAAGCTCGCTGATTTGTTGGTACATAATTCTCTTGAACACATCTACGCGACTCGCTGTATTTTGATAAATTCCTTCAGAATCGGGGTAACCAAAACCACCTCCCATTCGTCAGTAGAAACATTCAATGAATCCGGATAACACAATTATCATCTAATTTGGAATCAGAACTTGCTCTATTACTTTTAACGCCACTAAACAGCCTGATCAGCTGCTGAGTATCAACTGTTGATTTATAAATGGATCTTCTAACTAGAGTTGGCAGCAATCTCTATTATAAAGACTTTCTAAACATATCCATCGTCAAATTCCGCCAACGTTGTTGTTGGTAATCCAACGAACCTTCTTCTACTAGAATAAAACACACGACTGAATAAACAACTTGTCACATTCTATGAAGTCAACCTTTGAGTTTTCTTCGCAGCGCTATCATGAATTATGAATTGACTAATTTTCAAAATTAACTACTTAAAGTATGACCAAATTTTTCTTTAAAGTGTATTGAATACATCAGTAAACTTTCACTAAGTGTGTTGAACCGTATAGCTCCCAAAGCAATCCGTCAAGTTAAAACTCTAGTTATGCAACGAATAATCTGAAATATTTAGCTGATGTAATCGTATATTACCTAATTTACATTTGTCGACATAAAATACCTTTGGATTTTAAGGAGGTATCTAAAATTACAGACTAATGTGTTAAAGTATCGGTAACACATTCTTTCAAAATACTTGGGGTTTGTTAATATGTACATACATTCTTTTATACATGTCAATCTGATCTTTCTGTTATTATCGCCCACATATCACAAATCACGCCAACATTGGCCTTGCATCCATTTACAACTCCTAACGCTAATAAATGGATCAGCTTATACCAGATCAATTTACTGTTTTTATAGACCGTCGTTTTCTGAAAAAAAATTTCAACAAGTCTATTTTGAATAAAATTTGTTTATTGATATATTATTTATTATAATTCACGTTCTTTCACTTTTTAAATGGTACTATGTTTCGATACATATCCATTTAACGAATCTATATAACTTGGTACATTCTGTAGTACAATCTCTGTAACATTTAAACCTAATTTAATTTGTCTAATTCATTTCAATAAGGTAGCACAAATATTGACACTAGACCAACATATAAAATACACATAAAAGTTCGTTGAGTTACCTTCAAATTGTAGAAGTACTAGAACTTTGTCGCTGTATTACGTTCATCATTCCATGTACTTTCACTACAATTGAATTACGCTTAGCTGTACCAAGATTTGATAGAACAAATTCGCATATTTTTATCGCAACGAAAATAAACAATCGCGCACATCGGACCTCGAACGTAGTAACCTCGAAAATGTTGAGGCAGGTTCGCACATTATTTGCGAACAAGTTTTAATAAATGTGCGCCGCTATATTTATACGTGTCCATATACATATCTAACTATCGCGATATTGTATGCAAGTGTTTACTTATCGTCGGATATTGAATTTCTTGTTGCAATTAAATGCTACAAACATTTATTATTTAATTAGTAAATAAACTACTTTAAACTGACAACATTATATAAATTTACACAAACACTAGTGTTTTTCTTGGGTATCACTATGTGTTAAATTTCACTATTTGATATATGGCTCCTTATGAACTTGTCCAATTGACTGACTACGCAATCTTCAAAAAAAATTTAGTATTAAAAGCACTAATAAAATCATAAATTTGATTAATTAATATCTAACCAAACATTTATTATAATAAATATGTCAATATGGATATCGTATTAGAAAATCTTTTCCTTATTAAATAATCATTACCACGCATTACACATTCATTAATGCAACACTATAGAATTGTAAATTCCATTCACTACACTATCGCTTGTTTGATAAATATTAACTGTTCACTTCCTTTGAGATGGTTTTTGTGTATAACTTATACAACTCCCGAGACCACATCCATTATTATAAAATACCTCCACTTATGAGTATTTTTAGAATAATAATTTTCGAAGGATTTGACATTGTAAATTCTATTCCAAACTAGAGTTTTTGGCTCAAATCTTATTCTTTTCAATAACCTAAATCTATACTAAATTAATTATTTTTAATTTTTGCAGCAATGGTTATAGAGCTTCGCCTAACCTATATGCATGATGCCTGTTTTCCACAATCCAAATTTATAAACCTGATTGTACTAAAATGCCAAAAATATATTCCTCGTAAATTTGTTTTTAATCTTGTAGACAACAAACACAATACCTCACCTTAAAATAATAAATGCATATTACTCGTTTCTAACTTGCTATTGTCGAACCAAACAATTTTTTTGTATTCAGAAATTGTTCAACTTTTAAAAGCTTTTTTTGAATACTAAACTTTTCGTATTTTACAATATTTAAACCGAAGCAGTGTTTTTTATGCTGGTAAATTGTTAGAAAGGCTCAATATCAAAAATGCTTTACAATAGCATATCTTTGATTCAAGATTGTGGATTATGTCAAATCATTTTAAAGCTCAATATTTCTCAATTCAAATTGGCAAAATACGTTATACGCTAAAGAATCACTTAATTGACTGCTTTTTCGCTGTTTACTATTTAAATCAGCATATCTTTGATTCAAGAAATGGATTAGTCAAGTTGTCCTACTCTTCCTTAATACTACTCATGACTCAGATGTTGTAGCCAATTTGAAGTACAACCTTTCTAGATTAGAGATTTACGAGATTTTTTTTCTTTGTAATTCAATCCTAATATGACTTCTTTCGACTTCTTTCGAAGCAATCTTTTCCTTTAGAAAGGTTTCCAATTTTACATACTAAACACAAATCAAATTATACATAACCCCAGCTTTCTTAAGCGTAACCATACCTACTAAGGATAAAAAGTGCATTACAATATCTTCTTTCTTTCATTCTCTCATAATTGCTTTTATCTATAACATGTAGTCTAATATAATGTGTCAAACATTTTCTTGTTCTTCATTTGAGGAACTGTAAAAGATGAAGCTATGCTATTATTATTATGTCGATGTGCTATTGAAAACAAGCTTCCTCTACATTTACGTTACTTTCTAATAGTCTACCAGAATCCCTGGTCTCCGCAAAAAATAAAAGTTGTCACCGTAACCAGTGATATTATCAAAGATTAACATTTAAGATACCCTAGAACCAACACATGGCATTACAATGAACGTCGAAAGAACACAAGGCCTCATTCCCTTCTGTATCTATAGAAAATTTTACCCAAAATGACAAAATTAAGAAGAATAGTAAAATTATCTCCATCTTTCTCGAATAAACCATTTTCAGCGGAGCCAGATAACTTAGGAAAACTTAAAAAAAATTAAATTACTAACTTATGTTGAGGTAATCACTCCAGTATGATAGTCACAGTTTTGGTCACTGTACATTGATACAAACAAGATACTAAAACTTGGTTTCTCTTCTACATAGGCTGTAAAATATAAGAAATGGCGAAAGTGAAACGAACTAAGGAACGGAATTAGTATGAAGAGATGGAAAATATATTGCGTAAAGCGTACAAAGAACAGGGATAGTAATATGGATGCTCCGCCCCACATAAGACTTTTAAAATTGAGTGATTTCATTACGTGAACGATGTCGCGTTAAGTTTCCATTTATTTTAATTTTTTAACATTCATTTCTTGTAAAATATCCGTTGTAGTATCTTCGGTTCCCATTAAGTTCAGTTTTCATATCTTTTTTTTCACGCGTTTGCATACAAATTCGAAGTAGTGATCTATTTTGAATAATATTATCTTATTAACGGTTGTGTGAAAGTTACCATTAACACATGAATGAATCGTGTTATTTGTACATAAATGACAAGCCTGTGACTTCCAAGATGTATGAGATGTGGAACAATGTCTCGTCGAAATTGGAGCAAGTCCAGCAGTCCCAAAACCAAACGCAACAGCCTCATACGTCTAGTGGATCTATCAAAGGTAGTTGTATTATTTTTCATATACATAATCATATTTGATACAAGTCGGTTTTCTGTTTATTTATCTGTAGATCTGTTTTTAGTAGATTTGTAAATTGTGACATTAGTTTAAAGCTTTTCTTTGAGCTTTTTCCAGTAGTTTGTTTCAAATCACTTGTAGGAAGATTGTAATAACATAACATGTTTTCTAAAGAAAAACAGAAATATATTTATTGAGAAAACAAGGAATGTATAGATGAGACTAAGATACTTGATTGATTTAAAAAGTCTGATTATCTGCTTTAGTGGTTGCAGAAAGCTATTGTTCGCCGAAAAATTTTCAATTTTTGGAATGTAATAATTTCATTTTTATAACTTTTAAGAGCTTCGGATTTATTCTGGCATTAGTGAGTATAGAATCTCATTTCAATGATGCCAAAATGACCTGATGCCTAGATTAACTAGATAGTAAATAATGCTGAATTTCAGTTTTTTATGGCTAATCTGGCTTTATCAAATTTAGTATATCTTCGAACGATTTTCAATATAACATGACAACAATAACACCAACAAATATTGTTGCTATAGAAGGAATTTTGTCTAACGCTAACTGCTCCAAGCTGTTTATTTCTGCATAAAAAAATTTTCACAACAATTGTGAAGCCAACTTCTCTGCTATATAGATATATGCAGGCATATGAACCCAATCCCCAAATTCAGTTTATTTTTATGTGCATCTATTGCAATATGTTTTTCAGATCAAATTTCACTTCTTTCTAAATCTACTGTTTTCTTCTCAATCAGTAATATTATTTTCATTATCGAAGAGCGAAAGAATCTTGATTCCACAAATTTTAGATTTCGTCACCAGTGAGAAATCAATTCGACAACTCATCACGTTTCTCACGGCATGGAAAGTTGAAGCACTAGCTATCGAATAAGCGAGAATGTTGGAGTCTTTGTTAAATTCTAACTCTATTCGTACTATGGTAACATTTTGAAGTTCTTAATTGACTCCAATGAAATAACTTTACGCTAATACATATGTATGTGTAGTTTCATAGAAAGAAATACATAAACATATTTTAGTTTAGGGTATTATTGAATGCTATTATAGCATTATGAACTGAGTTAGGTAAGTGTATGACAATGTTTTTTGTAATTTACACATTCTGCCGTTCAAGATTTAACAAAAGCTTTTGTATGCTGTTAAATACCTCTACTAGAGGTACAAAAACCTAAATTGCTTTCTTAAAATCCCAAGCCTTAATATTTCGGTTTAAGTTCAATATTCTTTCATTCACTTAAAATTCAAATGATTTAAGTTCAAGTAGTTCTACTTTTACTGCTTACCATACATCTGTAGTAACTCTGAAATATTAGGTACATTCGTATTTATGCTTTAACTTCGGCACGGGTCCTGATGAATTTAATAAACTTCAACCTGCTCTAGTAGCTAGAAATTTCACGATATGGTACTATTTGGGTTTTCTGGTAAAACAAGAAACTAAAGAACGTTCGAAGCTGCAAAACCAAAAAAATATTTCTTTAGAAAATTGTTAATCAATGTTTAGTGAATTGTGGTAGGGCTTTTAACAAGACTAGCTTATTCATAAAACAAGACTATAATAGAATTAGCAATAATCCACTTTGGAAGCAGAAGTTTCTCTGAGAGAAAGAAGAAAGAACTCCAAATTAAGATGTGTTGCCTATTTAAATGTCACAATAATAAGTAGCGTTACGGATAAAGCCAGCAAATTAAATCCGCTAAGTTGGCACCACAAAGTGGTCACAAATCCACAAAAATTAGTATTGATACTATTGATCATCAGCGATTTTGATTGACCACAAGGACAACATTTTTGTTACAGAATAGAACTGACCATCGTTTGATCATGTTTGACCAACAAATAATTTTATTGAAAGCTTAATAATAGTCGCAAAAAATGAATAAGCCCATCAATTTCTTTGACGAAATCAGATCAAATGCAGAAAATGTCGCAACCTCTTACTTCAGAACACTCAATCATAGCTAAACACAAATCATCGCGTGACTATCCACCGATTAAATTTTATCCGATAAGTTATATAAAAGAGTTTCAAAGTTTATCGTTTTCACAATCTTCCAGGGGTGGTCAAACGCTGAAAATGGTACGGCTTATTGTGTCGTATCACTAGATCACAAAAAAAATAGAAAATCATCGTTTGACCAGCCAGCGATTAATTTTTATCCAACCTTTTTATGTGTTCGTGTTTGTTAAAATTCTATATATCTAATATAATTTATTATTGCAGTTTCGAAATAAATCGTTTTCACAAATATTATTAAACGTAAGAACTTTAAACGTATTGTGCTTCGTGAAAAGCTTGAAAAATCTTCGCAAAATCTAAAAAATTTCAAGAATTGTTTTGTAATAGACATGAGTCACCTCCCACTACTCTTCCCTAAAAACGCTTTGTAATGCAACTTAATTTCATTTACTAAGAAATACATTCGATATTCCTCTGAATATATACATATATCAATTATTACAGTCTGAAATATTAATGCTCTACATATTTTTTTTATCTTGTTTAGTTGTTGAACTATTGGAGTCAACTGTCTAGAGTTATACCGTTACAACAGTTGTTTTCGAGTTAAACATATTGTGTAATCGTGTATTTATGTAATACACAATGTAACATAATAGCATATGTGGAAATTCATGAAATTTATGCACATAAAGCTATACTTCGTTGATTGAAACCTCATCCTGAATCACAAAAAAATTGCATATTCGCATAGAATGGCGAATTCATGTTCAATTCGATAAATTTTGTAACATACGACTGTGTTGTATGATGATATTTCTGCTATTTGTGCATTATCTTTTTGACCTACATGTTGTCAGTTCAATAAACTTTCAGATGATAAGAGAAACAAATTTAAAAATATATACATACATACACATGTAATACTTTCTACGATGTGTGTAAGTTTTCATTGTTTACGTTTATGTATTATGTATTTGTGTGTGTTTGAGTGATATATACACATACAATTAATGGATACGTATTGCGTACATATGTGTATTTTTGACGTAAAAGAATGCTGAGCAATATGGGTATGAACATGTGTGCCTTTTTTAATTTAACGTGTTAAGTTCGATGATGAAAAGATTGAAACTTCAGAAACTATTATTTATAATTATTTTGAATTTTGACATATGTAAACTGTAAGCAAACCTTGTCGAGATACACAGGTTTACTGAATAGAAAACATTCGATTATTGGTAATTATCGATCTGGCGTGGATAAACGCATATCCCACAAAAACACCAAAAGAGGCACTGATTAGTGGTTATAGTTCACGAACACATTCTGTATAATCCAATTACGCCAACATAGTACAATCAAATGACAACTGAAGAAAAAGGACGCGAACATTTTTGATAAAAGAAGAAATAGGTGATGTGAGAAATAGACATAATCACAATGGATTAAATATAGGATCCATTAAAAAGTAAAGTGTATGGACGAAACAATTTAGACAATGGCTGGAACATGAGAGAACATCATGGGGATACTAAGAGGTATGAACTTAGCAGAAATTCCTCAGAGGGATAGCAGAAAAAAACGAGATGTGCTGGAGTGAAGAACGAGCAGATAATAGACATGACGAAAAAATAAATAGAAAGAAATTCCTAATAATAGGCTAACGAGAAAAATAGTAAAATGGGAAATCTGATAAGAAGAAAACATCAATGTAGGTAAGTAAGAAGACAAAACCATAAGAGAAATGAATTTGCTTGTGAGTGAATAAGACTACCAAATCAAAATTCGATATTGCAATAAGCCTAAGGATGCTATAGGAGTCTGGAGCTTGCTCCTTGTTTTGTTTGATACTTCTATCCACTCCACTTCTTCCGTTCCTGAACTAGCAAATTGATTTCTCTTATTAGGTTCGGTTCAGAATGGTAATGATGACGGCGTTACTATGTACTGTCAATAATGTACTACTACGGAACTATTTATTGAAAAAGATTTTGTCAACATAGAAATCTTTTTGTACTTAGAGCACCAATCGCTTCATATTACAGAAAAGGCTTCTTCTGTTTGTGCTAGTCAGTAATAGATTTTCCAAATTTATTCTAATGATTTGTACAGCAATATTTGGTGGTCTGATTGTCATACTATCCTGTTGTTCTTCATTATTCCATTGTATTGAAAAATTAGGAAAATTATTATTATATATTAAGGAGGACAGCTGTAGATACTAACTCATCTGCGTCTTCTGAAACTGTGACAAAGAATTTGAATGTATTTCATACGATGAATTGCTAATCATGTGTTGTCAGTTGCAGATTTACAATTAAGAACTTATCCTGACGTAGTCAATACAAAAATGAAGCCTTGTGGCCTTATAGCAAGATTTTGAAACGTCGAAAGACGTGTTTTACGAATTACGCCAAGGAATATTAATACCAAGTTTTAACTAAATTTGACCATAAAAGCATTACTCCCATATAACTTTATTACCTCTTTTGTCCCTCTAGTGGGAGGATTCCGAAAAATCTTGAAAAATAGAGTCTAGAATATAATATCTTCTCCGAATTTGAAATGTCTACCCTGAAAGGTTAGTCAGAAAAAAGCTTCTTATATACAGGGTAGCGAAAAAATCTGGCTTATTTGCTCCTCTTTTCAAAAACACTAATAATGTACTACATTAATGAGGATTACTAAATAATAAAAAATAAAAACATACCAAAAGTATTATTGTAAATGGGAAGTTAATGGGATTGCGGCTATTGGCGTTAGAATTAAAAAGACGTGAACCTTTTCTCGTTTCTAAGCTTTCGCTAATTCTTTATTAGCTTTTTCAGAGCACAAAGTGGTGATTATAGAACGGCAATATCACAAGACTCATTAGCAGTCAATATTTAGAAACACCTGTACACATATACAGCTAAGTACTTCTTTTCAACTTCAAAACTAATATTGTTTTTGTATAAAGTGTCAGAATTGATTTAGTCTTAATTGAATTTGTCAGCTCAGTGATTAAAGTAAATGCATGAATGCAGATACTAGTGCTAACTGGTAAAAACTGCAACTAATGAAGATAAAAGTGTAGATGTCCAAGAGAATCTTAAAACATATACACATGAACTGTCAAGCAATCCTGATGTTTGCCGGAAGTTTATACCAATCAAGTCAAAACCACCAAGAACTAGATGAAGATGATTTTGATTGCAAACTTATGTAGTCGCGAAAATTCGTGCGTCTTATAAAAAAATAGTTGAGCAATCTTAGGAACATAACCTTTTCGAGTATTTTTATTATTCAAGGCCTAATTTCTTCGAAACAATTTCAATTTAGACAAAAAATGTTTACTGTGGATGTAGTCTTGCATGTTTCAGATTATATTTACGAATCATTTAATGAATCCAAATCTGTACGTCGCAGAAAAGATTGCGACCTATCTAAGGCATTTGTAACATAGTACCTATATTGTTCGGTAAGTTGGACTATTATAGAATTAGACGTTCAGCATTAAATATGTTTAGATCTTCTTTGACGGATCGCACGGTAAACTTACTTTGTGGTTAACAGCAGAGAGATAAATAAATTAGAAAAAAAAATTTGTTGCCAGACCTTTTTGCTATCCTGTATATACACAGATATAATATGTGTGGAGTGAAATGTTATTTTGTAATGGTTTGCAAACACACGCTGCTGCAATCAACGATAATCTGCATAGTAGAAATGTTACCATATATTGCACTTAAGTGCAAACTTATCTACGCAACAACACCCGGAAGATTTCAACGCAGTAAACGACGGTCGTAAAAACTTACGCTCAATTACCATATAATGTATGGGAGACAAAAGTGAGATAATAATTAAAAATAATCTTGCTTTGTCACATTGATATAAACTTCCTGAAGTGTCTGAATATCAACTTAAAGGAATATTTTCCACTTTCCCCCGAAAAAAATTAATTAACTAAAGATTCTGTTAAAAGAGACAAAAAATCGATTGCCAGTAATGTGTGGAAACTTCAATTCAACATATTAATTGAAGTTTTATCTAATTATTTCATCAGAACAATCAAATAAATAAAACTTTGATTTCTGCCCTGGTATGTTTAAAAAAGACATTGCTGTTATCATAAATCTACTGCATAATGAAATTGGGTCAAAAAAAGTAAAGAACAACACAACATTGTGTAAAATGTCACAATATACCTTATCATAATTTCTTTATTTATTTATTTCATGATAAAAGTAATTATTACACTTCAGTTGCTCACGAAAACAAGTTTTCATAAGTTTACCGCACTTTAAAAATTTCTGTCGCTATTAAAAGAGACTGTAGATTTTCCATGTTGATTTTAATAAGTTATTTTTACATGGAGCGTAAATATAATTCGCTTGTAAATAACGATTGAATGAGCGCGTTTTTAGAATATTTTCGCTATTAAAACTGAACGCATAGCAAATGTTTCGCAATAATTCTCGTCCCCTAGAGAAACGCATTCAGTGTTCATTAAACTTTGCGAAAAAATAAGTTGCGTGCAATTTTTCCTTAAATAGTTAGTACGTACTGAGAATTTACCTCTTACATATACGCGAATACTCACACAAGTACACGCACCCATACAACTTTACGTATATACGTATGTACGTACAATTCTCTCGAATATGTATGTATACAACAATCTTATGTCACAATAGCGGTGTGTAGTATGCAGCACGTATATTATGGATATATGTACAGTTTAAAGGTAGCGGAACATGTTTAACCAGCATCGATTATAACGAATCAAGCGAAAACCGCTTCGCTGATGTTGTGCTCCTGACTAACTCGCAGCGTAAGTAGGCCAGAAGTTGAAAGACATAAACCAAGGACATCGGGGTCCGCAAATGTACGATTCACCATGGTCTAAGAGTTACATTTTAGTATAATTACATAGTGTTTAATTGCAGGTATTCTGTAGCTCATGGCATACCTTGATAGGCTTCTCGCATTACCTTAGATCGTTATGGTTCATTGAATATTTCGTATCTGTCCACAGTTTCGTAATACATAAACAATAATATTCGCTTCGTCTTAACCGCCTATGCGGATATATCACATCCACATCGTTCGGTAGAGCTTCTATTTATAAATAGGTATGTATAGGACAGTTGTATAGTCGCGTAACACATACTACGGCTTCGTTTCGGCAGTTCCTCCAATGGGTAAGCATTACGGATTGTATTTAGATTTTCTGTGAATTTGATCTACTGAAGCATCGGTAGATGATTCTATTTTTTCATAGTGTTCGACACAAATAAATTTTCTACGTACAGCTCCCAAAATAAACGAATTCCTATTATGATGACATACCAAAGTGATTTTATGAATAATACAGTTGGAATCTTGTAGACAACAATTTGAGTTTTGGGCAATAATATTTTCCGGCAAAAACTCAAGGAAATTTCCACTTATTTGAAGGTTTTATAATGCAAATTAAAAACATAAACAAGTGTAAGATCCAGACCTATAAAAATTTTTGACCTGATTCTTATTCGATGTAAACAATGTCACTTCGTTTTGCAGGTTCATTCATTCATTTTCACATTAGATCAATGAACTATTCGACCGTTTCAAATGTCTTTAAACTAATTTTTATTATTATTATCTACAAAATTATTCTTATTTGTTTTGCAATACTATTGTAAAGGTCAAGAATTAGAATCTAGCGCACTTATCTTGTTCTAAAAATGATTTTTATTCAACAGCAACTCATTGTGCTGATCAAAAATGAGCATATTAAACACTTAGATACGTCGTAGGTTCTATCAGGTGCTAAACAAGATTCATACTTGTCAAATATAGTAACAGCCAATGTAATAAATTTAAATTATGATGATTAGACATTATTTTGTTGTTAAGCTCAAAATGTTTAGTATCAATTTATTCATGCAAAAAATCCATGTACAACTTTACGAATTAATTGAGAAATGTAAAACGAGCTTTAGGCAATATTCGTATTCTACCCAATAACAATAATGGTTAGTATAACAATGACGAATCAACAGTCTCAAGAACTCACTAACATCACTGAAGACTATCTTTGAACCTCAAGTTGCGATAAGGATTTCTTAGGGAATTATTTGAGTACACCTCTAAGAAAGCATGAAAATGTACGTTTAGTAAACCCGACGTCTGAGTGTCATATTGAAATTGACTGTTTAATTTCACACATAAACTAAAGTTAAATAAAATTTGGGTGAACACCATGGGTGATAATAAAATTCCCATAAATAGCACGATGATTCCTCAGCGCATCAACAATATTAATCATAATAAAGTACCTCCGCTAGCAAAGCAATAATTAACAAGCAAGAAATTGATATTGAAAGCTTCCCCGGAAGCGCTCATAATGAAGCAAGAAATTAT
Source organism: Holotrichia oblita (assembly GCA_023690525.1). Lineage (NCBI taxonomy): Eukaryota > Metazoa > Arthropoda > Insecta > Coleoptera > Scarabaeidae > Holotrichia > Holotrichia oblita. The sequence continues at coordinate 168,997,075 of CM043016.1, forward strand.
TATTATAAACATATATTAAATCATCATCAATCTTTACACATTTTCTCAGTATAATTCAGTTTATTAGATGCAAAAAATACTGATATAATTTGCAATAATGACTAATTTAATGCGTGAAATCAAGTACTGAAAAATAAAGCAATCTAAATAATAAAATAATATGTATTAAATGATATGATATATTCAAACCACAATAGTTTTATTTATTCTATTAACGAAGCGATAATACTTATGTTCCAAAATCAACTAAGCAAAATTTAAACTAAATTATAATCTATGAAAATAAATATTCTATATTTGTATAGAATATCTATATAATATTATAATATGAAATAAGACATATCCGTTCAAACCGTGTAATTTTAATGTTAACTGGGGTGTTCAATGTCACTCAAAAATTTAAAAGTTCTGTCAATAGGTATTAGATATTTTGACATCTATTATTTTTGTTTCAAACCTTTTACATGTTTAACTAGTTGTAGTTCGACCATAACTCAATTTTCTGCGAATGAAAGGTTATATATAAACTACCAAACAATAGCAAAAAAACAATTGATTTTGCCGAGATAGATTTTCCATACGATTAATGCTCAATTCTTTGTAATAGTAGGTTCTTATACAGTTTTTTTATTTGCACAAACTATGTACTTTGGTTTAGGATAAAAATAATATTTTTTTATTTATTTGTTTTATTAAAAAGACAGGCCTAGCTGCTAAATTGGAATTACCTGAATAAATTTTATCAATTGAGCAGCAAAACTGGCGCGGAATATTTGGCATTGTTTCTGGGTGACGCATTATCTTTGGTTCAATCCAATTTAGTTATCCCATAGAAGGAATGTTTCAGAATAGGTGCAATTGATAGAAACACACCGTCTAACAAAAAAAGAACACTGTATAATACTTAAATAATCCACAGATGGACCAAGAGAAGTCTTCATATTTATCCGAAGGAATTCAGAGTAGTCCTTACAGTAGTAAATTAGTTAACGTTAATTTTGTCCAACCGTATCAAAATAAAATGAGTAAAAGTACAGAAATTGAACTTCATTCAGTTGCAAATTTTGTAGCACGATTAGCTCTAATGCAAACTTGCAATAAATCACCCACTTATACATACAATCTCATTATAACGATCTTACCATATCTTTTTGCATTTCATGGAATAAATTAAATACGTGCGGCAAAGCAATTTATTTCGGTAAAAGTAAACAGTAGATATTTATCGTGTACTCTTTTCCAATTCATTTTTTATCAAACCTCTATTCCAAAATACAATCATATTAAATTTTGCGCTAGTTATCGACTAAATTATTTAATAAAATAAGCTTTTTGTAAGTAATCTGAATAAGGCGTAGTTGGGCGAAACTTTCTCCAACAATGAAGGTGTTGGCGTATCGAGTAAATAACATACCTAATCCATGTACAAACACCGTTAAACCATTGAACTCCTGTGCAAAATCTTAATACTTACACTTTGTTATGTAATCCATACGGAAAATAACACCCAATTAACATCTACATAATCCCTAACACTAAATTATCCAAACACTCGTATTGATTCGAAGGTATGCATCGTTAATTAGATTGTTGGTAATAAAATTAGGAAAACCTGTATACGCTAAAACAAGCATCGTAACACTTCTCGAGCTGTTGAACCGCTACAACCATAAAAAATCTAATCTACAGAGATCTGACAAGTGTTTTGTAAGAACCTACAATGACAAGGTGTGGTCTGTGTTCGAAGTGGTTTTTTTTCCAACGAATTGTAATTATAAGACAAGAAAAATGTACTATTTTATGCAAAATACCTTTTCGAAGTGAGAAATGATTTTCTTTTATTTGTTTATTTAGTGCGATTGGAATATTAAACTTGAATAAGATTGTAATAATTTAATAATAATCAACTGTATAATGCTGCTTATTTAGAGTTGATACAATATTTGTAATAGCTGATATTGACTCTTTCTTGCAGGCATAAAAAACTTATTGAGACGTATCTAATCCTTAACAATTACTTTTAAAAATAAAGCTGTAATCCATAATTTCCATATACGGGTATTGCAACGGTTAGTCGTCGGCATAGGTTGTTGCCCCACACCTGAATTGAAACTGTGAATTTTGTACAGTAACTTTATTCAAATTTGTGATGCCAATTAGTATTTCCCAAAATTTGATTCGGCACTCTTAGGCAGTAATAACTAATTTGACTGTATAACTAACGTCGCATTGACTGTCACAAAAGTCGTTTAAGTAAAATTCGGAATCTATTGATTTCAAAAATAAGTCTCTCGAGCCTCACATATTTTCAGGAACATCATACACAATCAGAACATGTAACACTAAGGACTACTTAGTTGTAATTCTTTAGTTGTTTTGCATTATAGTCATAGAATAGTCACAGAATCCAACGCAGATTTGTTTATCATAGTTCGTAAACCAAATATAAAAATTAAAAAAGTGTTGTACCTATACTGCGACACATCATTCATCATGAACATATGTTAATCGAGACCGGCTTGTAAAGGTAAAAGATGCGTAAGAAACTATTTGCGTAAATATCAAAAGAACGTGATCTTGACCTTTTGCCCCGTTTCGTAGTGACAAGCCTGTCAGTGTTAAAACGCACACTCAAACGTAATATGTATATTAAAGGGCCCACCTTCTACCTGCAAGTACGTATTTTATTCCTTTTTTAGGTATATACTTACACAGCTTGCTTTGAAATATTATGTAAGAATGAAGATGTTCACACACTTTATTCAGAGCTGCTAGTACACCTGCCACCGTTAATAGAAGATATGTTTGATAGTCTTAATCAAAGAATAAACCTATCTAGTTGTTAAACTATATCTACTTCTGAAGTACTAAGATTTTGTGTTATCATAATTCAATTTCTGATTTCAACGAAAGTGGCGTTAGTTTCTCTCCAAAGCAGTATTTACATTAATTTGAATCCATGTTGGGCTAGCATGCATGTACATAAGTAGACCAAATAAGTATTTGGCCTGTTCAAAAAAGCAACAAACACATTCAAAATAGTACTTATGGTCACATATAGACAACTAAGCTGTAGAGTCTGTTTGATATGTAGTAATTTGACTTTTGTTTACAACAGACATCGAATTCGAATGGTGTTGTTAACAACACGGCAGAAGAAGCCAGGTTTCAATACTCCGAAGAGACGCTGACATTTTTTCGGAGCGTTGAAATCCGGATCGACTCACCATTCGCTATTGGAAGCAAAGTGATTAACAGCGCGGCATTGTAAAAGGCGGTATGATGCTGTCACAAAGCCGTTAGAACACAATTAGACACACAAAAAACTACACCACGAGAGTTGCAGTGATAGCCATACAAGCGATGCAGCTTACAGAGTCACTACAATTAAGCACCCGCCACAGATAAAATAAACACCAATTGAAAAGCCAAAATTCCATTTGTTTATTTCAAAAATTTTAAAATGATGAACTAATCTCTTTCGAAACCCATAAGACTTATACAATCATTGTTGCCGTGTTGTTTGTGCTTCGTTGTTAAAACACATCAACGTTGTGTTAAATTTCTAATATTTTTTAGGTTAAATAGTCTGTTTAGTATTTAATTTCTATACTAACAATAAGAGATACAGACAGAAACTTTTGTATAACAATATTCCTTCTATTAAAGCACATTTTTTAAACTAAAACGAAAGTGAAAAATTCCAAACCAGATCTACTTTTATTGTAGGGTGGCATGCTTTGACGAATCAACTTTACATTATTGTGTGATACCTCAAACGCAGGCGACCATTTTAGAAATGATCAAATTATATCTACCTTACAATACGAATAATAAATGCGTGAGGTAGCATTTTAATAAATAGTTAAGTACTATTTTTCCACTCTTTTGTGTAATACTCACTTCCAATATTTTTGAAAGCAAATATTACATCGCAAAAATTTTTAGTTAAAGACATACATATAAGAATATGGGGGATAAAGATGTACGAGAGCAAATATAAAAATTTTGAGCAACAGGAAAAGACATATTAATAAGGAGAATTAGAAGAAACGCAATGAACTGGTAACACCGTTTCAAGGCCATATAAGAGAATCTGCGTCTTCATATGATTCGCGTCTCACTACATTAATTTAAAGTTTTGCCTAAATGTTGCCTAAAAATAAAATCCCAAGTTTGTGCTGACATATATGCCTTTTGGAACGCATGTTTCTAAAAAGTTATTTTTTGATCTTGATATCGCTAATCTTCCCGTATTATATATCTGAAATTCAAAACCGTATATTTCAAATGGTCAAGATACGTAAGCTTCGGCGATGAAATTTACTACCCGTAGAAAATTAATTTGAAATTTAACCATGAATAAATATTACATTATTTTTCATTAATTATATCCGTTGAATTGAAATTTACAGTAATTTACAATGATTACGTTGACAGAGAACATTTTTTTATATCGTTTACTAAAATTAAAATCAAAAAAAAAATTGACTGATTTTTTGCGTAAAAGTAATTGATTCTTTTGTTGTTAACAATCCAATACAATATTGTACATACATACATATAAAAACTGTGCCTGTGAGCTTAAAATATCCTAAACAAAAAGCTTCTGATTCTAAAAATCTGCCTTTGATTTGAAACAATTTCGTGCAGTTAGGAAGCGATTATTAATAAATATGTATTACACTAACGTCACAAGTAATGAAAAGAAATAGTTATTGAAGTGTGTACCAAATTGAAGGTGAATAACGCAACTCCTATCAATTGTGATGTAACCTACAGCAAATAAAAACTTTACCTGTTACGATAAACTTGATCCTGTAATGCCTCCATCAAACGGCAATTTAACCTACAAGAAAGTTTGTTTATATACATTTAATATGTGTAAACCCCAACAGTACGACACAATAATGAACACAGCTTTATTGTTGATAAACTTGCATGGATTATTACATGATACGAACTAATCGTAAGTTCTAATATTAAAGACACAATGCCGGAAGCATATCACGTGAAGGTTGTTAGATACAATTATAGAATGTGCTAACAATAAGCTTTTTAAAACAGTAATATTATGTATTTTGTAATATTGACTACGATCGTAAACAAAAACAGCGAATTTGCAACATTATTGACTAGAATATTTCTAAGTAAATAAAAGATTTTAGTGTTGACATTTTCTTCCGCCATTTATAATGTAAATTTCACCTATAGACGCTATCACTTATTTCAAATTGATTTACATACGTACACAATAGTAAGTCGCTGTTGACTGCTGTACAATAACAAACTTTTTAAACAATGTACTGATCATGGATCACCTAGGTAGATAAACTAGGTTATCACTGATATGGTAATAACGAAATCATAACGGGTCGATGGCCGCAGTGGTTAGGCGGCTGACTATTGAGAGGACAATAGGTGCCGGGGTTCAATTCTCTGGAGGGACGGTGACATTTTTTCAGAGAGTTTAATCCCGGATCGACTTGCCATTCGCTGTTGGGAGCAAAGTGATTAACAGCGCGGCATCATAAAAGGCGATATGATGCTGTCACAAAGCCATTTAAACACAACTTACACACACTAAACTACACCGCAAGAGTTGCAGTGATAGCCAGACAAGTGATACAGCTTACGGAGTCACTGCAACTAAGCACCCACCACACATTAAAAAAAAATACACGTTACGTGTATTATATGTAAAATATATAAATAAATATATGATAAATATGCAGGCATGCAATGCAACAAAAATTTCACTTAATACTACTATATGTATAATTATGTTATTGTTGTGAATAATAACACTAGTTTACAAATCTAAGTTTGTTTCTTAGGGTTTGAATTTTAATAAATATTTTTGACTGAATATGTTATTGTCATTTCAATTTTGATTTAGACTTTTACGAATGTATATAACTATACAATGTATTTTATTTAATACCGACAAATTTCTTTTCTTTCATAACCTAAGAGAATCTCTTTTCTTGTTCTTTGCTAATTTGGATTTGTTTGAGAAAAAAATAGAGATGAGCATTAAAAAGTGAATCTGAAGCAATCCACGCTTCCCTTTCAACGGCAACCATATTAGTTTTAAAGTTACTGTCCCGAACGAATTTTCTAATTTTATATGTAATGAGGCCAAAAATAAATTATCTGACTTCACTAAACTTTTATGCAAAATATTTTCTCACCTTGGTTGCCTGATGTTGCAGTAATTGGGAAAAATATTTAATACGATTACGAATGCAAGGATATAAATCTTGTAAACATATCTCAGTAACACTTTGTTACTAAATTGTAAAAAATTTTTACGTGATAGAAACAAACGGACTTCGGTTTAGTAATCGGTAAACATATATAAAACACTAGCACATGTTTCTATTTAAACAAATTAGGTCTTATCTTGCTACATAGCAAACGATTAATTCACGTTTGTTGGTATTCTAAGTTTTTAAAATCCTGAAAAATGCGGTGGCTTTTGTTAGTATTATCTGAAATATACATTTAGCCATGGCTATTACGTAATTCAATGTTTATTTACAAATACAAAGTCCTTCTCTAGAAAGCAGTATTTATTAACTGTTTAAACAACTATATATATAGATCTACATACATTTCCGAATATGTTACGTCATTATTGACGGAATTGTTTCCTTCTTGTATATTGATTAATTTGTGAATTCGATAATATATTCAAAACAAACGTAGATTATATAAAACACAAAAATATAAATAAAAATATATACTCCTATTTCTTTATTATTGCTCTAATTAAAACGCTCAACTGGAAAATAATTTACTACTACTACGCAGATAGTGTTGTTATATTCTTTCCTTTCTCATTACTTACTCATGTCTTGTGTAAACTAATTCTATGTTGTTTAGTTGTTACCTGTAAGCATGACAGAAATGAGATTTCCTTGAAAAAGTCATCCTTACTAGAACCTACTGTTGCATTAAAAAAACATAAATATTAAACGCTCTACTGAAGAAAGGCGTTTTCTATTTACTTTTTTTTTTTTTTTTTTTTTTTTTTTTTGACGGTGGAAAACCTTTTATAGGCAATGTGTGGGACTCCGGAAGCTCTCTTGGGTCCGTATACCCACTAAAAACCACCCTTTCTCACTTCCGCCAACCTGGAACCTCTGCTCGAATACCTTCAGGAAGGCGGATGGTCTGTGTCTGTCTGCTACCTCTCAGCTAAGGGCCTACCAGTTGCTGTTGTCTTTCATCATTTTCCTTCTCCTGCATGACGTGTTTTATAAAGTTGTGAATAGTATTCCATGTTTTTTTATCTCTTGTCATAAGTCCAGTCATGTTTTCTTTGGCTAGGTTCCGCCCTATCAGCCTGTTCGTCTGTTCTCGCGCCTCTGACCATCTTAGGCATTCAAAGAGCGTGTGCTCCGGCGTGTCCACACCGCTGCAGTATATGCAGATGTCGTCGCTAGTTTTTCCGATTCTCTTTGTGTATGTTCGGAAAGAGCCATGACCCGTTAGAGCCTGTGTCAGGTGGTAGTCCGTTGTTCGGTGTTTGCAGTTAAGCCATCTGTCAATTTGTGGGATTAATTCTTTAGTCCATTGCGCAGTGATTTCATTGATATTCCATTTCTCTTGCCATTTATTTACCGTTTTGCTGCGCTCTTCGGCCTTTATTTCCTTGGTGTTTTGCACTCGATCCAAATTCTGTCGCTCCTCCACAAGAAGCTCGATTGGTGGAATCCCAGTTATTACTTGCACTGCTTGTGCAGAGACTGTTCGGTATGCGCTAGCTGTTCTAATTAGAAATTTCCTTTGAGCTTTTGTTAGTAAACGCGCATTCGACCATTTCCTTGAACATTTGTGCCAGATTGGTGCGCCGTATAACAATGTCGACTGGACCACATTATACAGCATGAGTTTTTTCCTGAAGCCGGGTCCTCTAACGTTAGCCGTCACCCTCATCAGCTGTGCCGCTTTTTCCTCGGCTCTTATAGCCGACTTTTTTATGTGGTCGGCGAAGAAACCCTCCTGTCCCATGGTAATGCCCAGGTAAACGATTGATTTCTTTGGGCAGACTTCAACTCCTCTGCATGTAAAAGAGATTTCCTCTCGTCCTTTTCTCCCTTTGAGTATGACACATTCTGATTTTTGGGGTGCCAACTGCAACCTATTCATGGTCATCCAATCCTCTATTTGCCTGAGGGCCTCATTTCCTTTCCATACAAGCTCCTCCGGGTTTCTCGCCGCCACCACCAGAGCTAAGTCATCAGCGTACGCTATCGTATTTACGCCTTCAGGTAGAGTTCTTCGAAGGACGCCATCATATAGGACGTTCCAAAGCGTCGGCCCTAGAATTGAGCCCTGCGGTACCCCTGATGTAGTTTCTAAGTGTGCGTTCCTATGTACCTGCACTGCTCTGTCGTTCAGATACCTGTCGATTATGTTAATTAGGTACTGCGAGATACCTTTCTCTTCCAGAGTTTTAAGGATCAGGTCCCAGGCCGCCGTGTTGAACGCGTTTTTGACGTCTAGCGTGATTAGCGCTACGCATCTTGACCTCGTGTTTTCGTCTACCAATTGCATTACCCTTTTCACAGCTTGGACAGTGGATCTGCCTTTGCGGAAACCAAACTGGTTATCGGAGAGCCCGCCCACATTTTCTAATTCTCTTTCCAGTCTGTTCTTCAGAAGTCCTTCATATAGTTTGCTACCAGTGTTAAGCAGGCAGATAGGTCGGAAATTCCTATCTTCTGGGTTTCCTTTTGGGATGAGTATTAGTTTAGCGGTTTTCCACTTCGTCGGGAAGATTTGCCTTTCAAGATAACTGTTTAAGGTTTTTAGCATGGCAAACGGTTTAACATCTTCCGTTTTCTTTAGGGCTTCTACAGGTATGCCATCAATGCCCGGTGCTTTTCCGGTTTTTAATTTGCGAAGTGCCTCCGTGTATTCCTCAGTTGTAAACGGCTCTACATTTGCTATTGTGCTTGGTCTTGTCCAGGTCTTCGTTTGTCTTGGAAACAGCTTTTGAGCTTCTTTCAACTTTCCTTCTGTGTCCAATTGAAAAGGAATGTGTCCCACCAATTTTTTTGTCGCGATCTTGTATGCTTTGCCCCACACGTCATACTCGAGATCGTTGCATAGGTCTTCCCAATGTTTATTTTTGGTTTTGTTGATGAGGGCTTTCAGTTCTTTCTTGGCCTTCTTGTATAGTTCCAGTTTGCTATTATTTTCTCTCGTGGCACCTCTAGCTAATCTAGTGGCTTCTCGTCTGAGCTTCAGGCACTCCTTCCTTTTACAGCTTATGTCATCGTTCCACCAAAAAGGAGTCCGTGAGATCGTATTTCTGGTCACGCTGGCTTTATACGCTTCCTCTATAATTAGCTCCATATTAGCGTCGTTTCCATCCTGTGTTTCCATTCTCCACATCACTATTTCTTTGAAGGAAGTCCAGTCGCAGGTCGTCCTACTGTTTGTGTCTACCGCGGTTTTCCCGCTTCCCTTAATCTCGAAGCAGATGTATTGATGTTCGGTTGCTGTTTCTTCATCCATTACCTCCCAGTTACTAATCTCTTTGTGTAGTTTCCTTGTACAACATGTTACATCGATGTGGGATTTAGAATTCCCCCTCACGAAGGTTGGTTTTCTGCCATCGTTTAGTACGACTAGATTGAGCGTTGCCAGCCACTCGCCCCAGTACTCGCCTCTTCTGTCTTCTTGCGGAGAGCCCCATAAAGGTGACTTGGCGTTGATGTCTCCCATAATTATTTTTTCCCCACTCCTGGCTCCAATATCTTCCATCATGGCGTCCACTCTCCTTTTGAACTCCTCGAAAATGATGTTTGGGGATATATAACAGCAATAAAGTTGGCACTTTCGCATCTTGATTCTTAGATACCCATTTTCAGTATGTACGTCCGAAACTTGAATGTTTTTGTTATGAAAGACACTGCAACCACCTCACTCTTGTCTTTTATCCACTGGTTACCCTGTATTATCTTTTTATTTGGTTCTCCAACTACTAATATGTCAACATTTCTTTTCATCGCCGTGGCATACGCTAAGTCGTGTGGTATTCTTGCGCGTCCGAGATTAGTTTGCATGATCTTGATACCCATTGATTGACCTTGTTCTTACGTGGGCTTTCGTTCTTGGCGTTACTAGCAATCTTGACTTCTCGTCTATAAGCTTTCTGTAAGCTGGGCACTTGGTTTGTTCGGCGTGGTGCCCCTCTATCTTGCATACCACGCACCCTGGGGTATTTTTGCAGTCCCTCGATATATGTCCCGGTTTGGTACATTTTAGGCACAGTTCCGATCGATCCTCGTTTTCACATACGTCCTTTTTATGTCCGAACATATGGCATCTGTAACATCGTTGAAGACTAACCCTATTTCTGACTCTGCAGTGAACCCACCCAATCTTTATTGTCCCTTGTTTGACCACTCTTTTGGCTGTATCTTTCTTCAGCGCAACTGTCGCCGTCTGGTTTCCGTTACGCGTGGGTCTCATTGAGATAACCTTTACCTCGGTTTCTAATAAGTTTTCTGCTTTCATCAGTTCTTGCTTTAGTTCCTCTTGTCCTATGGAGGCGTCTATGTCGGTAATGTGGACAGTTACTTCGTTCGTTTTAATTACTACTTCCGCGCTTCGATTGTTTTGCTGAATACCTTGTTTTAGCTCAAGAGCTTTACCTTTCCCCCCAATGACTTCTAAAAGAAGATCTCCTTTATTAGTTTTCTTGATAGCTTTAATATTGATGCCCTTTTCTTCGATATTAACAGAGTTCTTATGCTTTTTACTAAGTCAGCGTAGCTTTTTCCCTGGCTGGGCCTTGACGATAATTTTTTCCCTCTCCATTCTGCTGTTTCTCTTGCGTCCGTCATTATTTCTTTTTCCCTGTTTTCCTATGACATTGATAGGAACATCAGTGTCCCTGAAAACAAATTCTAACGTTTTTCGTACATATTCTGGATTTGCGTCTTCTGCTGTGACAACTTTCAACTTTCTTCCTATTTGTTTGCTAATCTCCTCTTTGAGCTGCGTTGCCAGACTATATATTGTCTCCAAGTTGACTATCCTGCTACTGTCCATTGTCATGGGTAAAGCGTATATTGTATTTGTGTAGCGTTTTTGGTCATTACTGCTTCCTTTCTGCACGTCGGTTTGCAACTTTACAAACTCCATTTTTCCTTCCTCCAGTTCCTCGTCTATAATATGTGTTATAGCAGGGAGTTTACTTTTCAGTTCCGCTGTTTTGGGTTCACTCTTGGCATCATTGGGGTCGATAAAGAGTGCGAGGTCCTCATCTTTTCCAGCGTAGTAGGATAGGTTGGTATTTATCGAGGGTATCCTCGTTCTTTCATAGAGTTCTTCTGGCCAATTATGGTCTATAATTTGTGTCAAATTGCTGTAATTCTTTTCACCTTCAAGCAGTTTCCTTACTTTTTCCTTATTGAGGCTATCATTTTCCTCCTGCTCTCTTTGTATCTCTTCTAAATCAGTTTGTAGCCCAATAGACACTTGGGGTACTTGTTTGATTTTGTTTACTTGTATCCGTTCGAAATGTTTAATCTGGTTTTTAAGCTCTATGTTTTCTTCCCGTACTTGTTCCATTTCTTGGTCTGCTATGGTTAGCTTTTCCAACCACTTGCCTTGGTCTTCCGTAATTTGTCCAGCCAGGTAAGTTAATCTGCTAGTAATGTCTGTTAGTTCCTTTTTCGGTTTATATAGCTCTGCCACTACCTTTCGTAGTAGTCCGATACTCTTGAGTATTTGATCTATTGTCTTTTTAGCTCGTGTTTCTTCAGATTGGGTCTTCGTTGCTGTGTCTGGTGTTAGGTCCTGTCTTTTTCGTTTGGCTGCTTGTGTAAGGTATTCTGTCTCACTATTGGTGTCTTTGGTGACCTCGCCCTCTAGGGAGCCTTCGTCGTCGTCCGCTGTGGATTCTGTCATGAGGACGTCGTCTCTTTCCCCTGTCATGCTGCTCATCTCGCTACTTATTGGCGGGGTTCTTTGCAGCGAGCTGCGTCTAACTGTTGGATCCCTCACGGTTTCCCACTTATAACCCACACTAGGGCTCTCAGCTTCCTTAGCTCCGCTACGTTCCGTGGCTGCTTTCCCCACTAAACATTCTCTCCTTTCTCCTTCTCTCTCCTCTCCATTTCCCTTATCAATATTTTCATAAATCATCTAATTCCCACGAGTAGGGTCGTAGTGTACGGTCGAGTACGGCAGTGCGCCCTTACCGCACCAAGGCTATTTAAAAACCGGGGTCGCCTGGTCCAGCACACTAGTGGCAGGGTTCCCCCTACCTTGCAGACCATTGGCGTGTGCTGTGCCACCGTAATCATCGGGGTTTTTTCTCTGGAGTTGTGGTTTCCTTCCACGAGGCCGGCCAGCTAAGGCAAGCCCTTACGGGATCTGGGTATTCTACCCTCCCCCTAGGCTAGGGACGGAAGGGGACGCCTTAATCTGTGTTCCCCGTTTCAGCATAGATATGCTGCCCCTACCGAGGCTGATTGCGACTGCACCGAAGTGCAGCCGGCCGGTGGGATCGCCAACCCCTACGGCGGTTTTCTATTTACTAGGACCCTTCATTATAAACTAGCTTTGTATGATGCTCCTTTCGTAGCTTTATACACTATTGTCATATTCGTTCCTTTCTCATCACGTCCTCATTTCTTCGACAAACTTATTCTATGCTACCTTAACTTATATTGGTAATTGCAAACAAATTACTAACGAGATTTTTTGAAAAGATCGTCCCTACTAGAAGCTGCTGTATCATATAAATAAAATACGCATTTTCCATCACACACTTTCTAAACATACATATGACAATTTAATTTTAAAGATAAAACACCGGGAGAAAATATTGCATATATTATATATACGACCACACGACAATAACTATAAAATTCTCAAATATTTGTGTTGCACTTATATATAATATCTTCCGCTCTATTAAATAACTCACACCTCGTCAATCACCTGTCCATCATATTCATTTCGTAATCCAACTTGATATGAGACGTTACACAAATACCGTCAGTCTTTAAAGTCTATGGGAAGAAATAGAGTACCCACTGCATCATCAATCATTGTAAAAGTACTCGTATTTACAAGAGAACGCTACTATGCGATCGCATTAACACTACGGTAACAGTAGGATGGAAACATAAACTGTGTAACCTTTAGCGAATGACATCATGATCGTGATTATCCACTGAAGACTCTTTACTTTAATAAATAAACCAAATACACAACAAAAGGTGTATTTACGAGTTGCTATTCTATATTGTTTAATAGTAAATTACTTCATATAGATAAAATGTCTACGACCGAACCGCGTCGTATTATATTCTTTAATAAAAAGGAAACAATATGGGCACCGAAAAAGTCTAACAAGTTTACAATCAAATATTGCCCAATCAAATATATTCACAGTATCTGGTTTTATGATTTGAAAGGAAACTTATGCATTAATAATGATTCAAATTAGTAATTCTATTTGAGAAAATTAGAATGTTGCTATAATAACACAGTTTGTATGTATAAGATTTAAATAACCCAGAGTTAAATAGAAAAGCAATTTTATTGGTGCCTAGAAGGTTCGTAGAATATTTTAATAGCAATCAAAAGGTGTGTAGGTATTAAGAGATTCGATATTTACATGTAAACTACGTTTTTCTACATTTTACTATTGCAGTTGTATGTGTTAATTTAAACTTACTTCTGCAAAATCTGCTTACATTACAGTTCAGTTCAAGAGATCTGTATCTCGTAATATCGTAAACCTCATTAGTGTCATGAATCGAAAGGAGATTTTAGGTTATGGAATTAGTTTGGCATTGATTGATAAAATAGGTCTATAAGTATGTACACATGTACATACGATACTGCAATAAATACTATAGTATTAGTGGTACCAAATATAAGAAGTTCACGATGGTAATAAACGCATTTATTAATTGAAATTTTGAAAAAATGAAATCATAATTATGTATTCGAAAATTAATTAACTTTGTACCTAAGGAAGTTAAGACAAACGCAGTACGTAAATGAATCTTATAAATCTTCGAACACTAAACACTTTAACCCACTAAACACCAAACAAGTTTTAACTAAAACACCGACGCGTTTCAACAGCAGTGCTGTCATTATCAAGACGATAATAAAAAAAAAAAATATAAAAAAAAAAAAAAAATTTTTTAATTTTTTTTAATTTTTTTTATATTTTTTTATATTTTTTTATTTTATTAATTTTTTTTTTTCTTTTTTATTTTTTTTTTTTTTTTTAGTTTTATTATCGCCTTGATAATGACAGCATTGCTGTTGAAACGCGTCGGTGTTTTAGTTAAAACTTGTTTGGTGTTTTGTGAGTTAAAGTGTTTAGTGTTCTACTTCTGCACCAAGAGATCTAGTGAAGAACTTCTTATAAATCTTATAAATATGAATGCAATATACAGAAACTAAACTGCATTTGTTCACAGATGACATCTTATCAGTTGCAGTCGATAGAATACGCAAGTAAAGGAATTTGAAGGGAACATTTCCGTAATAAAAGTACAGACACAATATACCGATAGGAAAATAAGTAATGGACTCATAGATCGAAAGCACCGTGCGTTGAAACAAGCATAGTTGCCAGTACGGAAAATGTATATGTATTGTGGAGGGGAGGCACGGCAAGTGCTGATTAGTAATAGCGCAAAACTTTAACTAGTGGAATGCTACAATAATCGTGAAGAATCGAAAGAACCATAATAAAGACACAGAAGGACTTCAAAAATGCCACTTTTATGTTTCTATATATTACCAAACTACTTATTTCTTTGTTAAAATTCGTCCATAATTCATGCCATGATTGTAGATAGTTTTTAACGTAACACTTGAAAACGTCGACAAATGCCACAATATAAAAAATTTAAAAATGCTTGTAATAGGCGGTCATGGTATATTGTTGGAATCGCTCTGCAAACGAGAGTCTTGCATTTGGAAGAACGCTGATGAGACCGAGAAAATTGAAACCACGTGGTCTGTTTCTAATGCTTTCTTCATTGGACTCATTTGCAGGGCGATCCCAACAATGTGCCATAAGCATCTATTACAGGCATTTTTTGGTTGTTTATATTGTGGCATTTCCCGACATTTTCAATTGTTACATCAGGGTAAGCCGTATATGGAATCGTCGCAAAACAGATGTAGCAGATCGAGGCATCTAGCTGGACTGACAATCTATGAACCGATCTGTGTTGTTTTAACACTCGGCGGCGCTACTTCCGATCTTGCCCAGGAATACTGACAAGACCGAAAAGGTCGATACCACGTTGTCTGTTGCGAATGTTTGATCTTTTTTCATTGCACACGTTTGCAGTGCGATTCCAACAAAATACCATGACCGCCTAGTAGTACAGGCAATTTTTGGTCTTTAACGTTTGACGTTTATTTCATATTAATCGATAGCTTGCCAAAAAGCCACTCACGCCTGAAGGGAGAAAAAGACGATGCCAGATACTTAGGTTTATTGATTTGAAGATTGCAACCTGTTAAAAATGATGAATCAGACAAAATCTCAACCTTTAGAATAATTCCAGTCATATTTATATATAAAAAAATTTACTCACGAAGATTTTAGGAAATTAAGCTATATTTTGTCCTTGAATTAAGTAATTGTATATTAAGTAATCACATAGTCTAGATTATCATTTCGCAGAGATGTGGTCCGGACAAAATATTAGTTAAAGAGTGAGAGAAATCGAGTCATGAATAAAATAGACAATACCACATATCGACATCTGATACTGATAGAAATCATTGCGTAATGGCAACAAGGAAATTCATTGATAACTAGTGGTTGCTTAGGAGAAAGGTGAGTTGAGATATAAAAAAATTGCTCAACTAAAAGTTGTTTTAAATTGAGTGAGAATTGAAGCTCTCTTTGTTTTTGGCGTAATATGCAATCTCAAAGGGGGCAACTTTTCTATGCTACAGTAGTTTCAAGTTAACGTTTCAGAGTGAAAGCATATCAACAAAAATTTACAAAATTGTTATGCAAATAGCATAATATTTAGAAATGTCATCAGTGAATAATGAGGACGTACCATCTAGTAGAACCATATAAGTGCAGATGAGCAAAGCAGCATGATACATTATGGTACACACACATATATACATATATGAACTATTTAAGTAAATAAAATTTTATTAAAATAATAATTATCCCATTTCTCAAGTTTGTAATATCTTGTTTCATAGTATTTACACATGCATTTAGATTGCACACAAGTTATCTGCCTTACATAATTATATGGTAATATTAAATATAGTTATCTAAGTTTACATAAAAGGGTAAAAGTAAATTTACTTGTAGGAGATATAAATATACATATACATATACAATGATATAGTGCACTTTCGAGAATTGGAAAAAAACTAATCTGAAAACTACAGTAATAAGTACAAAAAAAAACTTTCATGCTCAATATACAACAACAGATATACGGTTTTTGCATTGTGAGATCCTCATATAGTTGCGCCACTGAATTTAAATAAAATTGCATTGTTATATGTGTGGGGAACATAAGCTTATGTAATTTCAAGCAATCGCATGCGTACAGAAAAAAAACAGCAGATAACTAATCACGCAGTAACTGACAGACGGATAGCTTTCACTTTTTTAAAAGTTAAAATTCATACAATGTTTGGTTTATTCCACCTACCTTTACCGTGTTGTGCCTGACTTTTTTTTTCATTCTCCCTTCCCAGCGTCACTTTGACAGCGCGGCATTATACAATTTTTAATTAATGATAATTATATCGTTACGCGAGGGGATAAAATTGATGGAAAAAAATACTGCTGCACTTTTACCGAATCGTTATATACGTCTGTTTATAAACAGCATTATATAAGTCCACCAAATCCATTAAAATATTTGTATATGTTAAATTTAAATGACGAAAGATTATCTGATCGACAGTGATACAGTTAACTCATATTGATTGATTTCAACAATTCACCAGGTCAAAGAATGATAAACTGTATGGTGCGTGTACGAGAAAATTTCAGCGATACGAGGTAAATGTATGAATCTATATGGATGCAAACAGGAAGTCAGTATTAGGGTCAGGCTATTATATAAAGCAAAACGTGTCTTATGTAATAATAAGAGACATCGATCAGAACTTGTGCATCTCGTTGTTGATGCATTCATAATCTGAAACGCGAGTATTGTATGTTTAGTTACCGGGTAATACTCAATGGTGTCATATGACTGTTTTAGGTGAAGAACGAAAATAAATGCACAGAAATACTATAAGTAAAACTTAATCAACTTATAAATTATAGGTACAATAGAAATCGGAAATGTTGACATAATTCAATTATCTGTTGAAAATAATTAATAGTTGTCAGTAGAATGTTATAGAACCAAGTGATTTTTCTTACCTAAATTACTTTTTTACAAAATTTTTATGTTATATAGTCCAATCAAACTTCCACAGTGTTTCTCCTTAATGTTCTGTGCTCAGCTTTTGCTATAATTTCCAAACAAGTTGGGATAATATTTTATAATTCTCTCATTACAGGGTTCCTAAGTTTATAAAACCTGCGTCAAGTTTCTGCATTGACAACCATAGAGTAATACACTTTAAACATTACGGTTGAAGATCGTTATCTGTAATTTCAGTTCTTGGATCCCAAACTGTAATTGTAAAGAATAACTTTGTTAGTTTCGTGGACATTAAAACATCAGTCTTGATTATGATGTATAATTACCACACGATCAAATTCCACCGCACGTACGATTAGATTTTATTTGACTTATCTAATAATATTAGTACTGCATTCAACAATCGCTTTATGGAACATAAAAACCAACCACCACAACGTTCAATGAAAATTATCGCGCTTTGTTGTGAAATGCTCAAGCACTGTTTCAGTTCACTTCAATTCACAAAATGTTTAATGCAAGAATATCTAAATGCAATGCTTAAAATTTTAATCAAAACTTCTGCTAAACACGTGAATTTAAAGATGAACAGTGGGTTTATGCAGTTAATCATATACAGTCAACAATTTGCTGAGCTTACGGGTAGCTTTGCTAACTTGATTCATACCTGTGTTCACAAGTTTCGTGTACTGTGAACAATACTTCACAAATCTGTGATGAAAATACCCAGAGGCTAACACTGGAGACTTCACTGGAAATGCTAACACTAAAATTTTGACACGGAGTGGTAAATTCATCTAAAACATGAATCTAACATTTTTCGACAGAATAGATAGAATAGATTCATATATAAAATTTGTATTGACTCAGTTTTGTCATATTTATTATATATTTTTCTCTTTGATAAAGCATAATTCCATTTCTCAAAATACTTGAGAAACATAGAAATACAATCTATAAGAAGTCTTCATGGCTTTGCTGGCACACCATTATGTTCGAGAATTAGCATTGGTACTCATCTTATACCAAATGAGATATAATATAAACTCAGTTAAACTGTAACTTATAAGACTGTCACAATATTATTTACTTGTTGTAATAATAATTCTTCAATGTTACCAACTTAGTTCTGTATGTAAATCATAGCTTGTTTTGAAAAGAATTTAATTGAATTAAGTTTTAATTTATTCTGCTATTGGGAGAGCTGTTTGACAATAAACCTTAAAGATAATTTTTATAATGAGAACGCATATTTAAAAATTACATGCGAAAAGGACGTGCCCAATAATACTGAAGTAAACATAATTCAAATTCACAACACAATCACATCGCTCAATGATTCATAACAACTTTCACATTTCGACACTGAAAAAAGAACAAAGTAAAAATACCGTCATCTTTTCTCTATCACAAGAAGCAATCCGCAAGATATACATATTTCACTCGTTACTATACCTTGGTAGTAACTACTCACTTAATTCTGAACATCTTTGAGCTATCAAGCATTAAGGATGATAAGATTAATAACTGTACGAGTATGTCTTATTTAAATACTGCATGCAAATTATGATGTATGCCGCATTTAAATTGTAAGCTTATTTTACAACAACAAACATTTCCGAAAATATATTCCGGTAATTACATGTAATGTTACTTCCGAGTTTCTTGCACAAACAAGTTATACGTGCATTTGAATTCGAACAATATTCTAGAGCTTCTGTAATGTAAACAGGTTGATATTGGCATTGAGTTGTGTTATTTGGGTTTACCTTGTAACTAAAACATTCGCGAATGTGTACGTGTTTCGTGCTATCAATTTGTAAATAATAAACAAGATATCAATTTAAAAAAAGCTTCACCCAAAAGCATTAATATCATGCCATTTTTGCAGAGGCCATATTTATATATCTATTACATGATGCTCTTAATTTATTGTTTCTGATAAATCATTAGCCAACTAAATATATTATTTACATACATAAACACTAATGTCTTTCTATCATGCAACTGATTACATAATCAATTATTTACTATCACCTTTATAGCACAAACAGTTTATTAGCTGAACACCGCAAGCACTTTAAGCACGACCAGTTCGTCCTATCTCTATCGTTTGTTCGTCAACATCCTCTCAGCCTGTATGATTTCACACAGGAAATTGTACGTGGAATATTAGCGAGCCGATTTATGATTATGAAACGGCAAATTTTTTCCTTCGTCTTATAATGACGTAGTACTCTTGGGTAAGGAGTGTATCTCGATGGAAATAACATGCAATAATATACGGCTGGCGAATTTCGTAACTGTCGAAATTATGACTTTCTTTTGCATATGCGAACACAACGCTAACAGCCATTAGTATAAGTGTTTGTTGTGTTAATATACGATTTCGATTAGTAATGAAAGAAAGTAGAGTATTGATGGCTTGCGGGGATAAAATAAAAAAAAATCAATTTAAATTAAAAATTGTGTAAACAAAAATTGACTGTAGTTAGTATTAGTTTTATTTTAGGTGTTATTAAAAATATTACTCCTATTTATTAATTCGATCAATATAGAAAGTGGGCCGTAATAGTATTGAAATTTCGTAGAATCAGCAGTTTGAACTGCAAGATTTATATTATGTCTGCTGCAGTAGTTTAGCTAACACTAAACCAAAGGTCTTCAAACTGTAAGTATTTTTTTGACAAATTTCTAGTTTATATTGTGTAACAAAAAGCACAAATCAACCTACAGATATGTATAAAAATATGTTAGATTGAAGGGAAAGTAACAGTTTCGTTATTAGCTCAACTTAATTTTTGTTTAGTTATCATTTTGGTAAAACTATCAAAACAATGCAGTTCAATCGATTATGCAATATATAAGTTATGTTTTATACCAAT
This sequence comes from Holotrichia oblita, assembly GCA_023690525.1. Lineage (NCBI taxonomy): Eukaryota > Metazoa > Arthropoda > Insecta > Coleoptera > Scarabaeidae > Holotrichia > Holotrichia oblita. Next base: position 169,017,392 of record CM043016.1, read on the forward strand.
ATACAGAAACGAATCATTCACACCCTTCTTTAGGGTAACCTAAATATACAGGATAGTTTAGTGACACTACCGGTTAGAAATATTGAGCATCGTAAAAATATATAAATGGAAAATTAAATACGAGTATAAAGAGTATAAAGTTTATTCACTGAAATATTTCAAGATCAACTACATACATATGTATATATGTATGTATATATTTTTTTGAAATCTGAATATTATTATGGAGGGACACTTATTGATATTTCCTCTATCTAAATGCAGCTGTGTTGAAGATTTTTTGACTACTACTAATACTTTGGAGTGAACATTCTGAACTTGAGGTTATAAATGGAAGAAGTTTTGTCGTTTCTGATACAGTTCTTACTATTGGCACACTATCCATTATGCATTACTAGATCTCGCTCTTCCGTATTTATTAAAACATCTCGTGAATTTCTCCATGCCTATAAAATAAATTAAAAATATCTGTGTTTAAATAACTTTTCCATTTCAATTAATACGACAAAGCCAGACCTAGAAGGCTTTGGTGGCAGTTACTAAATAGATCGAAAGTTACCACAAATAGATAGCTATGAATCACTGTATCTGAAAACATCAAGTTTCAGTGATCTGCGTCTGCACTAAAATATAATAAAATTTTGGCCATCCTGTAGATAATGCACCAATTCTAATAACTGCAGCAAAAGCGTTCAGATTTCTGCTTTTCATGATCTTAAATTTAGAACTTTTGTTTCAAAATCAGACACAAAATCCAAGAACGTACGATGAAGTCAGAAAAAGTCAGCTAAGCAGCTACACTTTGGTATACAGGATAGTGGTGAAAATTGCTCTACAATAACAATTGAATTTTAAAGAAAGTTTAAAAAGTCACGCTATTCCATGTGAAATAGGAAAAATGATGTCAATTTTCGGTATTTGCAAGTACCACCATTTTCGAAAATATGTTCTGTAAATGAATTTCATTACTTTACCCTTGTATGCTACTTTATAGATATTAATAATAATTATTAGGAGAGATCTAATCTTTTTCATTGCCGATTTCAATTAATCACCCTGTATATATGGTTTGAATATCACATATTTGTTACTTTCGATCCTTCATGAATGTTGCAAGAAATTCTTTTGTATAATCCCGAAATAATACGTATTTAACATTATGAAATCAGACATATGGTAAGTTTTAAATGCACCAACTAATAATAAAAGGTTTGTTCAAACTTCTAATCTAATGAATTCGTTGTAAATTGTTTTGACAAAATATAGTTCCCTTGCAGTTCTTCGAGGTTCTAACAAACTTGCTCTACAGCGGCAATTTATTCCCACTTCAAACTTCGAATAGATCTAAAAATAAAATAAATTGCAATAGCTACCATAAATTTTAATATAATGTCATTTCTTTGGTTTTTACATTTAGAGTGTAAACATTTTTCGATTGGCCAGATAGAATCCCCTCACTATATTGTTTCTTAAAGTTGTCAGCTGTGAAGGTTCACGGATATTTCTGTTTATTTTGAAATGATAAATTCTCTTATCCCACATATATCTTACACAATTTACGTGGCTACAATATTCTTCTTTGCTGTACGGCCTTTTAAAAATTGATAATCAGTGTTTCTAGTAGATTACCTACCTGTTACCTACCAATTTTGTCCAAAGAAACCAAAAAATAAATAAATTCAATCAGATTACTGTTGCGTTTAAGAAATAAATAAATATTTGAATACATTATCGGCTCTAACTCTGGTGTCTCTAAATGATCGTTATAAACGACAATTTACAATTTTCCTACGTCTTTTGACACTTAATGTCAATGTTGACATGTAATGGAACGAATGAAAATTCCTAAGAAGCTATGCGGCTGTACTGTGAAACATATCCAGTTCGACATTAGCCAGCTAAAGGTACTATTGCGGCTATTCATCGTCGCCTTGGAGAGACAGGATCTTTAACCAAGGTTTCTTTTGACTACGGGGCTAACCGAACAGTTCGTAATGCTGTAGAAGGAAATATTTTTGAGATAGTTGATGCTGACAAAAGTACAAGCACTAGACGAATTGGCGCTAATGTTAGTATTCCATCTAAGAGTATTTGGAATGTTCTTCATGATTAATTTCTTGTACCCATTTCATGTACAGACAGTGCAAGCTCTTTCAGATGACGATTTTCTTCCACGATTGCAATTTTGTCATTGGTTTTTACAACAATTCAGTTACCTTAATTTTCATGTTAGTGTTCTTCTTACCAGTGAGCAGTTTTTCAAGAAGGCATCAACAAGGATTTTCCTACAACGTTCGGGCCGGCATAGTTGACAGCTATCTATTGGGACCAGTGCTTTTCCCACAGTCAATTAATGATCGGTATTATAGGCAGCTTTTAGAGGAAAAGTTATAAGCGTTACTGGATGAAGCTCCATTTCCAACACGCCAAAATGTATGGCTCATACAAGATGGGGCTTCTGCACATTTTATCGTTGCTGTACAAGACTTCTTGAATACAAGATTTCCTAATCATAGGATTAGACGAGCAGAACTGATTGCATGGCCACTACGCCTATCTAATTGCAATCCATATGATCTTTTTTATGGAAACATTTAAAAAGTATCGTGTATCAAACATCAATTAAAAGTTCGCAAGACCTCCGACAGCGTATCGAGCATGGTTTTCAATGAATTAAAGGAGCGTTTTCCGAAAATGTTGTGCACGAACTCTTATGATTATTTTGGTGACTAGAATATGCTCCTAGAGTTTGATCAGGTTAACTGCAAACACCTTATATACATATTGCATATAGAATTAAGAATTTCTATTTTACAGCAACTTTTACGAAAGAAACGTATACCTAGCATTTGTCGATTTGAGCAATCGTTGAAGGGAGGTAACGGCTGTAACAAAATTAGTCCAACGTGTAAAAATAGATGATTTAATGATGTTCCATACGCAATTCAGGAATATTCATCACAATGTATGTATTTGCCAAATTGTATTTACCTTGTTTAAATGTATCTATATATTAGGACTTCTTAAAGAATTCAAAACTTTGCTTAAAAATGCAAAGTACAATAAATAGCGTCATCTGTAACGCATAGCAAAAGTAGATTTTAATTTCTCATTGCAGACTAACCCACTAATACCAAATTTCGAAATTATTAAAGATAGTATTTAAGAAAAGATAAACCAAAATGTCTTCGTATTTGTCAGAATTTTTTTCCATATTTCTATAGATGGTGAAACTAAATAAAGAATAAATAGCCACAGCTCTTAATTCAAATTTAGGATTATTTCCGTTTTCCCATATTTTGCAATAACAATTTAATAATATCGCTGCTCACCCTATAAGTTACTTTATTTCATAAATAAACTGATTATGATAAATCTGCTAAGAAAGTATGCGTAAGTATTTCTTAAATTGAAACGACAGCATTAATATTCCTCGGGCATAACACTACGCACGTATTTTAGCTTTTAATAAATAAAAATTTTCCACCAGCCCAAATACAATTATTCTCCATTAACTTGCATAACTTGAAGAAGTATGTGCTAAAAGTTCGAGAGAACGACGCATATCACATTTAATATCTGCGAATATGCGACATACCATTGAAGAATATTAATGGCGTAATTAAACTAAAAGGACAATTGTGTATACGAAAAGACAGTAGCCGTTGCTCGTGAGTGCATTCGTGTCATCCGTATAGCTGATTATTATTAAACAGTGACGCACATTCGGCGAACTCACTTGTTCTACTTTCTCGCAGTGCAGTCATTTTTTCAGTAAATTTTCAATGGCGTAAGGTACAATATTAGCTATAATGTTCCGTTATTAAAATCGCATAATTTATCGCATAAGCAAAATAATAGTAGTGAATCTGCAAATTCCTTTCTTTACTTAGACGGTCTCAATACCTTACTATGTATATAATTTACACATAAAAGCACAACTACGCTTATCTTGTCAATTATTTCACGAAATGTCAGATGCATAAATTATTTATTTAATTTAACAAACGAATAAGTTAACTAAGATAGCGTAAAAATCTTCAATCCGTTTTCAAACAATTTTTGAAGTAGTACTGATGAAAACTGTGCAGATTATCAATACGATACTTATCCAGTACCAGTTCTGCAAGCGAGATAAAGAACACAAAATGTGTTATTATATTTTTATTATTTTGATACTAAGATCTCGTTTTTTCTCGAAACAAATAATAAATAAATCAATAACATCCTAAATAAAAGCACACTTCTATTGTTTGATAGCTCCATTAAATAATACGCTTACTTATGATATGTTGTTATCATATGTGGTGTTAACGAATGCCGGATACCTCTCGAACTCGGAATTTGTTGTCTACGTACCAATTAGATTGGCACGTAAATCAGATCAGAGATGATTAAATTAAACTAGTGTTACACATTTAATTATACCTTTAGTTACGTGTTTAGGTCCTATGGTAATATTGAATAATTTTATTTATTTCTGATTATGTTTACTCTCCACCCCACTTCAGCTCCAACTAACTTCGCAGCATCGAATGAAAATTATCGCCTGCACCACATGTAAAAGTTTCCATCGATTAAACTATCGATCAAAACCAATAACAACACTGTTTAACAGCTACCAAAAATCTAGCTAGCTGCTGGCTAAAACCACAATAATTCTTGTGTTCCTTTCGAGCGATTTTGGTTTCCTCACGAGTGATGCTGCTAATCACGAATGGATTTCATATTTATTAAAAATTCAACTTCGGTCAATTTAATTAGATCGTTTCTCTCGAACAGAACGCAGATTATCGTTATTGACTGTGCTTCTTCGTCCCCTGGAGTTGTCCCTTGAGCGTTTCGCAGGGCTCTATTCTCGGACTACTGCTATTTTCCATGCATGTACACTGGAGAGCTGTACAATATTGTTAATACATGCAAGGTACATCTTTATTCAGATGATACACCCAAGTCTATGTCAGTATTCTTATCCGTGATCTCCCACTTTATGAGCGCCTCATCAATGCTAATCTTCATGAACTAGCTCGAGTTGCCGAAGCGCATAGTTTAACTATTGGTTCGTAATATTTGAAAATTTGAATTTCGCGCCACAAGATAGATGAAAAGCAGTTATGTTCGAAACAAAAAAAAGAACGTGTGTGTGTGTCTGTTACAAGGTGTAGAGTAAAAGAAACCAACGTAAAAGGTTGTTGTTATTACATCACTATTGTATTAATATATTATTGTAGAACGTTATATTTAATTAAACCAGTAAAATACAGTCCACTCCTTTAATACAAAACATTTTGGTCCTTCGAGCCGGATGCAATAGTGAGGTTAAGTGAGAACAATTCAACGCAAACAGCAACTGTGTTATTATCAACGCCTTGTAGAAGTTTCAACGTCAGCACATAAGCAGCAAGCGTCCCTTTCACACGAGCGGATTCACAGATTAAGCGGACGACGACAACGTTATAGAGGTTAGACATTCCCGTTTCAGTCAAGGTAGGTGGGCTCATTTTGTTTTCCATTCCTGTAACATACCTATCCAATTACGCGGCATTATGGGACCCGAAGAGAAAACCGATAATACAAAAAGCGACAATACGAAAAATGATCGTACAAATGAATTTATGCAATCACGTAAATCAGCAAAAGGTTCATTAACGAGAATCAAGAATTTTGTTAATAATTTTAACGTTGAGACAAACAAAATCGAACAACTTACGGCTAGATATGTACAATTAGATATGATTTGGCAAAAATACGATTACAGTCAAACGGAATTAGAAAAATTAAATGAAAAAGAATATGCAAACGACAGGGAAACATTCGAAAATTCATTTTTAGACGTTAAGGCTGCGATAGATGTTCTTAGAAATCGAAATAAAGAGTTACATACAACCCCGAATCACTCAGATTCAAACAAAAACGTACAAGTCAAGCTACCGGAAATTAAATTACCCATATTTAAGGGCACGTATGAGGAATGGCGTAGTTTTATAGACATTTTTGATTCAATGATACACGAAAATCCGTTGATACCTGTTATTCAAAAATTTCATTATTTGAAAATGTCGTTATCCGGAGAAGCAGCAGCACACGTCCAGGCTCTCAAACCTACCAATGAAAATTACGAACATGCGCGTAAAATTTTAACCGAAACATACGACAAAAAGCAATACATTGTTGATGCACATTTGAATTCGATACTTTCTACATCGAATAATTCAAAACATGATTTAAAGGGTTTGTTGTCGTCAATGAAACAACACATTAATGCACTACAGTCATTAAACTTAGAAAATATTGAATTTGGGAGCAAACGGTTATTTTTGTTATAAAACAAAAATTAGATTTTAATTGTAAACGCCAATGGGAAGTAGAGAATGCAAAGAAAAACAGTTTACCAACGTTAGATAGCTTTTTCAAATTTTTGGAGCAGCGATGCTATGCCAACGAATCTATAAACATGAAGGTTGCCCAAACGGACAAACGCACACAAAAAACTCATACACATATAGCCACAAATACGCATACGTCGAACAAGGTTACAAACATTAGCCAATCGCATTGTGATATATGTAAACAAAAGCACCGTATATTTGTATGTCCACAATTTATGTCACAAACGGTAGATGAACGAATCACGACACTCAAAACACGCAAGTTGTGTTTCAATTGTCTTAGAAAAGGACATTTTTCGTCAGAATGTCAATCACGACACTGTAAGTTTTGCAAAAGAGACACAACAGTCTAATACACCAAACGTCAGAAGTTTCCACAGAAAGAGCATTCCGCACCAATTGTTCATGGAATTACACATTCTCACACAACAGTGTGCAATCATTCAATACATCGCAAATTTTGTTAGGAACTGCTGTAATATTAGTAAAAGATTTAAATGAAAAATGGCATGAATGTCGAGCGTTATTAGATAGCGGTTCGCAATCTAATTTTATAAGAGAATCGTTTTTGCACAAGTTAAAATGCGAAACACAACAGACTCAGTTGTCAATTTTAGGTGTTAATCAAACACAAACTGCGGCGAACTTACGAGCAACTCTTTCTATAAAATCACGTTTTTGTTCGCACATTGAAATTTATTTCCTTAGAAAATATTACGGCGAAATTACCATCGCAGCATTTCGATATTCGCAAGTGGAATTTGCCAAATGTAGAATTGGCGGACTCAACATTTAACGTTCCCAAGGAAATCGACATGCTTATTGGAGCAGAAATTTATTTTGAGATTCTACAACTAGATCAAATTCAATTAGGAAATCAATTACCAGTCTTACAAAACACAGAATTTGGTTGGATTGTAGCAGGCAAAACTTGTACTGAAAACAACGAAAATATGATTTCTTGTCATACGACCACAACGCAATTAGATGTTGAAATGATGAAATTTTGGAAATTAGAGGAAATTTCAGAGAAAACGAGTTTTACAATGAACGAGCGTCTGGTGGAAAATCATTTTAAGTCAACGCACAAAAGAGACGCAGATGGAAGATTTATTGACATTGCCTAAAAGTACAGATACGGAGTTATTAGGCAATTCTCGGGTTACAGCACTCAAAAGATTTACATCGTTAGAAAACAGGTTAAGCACAAATGTTAACCTCAGAGAACAGTATGTTCAGTTTATGAGAGAATACCAAGAACTTGGCCACATGGAGAAAATATCAGAATCAGAATTGGCAAAGGGTCCAATTTATTTCTTGCCACATCATGCTGTGGTAAAGGATGCAAGTGTCACAACAAAGGTCAGAGTTGTTTTTGATGCATCGGCCAAAACCACTACAGGCTTGTCATTAAACGATATCCTTATGGTTGGTCCAACGATACAAGACGACATCGCAGAATTGTTAATCAGATTTAGAAAGCACAAGTACGTTTTGACAGCAGACATTATCAAGATGTACAGACAAGTAAGAGTCTCACAAGAAGATACCAATCTTCAATTAATTTTCTGGAGAGAACATCCTCGCGACGATGTTGACATTTTCAGACTAAAGACCGTTACATATGGCACAGCGTCAGCACCATTCCTAGCCATTCGAAGTCTACAAGAATTAGCAAATGGTACTTCAAAACAGGATGATCTTAGAAGATTTTTATGTGGATGATCTTATAACGGGCGGAGATTCTTTGGATGCGCTTCAAGTTATAAGAGATGAACTTATTCAACTTTTAGAAAAAGGTGGTTTCACACTAAACAAATTTGCTTCAAATAATCCATCGTTACTCGAAAATATTGCTGACAAAAATGATACATCGGTTATTATTTTCGATAAAACGTGTACCATAAAAACGTTAGGGCTACTATGGAATTCATTCCAAGACGTGTTTTACTTCCAAGTACCAGAAGTCGATAGAATTATAACAACGAAAAGAACTATTCTTTCAGCAATTGCAAAGATATTTGATCCGATTGGTCTCATATCTCCTATAATTGTGACCGCCAAGGTTTTAATGCAACGATTATGGGAATTACACATATCTTGGGACGATGAAGTTCCAGAACAAATAAAATCAGACTGGGAAAATTATTGTACTCAATTAAATGTTTTACAAAGAATACATATACCACGGTATATATTTGTAGACAATCCGTTGAAAATTGAACTACACGGATTCGCAGACGCTTCAGAAACAGCGTACGGTTCGTGCATATACATGCGAAGTATTAACGCGGAAAATCAAGTTTTGACCAGGCTGATTGCAGCTAAAAGCAGAATAACGCCGTTGAAAAAGACGACGATACCACGCTTGGAGCTTTGTGCGGCTCTGCTCTTAGCAAGATTGTACAACAAAATTATACGATCATTCAAGAACTTTACGCCACATGCAACCTATCTATGGTCAGACTCAACGATAACATTATGTTGGCTGAAGAGAAGTTCTCGTTCATTCAAAACATTCATATCCGTAAGAGTTGCTGAGATACAAGAATTGACAGTTGGGTGCAAATGGAAACACGTTAATTCTAATCAAAATCCAGCTGATATAGTGTCTTGGTACAAACCCACTTGAATTGTCAACGAACGACTTATGGTGGATAGGCCCTCCATGGTTAGCATCCACAACAGACACATGGCCAATACAACCCAGTGCTGTTGTGAATGAAGAAATATTAAATTCAGAGTTAAAGTCTGAAGTATGCCATTCGACGACAGTCAAACAACCATTCAATATATTAAGCAAATATGCCAGTTTCAACCGATTGAAAAGAATCATTGCATATTGCAAACGTTTCTGTCACAATTTGAAATTTCCAACTCAAAGGCGCATTAATCATATAACCTCGGAAGAATTAAGGAAAGCAGAAGAATCAATAATAGCGTTAGTACAACGAGAAGTATTTTACAACGAAATCCAACAGCTGGAAAGGAAACAATTGATTAGCAGGAAAAGCAAACTAAAAGCATTAAATCCTTTCGTAGATGAAAGAGGTCTATTAAGAGTAGGGGGAAGACTAGAAAACTCATTATTAACACACGATCAAAAATTCCCTTTGATTCTACCATACGACCATCATGTCACAGAAATCATTGTAAGAAACGAACACGAACGATTACTACACTGTGGACATGATCAATTATTAGCGACATTGCGACTAAGGTATTGGATTTTATCAGGACGAAGATTAGTAAAGAAAATCATTCATAGATGCATTAATTGTTTCAAGGTTAATCCCACAGCATCAAGTCACATCATGGGAAATTTATAGCCACCGAGTAAATATTTCTGAGAGACCGTTTCTGAATTGTGGAGTTGATTATGCTGGACCAATTCAACTTAGAGAATCACGAAGAAGAGGAAAAACAACAATCACCAAGGCTTATATAGCAGTTTTCGTGTGTTTTGCTGTGAAGTCAGTTCACATAGAAGTTGTTAGTGATTTAACTACTGACTGCTTCATTGCAGCGTTAAAACGATTTATTGGAAGAAGGGGTTTGTGCACCAATATGTACTCTGATAATGGAACAACATTTGTGGGTGCCAATAACAAATTGAAAGAGATTTATAGTTTCCTAAAGACAAATCAGACGAGCATCTCCACATATCTGAGCCACGAACACATCAATTGGCATTTCATTCCTGCCAAATCACCGCACTTTGGAGGACTTTGGGAATCAACCATAAAGTCTATGAAACGTCAATTATATCGAACTGTACAAAAAACTATGTTAACATACGAAGAACTCAATACGTTGTTAATTGGTATCGAATCCTGTCTTAATTCAAGACCTTTAACACCGTATTCCTCCGATCCCAATGACTTAAATGTCCTTACTCCCGCACATTTTCTCATCGGCAGCACATTGGTCGAGCCCACTGAACTTGATTTATCTACATCAACAAAAACATTAAAATCAAGATGGGATCATCTTCAACGTCTTCGTCAACAATTTTGGAAAAGATGGAATTATGAATACCTGCAGCAGTTACAAACACGCAATAAATGGTATTTCCGGACAGAGAATGTCAAACCCGGAATGATGGTACTACTAGTGGATGACAACGCTCCACCTTTGCATTGGACTACAGGCCGCATCGAGGAACTACATCCAGGGCCGGACAAGATAGTGCGAGTTGTAACAGTGCGTACCGGTAAAAGTGTACTTAAACGGGCAACGAGAAAATTGTGCATACTTCCTTTAGAAGAATAACTCTTTCAGTGAAATTAACATTTTTTAAACTTGTTCTTGTATTTTTATTATTTACGCTTTTTTTCAGTGTGTAAAAGTGTTGAAGCAGTTGCTTCAAGGCGGGCGGTATGGTTCGTAATATTTGAAAATTTGAATTTCGCGCCACAAGATAGATGAAAAGCAGTTATGTTCGAAACAAAAAAAAGAACGTGTGTGTGTGTCTGTTACAAGGTGTAGAGTAAAAGAAACCAACGTAAAAGGTTGTTGTTATTACATCACTATTGTATTAATATATTATTGTAGAACGTTATATTTAATTAAACCAGTAAAATACAGTCCACTCCTTTAATACAAAACAACTATTGACCCCCGAAAGTTCTCGGCAGAGAGCCATGGACAGTATCTCCTTGCAAGTGACACAATTACATTCTCATCCCCCTCAATATAACAAAGATCATTTATCTCACATCAAATTGAACGGTCATATGGAATCTTGTGCTACGTATATGCTTGTCAAAGCTTCTTATCTTGTCCTACAAAAGCTATGCTTTGTGATAGTCTCATCCTTTTTCTTTTCAATTACTGTGTTGTTGTCTATAGCCCGTGTATTGACCAGTCCACTTCCTACAGGATCGGAGATGTTCAGAACTCTTGCTTAAGGTTTATATTTAATCTTCGAGGGCGTGATCATATTAGGCCTGCATTGAATAATGTTGATGATTTGGTTGACGATGGCTGGTAGGAGACAACTCCATTTCACCCTTTGCTTGTTATATTATTTGCACTAGTTCTCGAAGTTATCTTTATGAATTATTAAGGCCCAGACTCCATATCCACAATAAAGCACTTCGCTTCATAGACCGACTAAAAGTCCCGTTACTCTTCAGCGATTTTTGAAAGAGTCTTAAGGAAAAGGTAACCAAAACAAGAACTTAACAGTACTATGATCATACTCAACTCAGTAATAGCCAACATATTTTGAATTTCAGATTTTTCTATTAACTAAAATGCCTCCAACGGCTTATGTGAAACACTACTGAGTCACTAAAGGTTATGAAGGGAACGTAATTGATTCTTGAATGTGTGTTCACAAACTTTCATAAATTTTCTAAACATAAAGAACATATAATAACTGTCAATTATTATTTTGAAGCCAAAACATGCAGTTCGCAGCATACAGAAATGTGACACATTTACGTCTATACACAGTCCCCTTCTTCAGTTGTCCAAAATTCGACTTCTTTGGGATTAGCGTCATGTTACATTGTGAATTAATATCGGCAATTCTTGATCAAATTCGTCATCGACGAAACATATCATTACGTAAGCATAACTAGTAATATAAAAAAATAAGTTGCTAGGCAACATAATGATAGCAAAAATACTTAAAGCAGAAAAAGCCTACTAGAAACTATTAAATAAAAACTAATATACTTCTAATTCTGTCTAAACCTGTACATGTATAACAGTTACATAAAGTCGAATTATTAATTAACATGTACTTTTAAACCAGTTACATATATCGTGTTATTAAGTATTAAGATTTATGTCACAATCGAATGCCTAATCTTAAAATATGCATTTTAAATAAAGTTTAATCGAACACTTAGTATTAAAGTGCTAAACGCAAAAAGGATATTACTAAAATGTGTAGGTAGTCTCTTTTAACTTTCCCTGAAAAAAAGTCATTAAAATTAATAATTGCAGACATAATTAAATGAATAGCAAAAAATGCTTACAAAGTTATGTGAACTATGAAGCACTTAAATAATTCGTAATGTATTACCGTTACTAGTTCCTACGCATGCTGTAGCAAATATAAGTAAGATGTTGTGCGCATACATATATACCATACGTATGTCAATAGCAATTTGGCGAACTTACAATAATGATTTCAGTTCGAACGACTTTACTTTCTATCTCACAGGCAGCTGCAGCGAAAAAAAAATCTAATACTATACACGCTTTTTTAATGAACGTGTAGGAATGATTTTCTGGTCGTCCTTGTTTTTATTGGCAAGTTGTCGCTAAAGTGTCAACGACCGACCCATTTGATTTGTGGTCTTTCGCGAACAATTTAATGTTGTTCATTTGATGTCAATAGCTCTTATTTACTACATAAAGAAAGTTTAAAGATTGGAATCTTTGATAGCGAAAACAAGTTAATAGAAGCAAGTCTTTTACGTTCCAATTCCTAAATGAATGTGTCATTATAGCGATTTTTTAAATTGAAACTATGGGTGACTGTAAAATTTTTGTATGCGAAAAAATCTATAGTAATAGTTTTGAATAAATCTTTAGACAGTATATATTTACTAATGATATTACAGTTGTGATTACTGCATTTATCTATGAATAATAATGAATATACAAAATAATTGGAGTTACTTATGATTTTAATTTGTGGTATCGGCTTAAGGTAGTTTACCAGGTTTCGATATAAATAATAATGTTGAGAATGGTTTACACTGTAAGCACTGTAATTAAATTCTGGATATTTTGACAACTCCTTAAAGGAAGCTTATATAGATTGGTCAACCGAAATGTTCAAGAAATGTAACTATTGTGCAACCATAACCCTGTATATTCATTTTGATTTGAAACTTCCCAGGTAAACCAAAGTCACTAAAAATTGTTCACATCTAAAATAGTTCAAAGGAAATGATCGGCAAGATTTTGGCAACAGACAATATAAGGAAAAACAAGAATACAATCTTTCGGGCATACATAGATGCAAACAATATTTTATTTTCTGCCAGAATATATTTAAAAAACCAACAACGAAAACGTTATGAAAATACAAGTTCAACTTGCAATAAAGAATGTAAAGAATCCACATCAAGAAATCTATAGGCCTATCTTTATATTCTTGTAAATATTTAAAACTGAGTCTTATTTCCTCCAATCTTGTTGTCTCGGCTTGATATAAATCACAAGGAATTTTGTTCAATATATACATAGGAACCAAAGTAGATTTCACATAAAAAACAAAGAGATGAATACGTGTGGTCGCTGCCACTGTAGACCAATCTGCAATATATTCAATATACTTGTTCCTCTAACAGAACTCTCTAATAGAATCTTTACTGTTAGACGCGAGACCTTGATTTCCTTTTTGAACATCATAGCGACAAATGTCCCCTATGGCTCACTTGTAGCCCCAATAATGCTTCTTATCTACATGCAAAAAGGAAAACAGTTCCTCGCGGCTACATCTTCGTAGAAAATGTCCTGAAATGAAACAGTGCTCTATTTATGTAGACCTTCAACTATCATGTATGAATAACGGTCACGCAATTTCTCGTAAATAAATTGGTTACTAAACCTTATCTCTGCCTAAATATCCGAGAGTCGTTAAAGCTGAAACTATTAATACATATAAGGTTCCTCAACCCTGTAACGTATGTCCTGTACAGCGCCTGTTATTAATCAAGTTTGCCCAAGGTTTATCTCTAAAGACTTGAAACTTTCAGAATGAGATCCTAAGACTACTAATGGAAGTCTCGTGAGTCTTGCAACTACTAACAGATCTGTAGATCCCCTCTATCGAAATTTGCCAGTTAAACGTTAGATGAGCCTGTGTTTCTAGCAAGCGCCCTAATTGTTTAACCCTAAACATTCATCTTATCACATAATCAAAAGCAGAAGGGCTCGGAATTAAAATGAAGAAGGGATTATTTTAACTTAAGCCGGACTAGTGCCGTAGTGGCTAGGCTTCCTTCCTAGTCCAGGAGTAGGGAGTTCGAACTCTTCCGTTCTAAATTTGGTTTTCTGTAGTCTTCCAAATTGATAAGTGCAGAAAGGCAATATTTTAAGATGATTTACAGCTGCAGGAGTAATAATAACTCTTGGCTAACCGGTGCCTCTTGTAATTGGCGAATTGTTAGTAGATGCTCGCAAAAAATCTTTACAATTGCGACAAGGGCTTTTAAACTTAAAATTTAGCAAAGACAAGTACTTCATAACCTCACAACATGTTTCTACCTTTCAGTCCATATATTTATATCCGCTCTAGATATCTAAATTGTTTTCAGGTAATATATTCCTCCCAGAACTGGTTTAAAGAGGTACAAAAAAATAGTTAATACTTTATCAACCCTACTAAATCTAAAACTAAACTGCCTATTGACATTTACTCCAACATTAGCACCAAAGTTTTTAGATCTCCTCTTATTCACTTGGAAGAATTTCATACAGAACGTGCTTTTCTCCACTTATATTTACTTGTCGTCATCCTTTTATTACTCTTATTACATAAATCATATCACGTGTATATGTCCGGTAGAAACACCTATCCAGCATACTATATTTACTCAAGTTAACATCAGGAGTATGATACATAAGGTGATACGAGAAAGTAATATTGGACATCGAACCTGCGTGTGACATGTGTTCATTGCAATTGCCGTTTTCTGCCATCAGAACAGGTTACTTATCTCATTATTAGAGTTACTAGCGGCAATTTGACCTACTAAGCGAATCGTAAAACGTCGTAATTTTTCGTTTGCAAAATATAACCAAGCCTAAGGCGGCATTTTGGCACAGCTGCCATATGTGCAGGTATCTGTAAATACATACATACATAAGTAAGAAAGTACCTGATATAATGACAACAAGAGAAAGAAAAGTAAATTTATATATACAACTTTAAACTTGTACACCACGTTCACAATGTTGTTCCTAACCTGGCTATAAGAAGTATGGGTAATAAACACACGTTTATTTATTCGAAATGCATGAATTTAAATATTTTTAGGTGGGAATATCTACAGTAATTCTTCAATTATTACTCATTATTACTTCGAACTTTTTCAGCGCTTTAATATCTATTCTCAGCACATACCCTAATAATCATTCCGGAATCTAATATAATATTCAATAAATTTCTAATATTTACTTAAGTTTTATACATGTGATATCAGAGCAAATCTGAATCGATTATTATTATTTTAAAAATCCAGTTAAAAATTTTTTGTTTGTTGTTAGTACTAGCTATCACCGGACTACCATTATCTGTAAGTTATGTTTAATTTAATTTATTTATCAAATCATTCAGTTGGGAAACTGTCCTCCTTTATTTGTCTCTTGTCTTGTGTCTTCTTTCCAGCCCTACATATTAAAATATACGTATGAGTTTTTTCAAATATATAAGATGATGGAAGCCCATAAAACGATGGCAGAATATTATATAATACAAGTAAAACCACACAAAATCCGACGAAAACACTTCTAAATTACAAAAACTACAAAATAGCTATGAGAAAATAAAAAGATAAATGTAAAAAACGGGTCGATTGTTGTGGCGGAACGGTAGGAATCGGGTCTAAGTTCTCCGGAAAGATGGTGATATGTTTCTCGGAGAATTAAATTGCGATTGACTTACCATTCGCTGTTGACTACTCCGCGAGAGTTGCACTGATAGTCATACAAACAATACAGCTTACGATCTCATGCAACTAAGCACCCGCACCACACATAAAAATATTAAGATTAATATTGAAGTCTCGAATTTGAGTGATTTAATCGATAGAACCTGGCCGTCCAGTAGATGCACTATCAATAAAAATTTATCACTGACCAAACATCTCATAATGAATGAAAGTATTATTATTATAGTAGTAGTAGGAGCGCAAAACTGGTGATCTCTACCACAGCTGTTAACGAGTGATTAAGAAACAATACGTGCGTCAAATTTTCTACAAAAAGAATTTTTGACAGATGTTTTTGACAGATGTGTTGTCAAATAGATGTTTTATCTCAAAAATGGCACCAGCTAATTTTGTATCTATGTGAGCACTGTTAGAACAAGCATCACATATTACTTGCATAATACGTTAGATCAAATAATATATTATTTTAGTTAGTTACTTCAGTTCAGTATTTTGCTTCTGATTGCTGCTGGTTACCATAGTCACGGAAAAGTTGCCAGATATGCTATAGGTAGTTAAGAGAGAAAAATGGTGGCCTTTAAAACATTTACTAGAAACAACGCGACGTAAATTTTTCCATCTTATTTACTTCCAACAACTATTCATATATCTTTCGAAACTATTGATTTATTTCACCCTAACCATGACCTTTAGAACTATTTCACGTCCAGTACCAAACATAGGTCCGCTATAAAAAGCGCAGGAAAACTTTTATTGAAGAGTCATGTTAACGCTTCAATACCGTTGGGATATATGATAGTACAGGTACGGACAAATGTTCCAGAACAGCTTAATTACAAAAGAACAAAAGGTGATAACGGATTCGGGGTTTTGACAATCTATAGGACTGACACATCCTTTTTATTTCCAGTCATCATTTTAATGAAGCATTTTTTCTAATTTCAACGTCAGCTGTTTTGGAAATATTCAAGAAAAAAATGCATATATAATCATCTTTTAATAGTGTAATTAAATCATAAATAATTTAAATCGAACACTATTTAAAAAAAAATGTTTGAATTGTTTTTTCGGCCACCTAACTAGGGAAAAAATGTTTTGCAAGCGTCGATTAAAGATATCATGCACTTCAATTAAGATTCTGTTCCCAAGACTTTCTAGTTTTTGGTTTAGTAAAAAAATCTACAGAAGTCAGATCTCATGATCTACATAGCCATCCAATGTGTCTTCGTCTACCGATCCATCTTCCCGAATATCTTTCATACCGTGGTGGTGACACATTTCGTTGAAATTAGACGTGCCATCTCTGGCTACCAAGTCGTGACTTGGATCACCTTTGCTATCGTAGAGTGATAATTTGGCTTATTTCAGAGCGTAAGCTACCCGAGAAACGGTTGAGGTTAAGTATGTATTTATGTGCTTAGAAGTATTATGTACATCAAAAATATTACCTACCAAGCATATTAATACAGATGAAGCAAATATGAATTATTGTAATATTATATATTCAATTATGTACTTATTTTTAGAATCAATTCTGTTATTTGACACTTGCTTTTTATAAACATCGATGGTTATTCCAGGCGATTACCTTTAATTATAATCAAATTTATTCTGTATCTCTAGCTCATCACCTTAAATATGTACTAGTATTTGTAATAGACAACTACCAGTTTTCTTGAAACCACGTAAGTGTATTCATCGTATAGTTTAACAAACGAGAAAAATTCCAATCCTATGACATAACAAAACGCGCTGTAAATAAATGTAAATACAAGAGAACAGAGAAACAAACAGATGCGAATCGACAAAAAAAGGAAAAACGAAAGGATAATAAAGCATTACGCGTGTATACGACATTTATTAAAATATTAATAAGGCGTGTTATACAAAATAAAGACCTCTGTTAGTTCAGCGCAATGTTATTAATCCGACGATGCAATCGATCATATGTACACTCGTGGATATCAATTTAGTACTTAAACGTTGTTACAGAAATGTTTAAGTCAGTGGCGCAAGAGTTATGTATCCAGCAAAGTCTCAAACTGAAAACTTTAAATTTTTCTTCCATACTTCTAGTCTATAACAACTGAAGTTGTTTCTAATTATCTTCGAATAGGTAGTGAATATAAAAGTAACGATGTTCCTGTAGATTCTTACTGTGAGCTACCAATAATAGAGCGTTGAAGCTTATTGTCGTTATATTGTCTAACGAAGGAAACTTTTACTCGCATAAAACACCTTGAAATTCTTTATATCACCACATAACTTATAGCATTCTGTTTGTAGTGAACTGATAATTCACTGTAGCTGTCTCCTCTTTTATTCCTTTAAAACATTCCCATTATGTACAATTATTATCTACTTTTATATAGTAAATTATATAAATAAACTAAATAAAACATAAGCACGACATGTTTAAAATTCAGATTATCAATCAATTTTTTTTAAAACTATTATAATGGTGTACTTCGGCATTCTACTTTTACGAATCCTGTGACTTTTATTTTCCAAATATTTTGCTGTCGATGATGCCACCTTGTGCCTATACTGAAACCTGTACTGAGCCATCGAAACTGATTAAGCAAAACCTGGAACGATTTTCAATATTTAACAAAATTGAATAATCTGAAAGTAATTGAGTTCTATTCGCAGAAAATAACCCCTTTTGGGTTTAATACTTACGTTATTTATTATATTCATTGTTTAACGAGATACTACAACACAGATAAATTTATTTAACGGGAGAGGAAGTGATTATTTATGTAAGCAGTTAGGAAATGCCTCATTTCGAGTAATTAATAGGATGTTTACCGCCAAATCAAATAAATTATACAAAATGGCATTTCCTAGCTTGTTTTATGTATATAAAACTCGTTTTACAGTTCTAATAAATACGGTTGTATAATAAGATAGTATAATATGTATATAATCTCAAATAAGTGAACAGTACAATAAAGTAACATTAGCTTTAAAACTACGAAATCGCGAATGCTTTCTGGACGAAGAAAGTTAACAAGAAAAAAATGGTAGTTAATTTTATAAACTATTATATTACTTGGATATTGCAACATAACTAGGCAGTGTATATCATTAGAGAAATAAAATATGAGATCTGTACACTTTATTATCCCATCTCTAGTATCCTATATGACCAAAAATTACAGATAACTTACTAAAATTTTAACTGTTCGTTAGTGATTTTAAAATAGTTTATAATATTTGAGTTTTTTATTGATTTGATAAGGCATGTATTCCGAACATGAAGATAATACCTTCTAATCGCATTTACAAGGTGTTACTATTAGTTTATTCTGACCAGTCTATAAAGTATTGTACTTATATCTTAAATTAATTAGTATTATTAAATTAATTAATTATTCATTAAACCCGCAATTAATATCAAGAAAATTGTTTTCAATGCATTAAGATCAATGCATTAAGATTACTTTGACCGTTGACTATTTTATCCAGGAAAATTTAGGTGATAGAAAGGCAGGTTATACAAACTATTGAGAGCTTCCTATTTTCCTTTTGATTAAGATCCCCGTATTATATGTGAGAGACCCATGAAGTCTGAGACACAACTAATATTGTGATATTATTGAGTGAGTTACTCATCTGAGTGCCCCTACATATTAAATGTGCTTAGCTCTGCCAATCAATTGTACCACAATAGACTTAGAGGCAATGGTACCCTCCAGTGTGAGTAAGAAGGTAGCCTCTTTCCCAAAATGCAGAAAAAACTAATCGTAGCTAATCGAAACTAATTGTAACAAATGAAGTACTAGTAATAAATTTCATAACTTATAATCTAACTTCCCTAGAGAATAAAAAAAATCAAAAATGAACTTTTCTGTTTCTTTAGCCATCCCCAACGCACGTTGTATCTTCAATATAACACAATTTGAGTCAACGTCTGCAACAAATCCTACTACTAGTTTTATAATTCTTCAATAAAAACTAATGGCGGTGTGTTTCTATGCCAGAACTTGGACGTTACTTGCTCCATAGTAGGTGCCAGTATAACTTGATATCCTGGTAATTAGAGTGTGAATTTATTTGAATTCTCCAACATAATATTTGGCAAAATTCAGCTTAGAGAAAACCAACGGATTGATATAATTTACGTCAGAAGTCTCACGCGTGGAGAAATTTTGGTGTAGTTCATTCTTTGTTCAAACTAAAAGTAAATTTAGTAAAGACGCAATAACATACCTATTTAAAGATCCAACTGGCTCTAACTGAGACCACCATTTGTAGCCTCGTAAGGTCCGCCACAGCTTGAAGCATTGATTTTGAAATAAATATAAGCTTGTGTTATACTGAATCGATTAGTGATCTCTTCGAAACATTTTTTATTGAAAAATTGCGTGATATTTTGCCCGTTTAACGTCACCGAGTCCAGAAGAACGCAGACAATAAAATGTAACTTAGGTTTGGTATAGTTAATTCGGTTGTGAAAGTACTAGGTATATTGAATTACGGTGAAACCATTTAAAATTTTTTTTTTTTGAAGGCAAGTTAATTTGTCTTATAAATGATCACTTAGAAATAATGACAGATACTGATTTAAAGACGATCCATATCCTTTCAGTAACATCCTTGAAATACAATATATTTGTTTTCCAGCTTTCCACATAGCGTCATTTCTAATAATTTTTTTCCTCAAGTGTTTAGACCAATGCTTTTTATTTCAAATATTTCTTTAATGTTCCATTCTGCCTTCTTCATGTCCTGCAACAGGAGTTCTTCTTACGGTTGCGCCCGTAAGTTCTTTCTTTCTTACAAATCTTGAAGTTTGTAAAAAATAATGGAAAAATTATCTTACAAACTATTTTCAATATACATAAATCCCTTACTATTGTTCCACGTTTAACAAGGACAAAACTATTTCAAACAAGTGAATTTAAGTATCAAACCTTGCTAACATGCATTCTCCCTTGCTGCTGGTTAAAGTTCTAAATCGTATGTCAACGTTGGTATGAAGAAAGCGTAGATATGTACTCTCATATTTAATTTTCTTTATATTTATTTTTTTTTGCATCTATACACATTTAATAACGATATGAGTTGAGAATCACATTTCTGAATGTAAAGAAATAGCAGAGACATTATTTTGTCAATATCACAACTGAGTTATAGGACGATCCCATCATCTCATTAACAATTTTATAAAGTTGGGTAATTCCGACGGGAAAAATCGCCGTAAGTCGAGTAACCAACCGTTAGCCTCTTCTGGTAATGTAATCGTGCAAGAAATAAAATATAAGTTAAATGTACCAGTAACTAACAGATGTGTACAACAAATTTTATCCCGTAGGGGTAGTTAAAAAAGTCTTCAAAACCGCCTTTAAAAAAGACACATAAATGTGTTTTATTCCTACGCAAATTAATTCTAATTCTTATATAACACTTCTAGAAGTGGTTCTAATAGATTTTGGGCTGTTCCCTCGCCCAATCGGAATCCAAACGAAAAATTTTAGGGAATATTAGCGAGGTATACGCCAATAATAAACAATACAATAGCGTCAAAGAACTGAAATCCGATAACTAGGTGCTGGAATGATATTCTGATTTCAACATTGACGAAATTGGTGGAAAGTATGAAGACCCGGATGTTTGAAGTTATTTTGAATAGAGTTTGTAACATTCACTACTAAATTTAGAAGAAATTTGTATTTTTTATGTACCTAGTTATTATATTTATTAGTTTTATGTTGATGAATCTATAGAAATTTCGCTAACACAAAATTTTATTAATGTTAATTTTATCGTCTTTAATAAAACATACCAGAATAACTGGCAATATGTAAGAAAAACAGCTATATAATATTACTGCTATAAAATTGGGTAATGCACAAACGAATGGTCACGAGTGTACACGCGAGTACTAACAGCAACGTCGTCGTTGTTGGTCGCTGTACTCCGCGTACTAAACATAGCGAGGCGACTCAAAGTCCAGCAAGCCGCTATACAACGCCGACAGCTCATAGCGCAGAGTGTGTATGGCTATATAATAGCAGCAGTCAATGACCGAACTTACTAGTCGGTCTCAGTGACCTACTTACGGGCGAACATATGGGAGTTCGGTAACCTTCGCGCAACCTCGTGCCGCACGAAACCGTGTTTGCACGCTTTGATTGTTATTATCCTGAGCTTTTTCACGCACACACACACACGCGCGCAGATACACACAAACTCGCGTCTAACACGCACGTATATACAAGTGCAATTGTTTACTTTATCGTTTTATTGGGATTGTTACTTTTTTACGATGCGTCTCACTAGGTCGTTTCTCAGGATAAACGACCCGTTTCCACGTTCAATGTACCGTTAAAAAAAATCACAAACGCACACTATACAGTTCCCAGCAAAAGTTACCTAACATTCAATTCTTATGGAAACATTTATATAGGAGAGACATACGAAGTTGCCAAGCTACCATCTGAATATCAATTTCAGGAAATTGAAAGCATCACTTAATGTATTTTCAAAAGCGCTAGCAAGAATATCTACAGTATATTTATATTCAGACATAGAATCGATAGAATTTGCAGACGTTGAACAAGTCACTGTCGTGTAACACTTTTATCTCTTTTCATTAGGAGTCATGTAAAATTTTAAATTAAAACAGTATTGCAACAATCTCGAACACGTTCGCAGCTATCCCGTGTAGGTAACTGTTTAAATAGTTAAGGCATAAGTTTTCAAAAATGTCTAATACAAAAGTTTACAGAGGAATATTTGTTGCTCCGCAAATTAGGAAGCTCTCCAAAGATGAAAATGTTGAAGGTACCATGTATAATTTAGAGCTGACAGGATGGACTTCTTTTACCAGGTTTTACTAAAATTACTAAGATATCGTAGCTAATTTGCTAGAAAACTATAAAAATTTAAGGCGCCAAATGTCCCTCAAAGTTTATTTTTGGCAACCCTATTTGGATTTCTTTCCTGCTGATTTAGGAAACATGAATAATGAATAGGAGAAAAGATTCCATCAAGATATTGCAGAAATGGAAAAACGATATCAGGGTAAGTGGGATTCCGTCATGATGGGAAATTATTGCTAGTTTCTCATTAGAGAAGACAACATTCAACATAAAAGGAAGATATAACTCTATTTATAAAAAAAGCTTTGATATGTCAGCAATTTTCTTTTGTGTGCTTTTGTATTCTTAATACAAATTAAACATTCTAATATTTATTTCAAAATTTCTTCTTCTATTTAACAAAATTTGTAAATACAATTATTATTTATCTACCAACGAAGCATGATTGAAACGCTAAAGCTATACATGTTGGTAAGATTAGATTTTCTTCTTATCTTATTGCTGTTGTTCAAAAAAAGTTTAGAATTGTCAGCAATTGTAAGCAAGCTAATATTCAGTTAGCTTATTGGTGTTGCAGCTTCAATACCTCCATGAGTAGCAATAAATATCAGTATCCAAAATTCATCCTATCACTGCTAACTTATTTGTCAGTAATTATAATTACTAATGGCTGCCAGTGTAAATGCTATTTAAAATATTTTTCAGCATATTTACATCAGACTCACTTAATTTAAATCCAGTCTATACCTAGCTGCATAAATTACAAGATCTTCAGATGTTTTGGCATGTCGAGTGAAATGAGGCGCACGCTCGTAAATTAGTGCGCGTAAAACATTTAGAGCATCCACAGTAATTGATTTTTTTGGGGTTCTGTCGTTATGAGTTACATTCGTCGTCGTATATATGCTTCCTTTCATTTACATCGAGATTTACTATAAGAGATTGTATTAAAATGGTATTTTTTCTTTCGGGAGGGCTATATCTAAACGTGAGTTTGATGCTTATTGACTTGTGTCTGCAATAACTTAAATTTAAATTAAAGATACTATAGATATAAACGTCTATTTGACTTATTATTCCTAATTCCAATATTGTAGTGGTGTATTAAAATGTAGTAAGACATGATTGAATTAAATGTTCTAAATAAATCAGAAAATTGACATATAATATTCACTTCAAACTCGAATGCTTACTCATTGTTAATTTAATTTTAATAAAATCTTAACCACATGAAGTTTATGGTTTCTACAAGTTTTGATATCTAACCTATTCATTCGTTCCATAATTGATTAAAACTTAAAAAGTCAGGACAAATTAATATTTAGGATGGCAAGTCGTAACAATTAGAAAACCAAATGTTGTTTTCCTCGGTAACAGCTGAATCTTTCATATCACAATCATCATTATTTTTGATAAATTCCACTTTTTAATGTCGGAAGATTTGCATTCATTTGTTTGTTTCTGAAATGTTGATTAGGGTAAGAAAACATTCCATATTTTCGAATTCTCTGGTCTTTGCAAGTCACCAAGAATAATAATAATACTTCAAATTAATCTTCCATCAACTTCCAATCGTCAGGTCTGAATTCAGGTAATCGACATCATACGTTTTAAGAAGGATTCCACTTGTTTCAAATGCAGAATCGCCAAATATTTGTGCGAAAATTTAGTGCAGATTGTTAAACTGGACCTAATTTCTGTTAACAGTTAAAAAAGGAAATATAAAGAATCAAAAACCAATCTGTTAGTGATTACCACAGCAATCTACGAAATAATAAAACAGCTGATGATGTCTTCTTTCAAACGACTAAGAGATTTAAAAGCGAGACTGCAGAGTTAGGCAAGAATACCAAACAAAAAACTAACAGGTTTTCAAATCATCTTAATAACACCCTCCAACCAAATCAAACGAAGGATTATGGAACTACAACTTTGCTGACATAGATAAGACAATTACTAGACCAACCATCATCATTAAATCAACTACGAATATTATAAATTGAATAAAAACAAACATTAACATTAATACAACTAACGGCTTTTGGTTAATTATATTGAACAAGATTTCAAACAACTTTCAGAGAAAGCGATAACCAAACTCACATATTTTATTAAAGTCTGATTTAGGTTAGGGTATGTACTGAAAATGTGAATGGTCTCAGAAGTTTCTATGATCTCTAAACAACTCCAGAGTATCCCGTATATGTTTTTCACGTAAATTAACTTAATTAGCATCTTCTTATTTTTTTAAGATTTGCAAGACACAAAATGTGTTTAGATTAAAACATTGAAGATCAGACATAGGAACACTATACAGGTGGATACTTGAAAAGGACGAATACAGGAGCTACTCTCTATGTAGCGATTCTTTCTACTATGAATGCGATGTGTAGAATGTTGGTTAAAACTTTAAAAGACGAATCGAAGGACTGAAACTATTCTAGATATAAACCTGAAGAAAGGAGTTTGGAGCAACTAAATGTGTACAGTTGGTGTCGCATAAAATAGGACAAATCTTACAACTTGTCTTTGTATTTTGAGCAATGGAAAAGGGAGAAGCAATGAAAAACACAATGCAATTGTCATTCGCACTGATACATAATGAGTTAAATATTTAAATATTAATCATACTATGGAACATTTACTATACCCCAATTTCGACAAATTGATGATAATTGCGATGGAATAAGTACAGAACATTTTCAAAGTATACAACATATTGCACATTTTATCAAAGAATACACAGTAATCCTCCCCTTTGATTAACATCGTCTGATAATTGAAATTCTAGCAGTATCGATTGAGCTGATACATCGCTATCGAAACTACATATATGATCAAAACTGTAGATAATTTTTACAAGTACTGATAGTATTAATAGTACTCATAATAATTTATTTGCATTGTTAGAGTAATGTAAAAGGACTACATCTGAAGTGTGGTACCTAGAATACTTTTTCAAGAATTTGATTTTGATAACATATGTATGTGTATACATATAGTAAATTTAAAAATTTCGCAACAAGAACAACAATAATTGTAGCTACGGTGGAAAGTATTTTATCTATAATAAGAAGGAAATATTTTATCTATAATAAACAAGTCTGCCAAATCTAACCACACAAACATAAGTATCTCCTTACATAGTAGAGCTGTGCTGCATTGCTATATGCACGATTGGCATTATATTTTAAGATTTTCAGCTGTGTTGCAAATATATTCATGCAAGTATTATTAACAATTACGCAGTATTTATATTTAGAACATGTATTAATTAAAAGAATTTTTGTTGTTGTACATAGAACAGTGCAACTTCGCTTTATTATAAATACATTAATACATACCATCAATAAATAAAACTATTATCAGTATGCTATCAATAACAATCAAGTATTATACTATCGTTAGGTATCGATGGTATATATGTCTTTCACAAATTTGATTTCAATATACGTTCTCATGGCACCCAATATGGATCTATCTCTAGTGACTACATTTTTATGTAGCTACTAATATCAAATTAGAATATTTTAAAACCCACTTGACTTTCTATATCAACATTTCAGCGACTGGGATTTGCAGTGATCATAATTCTAATAGCAACTTGTAGAGGAATTGCATAGTCATTACTAACTTATTTACATGCATATGTATATTCTGTAATACTTTGACTTTGTTGTCTTTAGTTCAATATAATCAACGTTATAACTAAGGAAGTGATAACAGTACAAAAAAACTTCACGCTCAAATTATTTCTATTTTTAACGTACATACATCTTTTTGCAAACACAATAATTTCTGCATATACTGATAACAGGCTAACGACTTCCATACGATTAGTCAGCCAATATAACAACTCGCTTGCAATGTCAGCGAGATCCTTGAAAACTTTAAGGTCAAGATTTGAAATTCCATGCATGAACTTTATTGCCGCCTTGCGATTACGAACAATATCGCGTGAAAGAAATACCACCGAAAATATTTTGCTAAAAAGGTTAGGAAAACGGCGAAATTTCACAGTTATTATATCAATTTGTGAAGCGGAAAGAAACTGTGACGCAAAGGAAACCAATGCAATTGCGCTTACAATTATTATTTAACAGACAAAAGGAAGTCAAACTTTCAATAAAAACGAAACCATATTAAAAACAAAATTATATACAAACTGTGTATAAAATGATATAAAAACTACACTCGCCAATATTCCGGGTAAAATTATAAACCGAAAATCTTAATACCAAAACACAAAACTCTTTCTATGTTAGCATAAATCATATGACTGAAGCGTACAGCCTCAAAAATTTATCTAATTGCTTCAATTCCTACTCAATTCCGAGTAATTTCTTGCAATCTCAGTAGCTTCTGTTTGAAGGCAAGTCATCATTTCTCTTAATATAATGACAAGAAAAGACTTGAATTTCAGAATCCTAAAAGTTTTCTAAGAAGTTATTGCAATAAAAGTGATCCAGTACAAATGGAATAAATTCATTATTTGTTTTTCGTTTGTTATTGTACCTTCTCTATTATTGAACAACTGTATGGTTCTGTACTTCTATAATACGCTAGAAACTCGATTATTCGAATGTGGAAAGATCAAATCGTACATATGAATATATGATTTATGTCCGAAATGCCTTAGTTTTAAGGTTTGAGAGAACATTCGTTTTAAAGGAATTTGTACCACTTAGAAATACTGACAAACTAATATCTACACAACACATATTTGTACATATCATTTAAGATAATTGAAAACACTGCAAGGATTTTTGAACTGCAATTCCCAATTAATGGAACAAATATGAGAGGTCTACATTATTGACGATCCTCCAACAATGTTTCTAGATTTATTTTGCTTTTAAACATGCATTTTATTGATTTTTTTTTTTATTTTATTAAACATCCTATAACTTTGAAATAAAAATGTAACCAGTCACGTTTTAAATTTTTCGTTAGTATTACATTATCTCCTGGGCATAATTAGATTTGAAAATCTGCCATATTCGAAGTTTCTAAGTTATAATTTATATAGTTATACAGTCTCTTTATCACTTTTACTATCACAACTTTTGACACGGAATTTTCTGATGAAGGGTTGCCGAAAGCTACCCTTAATTCTTCAGTTGCTCAGTCAATCACATTACATTCCTGATATTGGTTTCCTAATAATGATGGAAATTATAAATTTGGGCGAGAATAAGGTTCACACCAATTCTGAGTGGTTTTTCCAATTTTCGCGTGCAGTAATATCTTGTATGGTTCCTATATTGAAAGGTGCAGTAACTCAATTATCTTACCCTGCCAATAAGCGCACCACTAATATCCGCCTAATATGTTGTTCAATCCTTAACTAATTGTACTGCTAACATTCTATGAAACAACGTTAACATTTGAATTGTGATAACACAAGTTTTTTAATATCAAGATGTTATATTGAGAATTTTAATTTTTCCTGTGAATTATTCATTAATTTGTAGACGTTTTTCAATCAGAAATATGTACTAATCATTTTAACATACAATACGAATGCCAACATAGAAGTAGGCCATTTCTGATAAAAAAAATATTAGTAAGTAAACTTCAAAATGTACAGCATATTTTTTTCCAATAAATATAAAATGTCAAACACATTGCTGCTGTATGATTATCGAATAAATCAACACAATCTACAGTTTGATAAACGTGTAATACATAAAATTCATTTACTGCACCTTACATTAAAACAAATAACCTGTCGATTGGAACGCCATACATCATTTATCTACAACATTTGATAATAATCCTCTTCGAAAAAATTCAGATTAGAGAATCTAGGTCATCATAATAATACTCTGCTAAGAAATTGATAACGCAAATAGAAATATCCGGTTTAGTTTAAAATTTTCACGAAATATATCAAATAAGCCGTAATTCTATATGAATACGAAATTGGTGATTAATATTTTTACATGTAATTTTTTGCGGGCCCATTAGCACGAATTTCTTACAAAAACTAGGCCAATATAACTCAGAAGTTGTATTAATTATTCATTATATTGATTATCATTAGAATGGTTAATAAGAAGAAGAAGAAGAAATGAAAGTAGCAGTTGTATACAAAATGATTGAAATTTAGTTTCCGTACCTGTTCTTAATTGTCCATCACAGCTTGAGTCTAAAGACAATTAAGTATTAACTTAACCATCTAAAGAATTTCAATTGCCTCAACCCTTAAAACATTTCTACCTACCATCAAAGCTAAATTCGCAGTCTTCGTCCAAAATTTTTAACCAAATATTAAACAAAGCACGCAGGTGATCAATTCTTAGCAGAAATATTTGAACGGCCACGTTTTAAATGGAATGTTGACACTATCAAATTACCCTAAGTGTTACATATATTTTCAGTCATATACAATGTTTCTGTTCCCCTATGTATATATTCATACCAATTATGTCATCTCAGAGGTCATGCAGTTCAACCTAGCGATAATAATTACAATTACTCCTATAAATGTATAAATACATCTCATCACTAATTTATTTACAATTTATATGACATTTATAACATACACTTCTCCGAATGGTTGATGTACTCATTATGACATAATCTAAGAACACTATTTTAAGAGACAGCTTTAGTTCAATGTTCTACCACACAATAACGCAAATTTTTACTTTATTTCAAAGTAACTCCAAATGCAACAAACCTCTCTGCCAAATACTGAATAAATGTTGTGTAATTAAGTATTAAATAAGTGATCCGTAAATTTGTATGTGAATTCGAACTAATCAACATTAAAACAGTATTTGTATACCTTCTTCATATCACATTACCATTGTTCAGTTAATCTTGAACATTGGTTTTCCAGCCCTTCGCTACTGTTAAATTGCTGCTTTTTAAAATGCAATTTCTACAAATGAAAATTGTTTCATGTCCAATGTAGTAGTTCCTATCTGAAATTATTAATAACAGCATGCTCATTCTTGTGCACTGTATTGCTTTACGAAAACATGTAAAAATTTCATAACACGTTATAAAATTCGTGGTTCTACAGTCCATAAGTTCCACCAGAAAAATTCTTCAACAGTCTGGAAAACAACCCTAATAGACAAGGTTTAAACTTCATCAAGCAAATTCGTATGCACCCACTATTTAGATTGCTTTTATGTCTTGGTGTTCATAAACTGACCTCATGTCACCACGATAAAATGATTGGAAAGCATTAGAGCAGCTGTTGACGAAATTCAAGCGACAGTTCATAAACTCTGCAATCGCTATGAATGAGCATTACTTTTAGTTAAGGATGCATAGCGCAAGCTTCAATTGTAATGTTCATGATAAATAACTCGCACAGCAAAACTACGAGACATAATAACCGACTGTACAAACACCATACCTTAGTATTAATTGCCAACCTAACGGAATTTCTTCTTTGTATTCACTGCCGTATTATTTTAGTATTTGCCCAATGTCAAATTTACTTGACTTTTTCGTGTCAAACTCTTCCAATTCGTTCTATGCTGTTTCACGCATTGAATTCAAAAACGATTCATCGCCTTCAAATTCTTCAACATGATTCTGCAGATTGAAACTCTTTCGTTGTTGTAGATCTAATATCCCCCCAATTTCATAGTCTTGTAGTGGTATACCCTTCTCAAGTGCCGTATTAATTCTCTTGGTTTTTCCGATAAACGCGTTCTTTTAGAAATTAACAAATTATCGCCAATCAGAAATTTAGGTTATGATTGTTTCTTCACATAATCTATACAAATGCTTACCGAAACAATATTTGTCCAGATATTTTGGACACATAGACAACATACTATGGCAACAATTGCACAGAACAATTGCACAAAACATTTTCGTGTATTAGATTTTGAATCCCACATAACTCGTGGTATGTATCCCTTCGTTTTAGGAAATGCTGTTTGATCCTAATAATGGCCAATCGCACAAATCCGTATCAGAAAGAAAATGACGTGAGATTAATTTAATTGACGTCAAAGGCTTGCACAGTCCGATTAATTTATTTGTCAGTCGTGCATGTGTAGTTACACATTTAGACGTGTCTGTCAATTCAGTTACCAAGAAAATGAATTATTATAAAAATTACATAAATAAAGTAAAAATTGAATGAATTTTATGCATGCATATACATGCATCACATAGATTTACAAATAAAGAACACACTGTAAACAATTTCTGTTGAGTAATTAAATATTAGTATTATAAAAATATAGCTTCTAAATTAAAAAACCGTTAAATTAATGATACCAAACTCTAACACTGGTCTTTGAACCAGTGCCAAAGATGTGAAATATACTATTACTCAATATTTACAAATAATATTGTCATGAAACAGAATCGCTTCTCCATATATACTTTTGTATTTATAATACTTGGCTGTTAGCAAGAAACAAATATAAAAATCATCATCACTTCCTCTAATTTCGTACATTAGCCCATACGTAGATTCTATACAAAATATTTATTTTAAAAGGAATCTAAATAGGAAGTCGCAGAAGTTGCTGATTTTCGTTGTAGCGGCGAAAGGTCACTGACCGCTACATTCGAAATATTTAACTAAGAAAGTGTGGTTTATTTTTCGATGTTTATAAAGGGATTTATACTATTTGCACTTTTAGAAATATATCCTTCATCCTGTTCCACATTAATCTGCGTGATTCAGTGAAATAATAAATTTCTTCCCAACGGTATCTAGGAAGTGAAATTTGTCTGCATTTCTTTTTAGAATTTATTAGCATCGTCAAATGCTAGTATTAGAACTGTGTATATATTCAGTATCTATTAGTAGTTGATATTTACACATGCAATTTGATTTGTGTGTACTTCTTCTATGATGGCTGATGGCGTATTCTTTCTCGTCCATTGCATAATAGCACTATTTGCTTTACCTTAGCGCAGTTGATTGCAGTTTGAAGTGCTTTCTACGATAAGAGTTTGTTTCAACAAATGTATTTATACCTATATAAAGTTAAACACAGATTTACGTATATTAGAAAACTATTTATTAGTAAGTGAAATGAAGTGAAAAATAAGAAAAAAGATTAAGATATAAGATTCCTATAAAATAATGTTAGTAATAAAAAAGTAAAGTTACTAAAGAAGACATTGACGTAATAATGATAGTGTTGTATTTGGCTTGAATAAAATTATACAGCGTGAGTATTAACTAAGCAACATTGAAGTTGTAGACTTAAATATTGCCTACATTAAACAGATATTCTAACGAAAACTTTTTTCTGCAATGTTGCCATTAGATTTGTATTGATTGGCATATTTTTATGTCATCGCTCTTTCTTTAATAGCAACCTGTCGTTTTTGTATCTCAATAAAAGTGTTTATATTTCCTTTCATGACATTGTGAAAATCTTTTGTAGTTTTGTAAGAAAAATTTGAAGAATTAAGCTATAGTAGTATCTTAGTCACAATTGTGGACCATATGTAACATTGCACTTGTTACAATACATGTTTAAATTGTCTACCATTAACGTACCGACCATATGCTGTTCATTGACAAAATCCATTAGCTAAACTTTCAATTACATTAACAAGAATTGATCGCATCTTTTTACGGATTTATCCAAATTTCTGGGTATATTTAAATACAGACTGTTTTTGAGATAGCCTCACAAAATACACATCCATACATGGATTGAACTCGCCATTCGATTCAGCTTCTTCTGCCAATCACCTATTTTAAAGAATTGTATCTAAATACTACCGAACTTGTAAACCATAGAGAGTTGGGGCACCATCCTGTTAAAACTCTATTGTTGCTATCTGTACGTGTGATATAGTCGCCCATAAGTTTTAAGCTACCTACAATTAAATAGTTAATAACAGTTATTTTCAAATTTCGAATTCATTTCTACATTAGTTGCATTATTCCCAAATGCAACTGATCTACACACACTGATAAAAAAATGACACAAGTGGTGGCGAGTCTCGGAATTCAAGTTCGAAAGTATTTATATATTGTAGTTTCTGACAAAAAGATACTTTAAAATTAGCTTTTTATTGTTATTACGGCCTGTCATATTTAAAGTGCTTTTCACTGAAATTTTTGTTACAAAACTACACAATATTTTCACATTGTCATAAAATGAAATGTAATCACGATATAGAAAATAGAGTTTGCTATTTAGTAATAAGAGCGATGACGTCACATAATATTTTTTAATGTAATGGGTGCTTAGTTCCAGTGACTCCGTAAGCTGTATCGCTTGTATGGCTATCACATAAACTCTCGCGATATAGTTTTTGTGTGTGTATAATTCTGTTGAAATGGCTTTGTTACGGCATTAAACCTCTTATAATGCTGCGCTGTTAATCACTTTGCTCCCAACAGCGAACGGTTAGTCGATCGGATTATAATTCTCCAATAAAAATGTCACCGTCTTTCGAGAGAATTGAAATTCGACTCCTATCGTTCCACGACAAAAACATAGTCAGGCTCCTAACTACTGCGACTATCAACCCGTTTAACAACACAAAATTCGTAACAAGGAACTGTCTGCACGAAGATTTAGTGCACGAAGATTTAGTACACTTCTCTTATCTTCTCATTTTCTTCCAAAAAATGACGCGAGAATATATAGTATGTATAAATGGATATACAAATTATCTTGTACGCAAAGAAATATTTTATTACTCTAATCACTGAAACTCATTTATGATGTATAACCTTGCCAAATCACGGCACACTTATGAAAAACTAGTTTATTTTTTATTATGAACCAGTACTTGTCACGCTAGAATCCATCACTTGACTATTTTACTCAGTAAGCCACGCCTTTTTATCTTTAATTGTGCGTTCTTGATATGCGTACTTGAAAGCTCCTAGTTTTTGCTTCGTATGAGCACACAGTCATTCGACCCCATACAAATATACATAATTTTTATCTTATATCTTTTATTTTAGTCCATAATCTCCTCTAGATTTGATTTCTTGCTATTTGGTTTACCTAGCTTCGATACAAATTCAAGTTATCTGGTCACTAACAAAAGTTGACAAAAAGATATGCAAGATTTTACTCTGCACTAAGTCATATGAAATCTTTTCTCATCAGAATGAAAACTGAGAATCTTGAAATACCTAATGCCAGCGACTTCGTTTCTGTAAACATATTGACGTCGCCATAAAAACACCCAAACGTTGTTTTGGATCTATGAATGGTGATTCTCTTACGCCTAGTAGTAAAAAGTCGCCGACTTTGTTTCCTGTAACATTTATGTAATTATCCAGGTTTCAAGTCTAAATTAAACTAGGCACCTTCTCACGCTTTCAGTCCGAGCAACTCAAGCTGCAACTTCCTGCTGGATAGTAATCAATGTAGCCCATAGGAAAGACGAGACGTTCCCTAATTCGCTGACTGCCATGTCCGGTTCTTTCTCTCTCGATATTCCACTTCCTGATGCTTTCGAAACCTTTGTAAGCTTTTAGAAAACTCCTTGCTTTTAGTTCTAGATATATGATTTGGTTATCTCTCTACTAGAAATATGTACACTGCACTATATTTTTTTCCGACATGAAAAACATTGGAAATGGTAATAAACTGAATGTGGAACTAGGACATTGTACTAACAGCATTTTGTTTAAAAGAACAGGGTTCTTCTAAAACTATCGTGGTTTGAAATTTTCTGTCTCCACCAAACGTTTCAGGCCAAAAAAAAACTTTGTAGACAAGAAATTTCAAAACAATTTGGCATTATTGGACGCTAACATTTTCTCTAAGATAATAACAGATGACGAGACTTTGGCATGTTGTTGGAGTCCAGTCGCCGA
This sequence comes from Holotrichia oblita, assembly GCA_023690525.1. Classification (NCBI taxonomy): domain Eukaryota; kingdom Metazoa; phylum Arthropoda; class Insecta; order Coleoptera; family Scarabaeidae; genus Holotrichia; species Holotrichia oblita. The sequence goes on from CM043016.1 coordinate 169,052,040, forward strand.
AAAGTCGTTTGGAGCTAAGCAGAAGTTTTTCTGGTTAAGTGCAACAATAATACGTTAACATAATTAACTTTTTTTGAGCTGGACCACCCACCTTAAATCATTGAAAGACGGCTGGCACAAGTGGGTTGTATTTAAGATAGATTACGTATCGTTACTTGCCCAATAAGATGTAATACTTGGACTGAATAAAGTACTTGACATTATAATTTTTGATATAAATATATTATTGTTATTATTCATGTCAGTATTATTGTTACATAAACCAGTTAAAAGGCATGATTCATTTAAAACGTATACAAGTTTACGATGATGTTCTACTATAAACCAAAAAAAATATGTTCGTAAAAACGTTTTCCAAGAAAATCTCCAATAAACTTCAGTCATTATCTCTTCCCATTTTGGTTGTTGAACTCTCGCTTTTTGGTCATCAAATCAGTAAGAATACAATAACCGTGTGCTGTGCAGCACGAAATTAACATCGGTTCATTATTTCTCGTATAGAGCACTCCCAAGAGTTACTTCGGCGAATGTATCATTAATGACTAAAGCACCCACGTTTTAATTGCTAACCAGTAACAAGAAAAAAACATGAAAAAGAAGGAAAAAAATAGTTTTGTTTTTTTTATATCGCCAACGAATGCATTCGATACATCCCGATAACGACCGATCGCATAAAATCATAGAGTAGTATAAACCGCGCGCGGGGTCGTCGAACTCGGCATCCAAAAGTGGGGGGACATGCTACGTCACCGGCTAAGAAACACGTCGTGAACGATGAGCGTTGGAGTCGCGTGCGCGACAAGGACGGCGATATTACGCGTCGGTCCTAACTCGTAACCAGTGGCACCGCATTACTGTACATACAGATACACGGATAATTCGCTACCAACCGGAGACTTTCTTATATTAAAAAATCTCCAAAATATCTGGTAATTTTTCGTGCACGACGTCATGTACGCGCTTTTCCGATGCGTTGGAAAAAGACGATACGAAAAAAAAAGGAAAATTTACGATAACGATCCCCCTGTCGTCGCTGCCGGCCCCCACGTTTCGTTCGCAAAAATAAACATAGATCGCGGTGTTAATAAAAAATAAGAATTAATAACAGAATTCGATTATCTTATGAAATAAAAAGAGAAGGTGTTGTTGATCCGCAATTATATTTTTAGTGTTTTTTTTTAGTTTAAAATCCCGAAAAAATATTAGTGAGTTAATCTTTGAAGTAAATATTTGAATTTAAAAGTGAAAGTGCACCGTTTTCAGTATAAATCGTTCTTAATTTTGTTGTGTTCAGTGTGTGGATGTCATTAAAATTAATTATGGTTTAAGTATACATGTGATAATTCCTGGAGAGAACACCCACCTTTTCGCTAAACATCATAATCGTATAATTTATGTATTATTTACCATTCGATATAAAACTCCACAACGTTGTCTAATTATAAGTTAATCGATAAGGATATAACGTCTAGTTTTGAGACTAAACTTAAAAATATATTTTTGTTTTATCCTAAACTTTACAGCCGTCTGGAAATTCGGATGATAAGGATAGATCGCTATATATTATTATTGTTTCGCTATCAACAAATACATAATCGGTCATTCACTTCTCTTTTAAAAATAGATGCGATATTTTTTCCTATATCCACATACACACATAACACAATAGCCCGTACACACAGCACAGAGTACGTTCGCCTTTCTTTTCAAATTGATTCACCGGTTTTGTCAATATTTTTATCGCGTCATTATTTACGTTTATCTTTTGTAACTATTTCTTTTTAGGGCTTCGTCTTTTCAATGAGTACGCTATTAACTAATTTTAAACAAGAATTAAATAGAACTGCTTACATGCAATTCGTATAAAATACTCCCCACCTTAAACTTTATTAAAGCGCGGCTATTTTTCTACGAATATACTACATACATCCATTTTGCTATTTCGCGAGAAGATAACGCGTAGAAAAAAAAGAAGCAACAGAAACCTTTTATCACGGATCACTTTTCTCTTCTTTCATGTCGTTTCTAGCGATGTTATACTATAGCCATATTTGGCGGACAACAACCTCGAGTTCAATGGCTTTGCCGCGCCTCCAAACACAGACCGCTCGCTAGTACGGGGTACCCGGAGCCACAAAGGCGCTAAAACGCCAACCGCTCGGGCAAAATTGTAAGCAAGGCATTGCCGTATAAAATGACATGTGATATTTTTAAAAAAGTATGCGCTGTAGAGTTTTAGGCATGCCAAACGATTGGGTATCGCATTTTATTTTTTTATAAATCTCTCGCGCGTAATAAAATATTTTTTTCAACATATTTTAATATAGAAGAATAAAAATAGAAGTACGTAATATAGGTGATATAAAATAATTTAGCAACCACCTTTCTGCTTTCTTATTTGATTACAATTTTTTATTACATAACACAACTATATAGATCTCATTTATTAAAAATATTTACAATATTAAGTGTTGTACATCACAAACATATTACAAGCGTACACTCCGCACAACATTCATGTAACTATACCGTTTATTGACATATGCTGGTAGGTCGTTGAACTTCAAAAATATATAAGCACACATCGCATACTCAACAGCGGGCCATTCCTTATCACTTGAACGAAGGTTCTCTGTCGTATATACAATTATTGTACATTACGAACCGTCATCACAAAAGTAAGGAACGCCTTGCCTAATGTTACGTGTAATCAAAACAACGGTTTCGAATAAAATCAAAAAATTCGCAGATAGATTTAGCATTTGCATATACGAATTCAGTCGGTTAAGATACAGGGAATTCGCGGTTTGTTGTTTTTTATATAGTTTCAGGGTTCGTTGATCTCTTGAAAAGAAAGAAGAAGAGAAGCCTATGCGCAGATATGAAGCATGCAAGCGCAATTTAATGCGAAAACGATGACTATTATTATGATTACCCGCCTTTAAAATTGTGTGAACCTTTAAAGAAACAAGTGATATTATTGGGAATTAAACCTCAAATAAAGTGATTAACCAACGAATCTAAACAAGGAGGAAAGCTTTAAAAGTCAGACGAATATTTTTTTGCGTGTGTGCGTTTGCCTATAATCGGCACGGCCATGCTTGCGATCATCTCAAGTTGTGCACGAACGTTCATATTAGTGTCGTACAATGGATTCATTCCAAGAGTTGTTCAGTGGTGGTGATACTTGGTCGAATTGCGAACGCAGGGAAGCTACTCGTATAACGGAAGGTGGTGGTAGTACTTCTTCTGTAGATTCAACCTCTCCACAACCCTTACAACATCATCCCCATCAACAAGTACAACAATCTCTGGACGTGGATGATAAAGATGAAAAGAAAAATGCGAATTCGATTAGAGGTTTGCAATTATTAGTATTGTTCGTTTAGAAACTGACAATATTTGTTTGTGTGTTAAAATTGTTAAAATTGAAAAACGCATGCGTAGGTTATTCGTCGAAGAGTTTTAAGACCGGTACCCTCATTAGCATACTACTATAATATTTCGCAATATTAACGCATATATTTCAAATGATGGAATTTCCGTTTAGGCTCATATTTACATTCTTGGCAATGGTTAATTTTGCGCACTGAGTTATGATCAAATTATTTTTCAATAATTTGCATTCAAGATTTTTTTGAAATTTATAATACTGTAGTTAGTGTATTAATTAAGTTTTGATTAACTGGTAGCTACGTTTAATTTCGTTGTTTCAACCTTTATAAGTTTTTATTAAATGGTAACGCAAACTTTGCGTCCATTAAAGATCGTTAAAACTTTCTACGGTTTGTTTCATAGAAAATGCGAAAATCGATATATGTGAAATAAAAATAAAGTGTTAGACATTTTCTAACAGATAAGGGTGGATTCATAACTTGAAGTTATAAAGAATATGACTTATATAGATTTTATAATTAATATGCAATTATATTATTGTAATATCGGCAATCGAAATAACGTCACACACATTTCTTTCTAATTCAGCATAAAATACAAGAGATTCTTCAATAGAATAAGTTGATACTACGGCTGAAATGCAATAACCAGAGTTAAATATACTTGGGCACTTCAATTTAATATATCTTTTACAACCATTTTTGAATATTAAATCTTTGTTCAGCAGTGGGTTGGACGTCTTCTGTGTTTCATACATTTTCAAAAACTACACGCTTCCTTGTAAGAATGTGTAGTTCTGTAATAATGTAATGAATGTTCTTCTACTACTGCATTATTGGACAAATTTGGTTCCATAGAATTTGATTTTTTATGGACAACAGTATGAATTCGCTTGATGTACATTGTTTTAAATAGAATGCAAATTACCGCACTTATAGTCACAGCACAAAGATCTATGACCGCATTTCAATACCACAGATGAGTTCGCACGTTCTTGTTATATCTAAAGAAATACCAATGTTCAAATCAGATAATGTTTGGCTTGGACTTTACTTAAAATAAGTATCTTGGCGCGATCGACATTTTAATGTTTTCAAATGTTCCAAGGTGACTACAACTTTACATTCACCAATAATAGTTGTGAACGGATTTCCTTTTTCAATATGAATTGAAAATAAAAAATGAAAAAATGAAAAATATGTTTACTACCTTGCTTAATTTTCAACAAAAGAAAATATGAACTGTGAGTCGATATAATTTTTCAGCAATAGTTAGAACTATAAGCTTCTAGTCAGGAAATTTCCCATGCGTGGAGTTTATTTAAAAGAATAATAATCAAAGCTTGCTCGTTTGAACGCTTACATCATTTACATCAATTTAGTCATCCTTCTACGTTCTCCATGCACAGCTCTAAAACCTTTGCGAAGAACTGACTTGTAAACTGGACAGGCACCATTTCCAGCTGATTTTTTAACAATTTTTTTCAAATATTTATTAATATTCGCGTCATCTACGCCAGTTTCTTTCCATATTTTAATTTAGCATCATAATTACCTCAAAAGAGTATTCCAATATATCGCAAAACTTGACAGACGTATGGTATGACACCCTACTGACATTAGCATGTGGAAGTGTTTTGTATTTACCATTAAGTTCAGCACACCATAACTCTCGTTATTTTGAAATCTCTGTAAGATTTTAAAATGCCCTGAAGTACACAATTTTGATTCGATCTTGCTTGAAGAAACATAATCCTTTTGGACCGATGGTGAAGAAGAAACTTGAATTGTCGTAAGGTTGCTCACAAAATATGGACCAAACTTAAGCCAACAAAGGTTGAAGAACATTACGAGCACCAATTCCAATAATCAATAATAGAGTCAAGTGCTCATATTCCATAAGTGTATTCCTTTTGGCTAAAAATTAAGTAGGTATATAGTTTAATTTCATAAAATTATTTGTGCAGTGTCTACCTTAAAGTGAGTTTTTCGGTATAAGTCACTAAAAGTTCGAGTTATAATTTAATAACCCATAATTTTTGTATATTTTTTTGATAGCAATGTGTAGTTGATTTAGCAGTCATTTCGTTCTTTCGGTGGTAGCATTGCTAGTGAACATAATTGTCTACCCAGTGTTATATTATACAATACCGTTTAGAAACCAAAAAAATAGTAAGAAAATGAAAACTGCAAATACTGACGATTAGACTATAAACAGTAGACTTATATAGTTACATAGTTAAGTTAGTTGATAGCCATTACGATCACGAATAATTTGAATTACTTACACAAGCTGGAGATATTCATCCTTAAATTCAATCAAGTACTATTTTCTACTTACTTTTTTCCTAGCTTTTTCGGCCAGGCTTAATTCTCTTAGTGCTTTTATTTGTTACATTGATATTAAACCAAACCTTTGTAGTGTACATACATTCATACTCAATCCCTTATCATCTCTTGTTACTCCATACCTGATTCATTTTTTTTAGAAACATCTGAAGCTCAATTCAACTCCTCCTTGATAAAAGTATCTTTTGTGGTAATATGATGTCCAATTATTTAAGACAATTTTAGAAGTTCTTTCCTTATTAATAATTAGAGCATTTTCATTGGCGTATACGTTGTTTGTTTCACAAAAGTAAACAATCTACAACTATGTAATTACTTCATCATCAGCTCTGTTATACCACAACGTACCATTTTCGTCTCATAGCACACTAGATTATTTATACTAATTTAGACATACTAACGTCTATAAGCTATAAACTTTGATATTTACCTTTGTGCGATGCAAGACAAATAAAATTTATCCGACAATCCTAAAAGAAGTAGGCATATCCCATAATTTTTTTAATATCAATTACATATATCAAGATATTCTACTTATCAAATTACAAAGACCAAGAGATATTCGCGAGTCTTCCACGTACATTACACACACCACTCGGTAGAAATAAATTTGCACCATACTAGTAAAGTGTCTTTCATAAATAAACAAACGAAGCGTTGTGGATTTAACGGAAATTGCTTGTTTTAGTTATATTTTTGATTACGCAACTGAACTATGCAATTTCCGTTTCCTAGTTACATCGTTTTCTTTGATTTTGCGGTACCATAATCATGTATAAAACGATTGTTAAACGTATTTAACATTTAAATACACTGTTGAATTTCCTGTAGCGTGTATATTTACTATAGAAAGTAGCCCAGAATTGCTTCGGTACTTCAATCCCTAAGAACATATCTAATATTAGCAAATTAACTGCAAATGGACTAGATATACTGTATATATATTATTAATATTTTGTCCAATCTCCTGGAAGCATAATTACATATATTTTTGTAGAAGAAATTATATAAATGAGAATGTCGTAAGTGTTATCAATTATATTTCACAACAGATTGTAATCTAACAATAATTAGAAGAATTTCAAATATAACTGTCATATAAATCAAGAAAAGGTTTTTTATTCAATTATAAACCATGAGAAAATTATGGCAGGAGTAACTGAAAAGCGGTTGTTTTAAAAAACATGGATCGTGGCCTTGATTTATCAACTCCAAGATTTTGGACGGTTTTTAATTTAGAATTTTCTTCTGAAAGTTAATGGCTATTTCTGCGTTTTGCTTCTTTAATGTATATCTAAAATTAAAAACTTATATATTGATCAAATAAATTTCGAAAATTGTACAATCAGATCAACAGGGTGTAGAATCCAAGTCCTTCAAATGGTCCATGATAGCCATATATTTGTTTTGGGCTATAAGGTCTTTCCTCCTCCTTTCAACATCATCCTTTTCGGGATATTCTTGTTTTTATCTTACGATCTCTTAAAGAAAAGACGTCTACGATATGTCTCTCCCTCTCATTGAGAATGTGAGAAGGTGGCTAAATTTAAGCCTTCGCGATTATGATCTATTCAATAGTATCCTTTTACACACCTTTTACATTTGAATATTTCACTTAACTCGTATATCATTCTACAAGATGATATTTGGATACGACAGCAGATGTCATTCTTAGTAGTTGAAATTAATTGATTTCAAAAATTCGGAAATGTCTGGGGTGTGAATTATAAAGTTTGCAAGTTTATATACATCTAAGCTATAAAATAAGGTTTCAAATTAACATTTACTGTAACAATTCAACCATACTTTGTATTACGATTATAATTTTCTATAACATTACTAATCACAGTGTAGTTTTACTTTTGATAATAACTAATGCGTACCCGGCTGTTCCAACAAAAGATATTCCTTTCCTTTCTTATCGATATTTAAAACTCATTACTGTAAATACTTATTTTTCGATCGAACAACATTGATTTACGAAACAATAAAGTATCGGTTGTTGACACAGACTAGTCATTACACATCTTTTTACCTCTTTTAAAACCGGAGTTCATGCAACGATAACGAGTTTCGGTTGTTTCTCGCTTCCTCACTCGAAGTAGTGTGGTTACTTTAGTAAGTTCTTTTGGCACCGTTTAACTCGCTAATTATAAACAGAATTTAACGTCAAAGGAGATATCGTCCCGTGTATTTCTCTAAACGTACCATTAATTGCGTTTATTTTTTTGTGCTAAAGTGATAGAAGGAAGTAATTATTAATTTGTAGTAGTTACAAAGCTTAATTAGATAAAGCAGATGCTGGAAGGATTTAATAAAGAGTTTAATTAAACTTTTAACAGCTAGAGCATTAAACAGTGGGTGTCCTTTGATTTTACTTCCGTGTCAGCAAATCTAGAACGGTTTCAGATTACTAGAATGGAAGCGACAATTTTCAGGACTAAAAATATATTTCTTTATAATTGTTATTTTTATTTGATGATTTTACCCACTCGTGCTCGTGCTCGAATACGTCAATAAGTTCAGGACAGATTCAAAACCTTATTTAAGTTTAAGATTATTTAATTCAGTTACATATATTGCAAAATGCAATTGAAAACAATGATTATTATTATTTTAAAAATGGTTGAGCGATTCCACTCGAGATCTTGATTGAAACTTGATACAAAGACGTCTCTCTAAAAACCGGACATTAGAACGTAATTACTCTTAAATTGCTTCAATTTTGCTGAAACTATACACCACATATACACAAGCCTCAAAAATAATCAATCATCTTCATTATCATTATTAGCTTTTCTCGCTATTATAGCTATCAGCAATAACAAAATTAAAATTTAGATTTGTGGTGTAAGGCTAAACAAAACAAAATATATTGGCAATAATTATTTGCGTCAATGTAACTGCATTGTAGCATTCCTTGTCGAAAAAATTGTCAATATCCTGCTAACGAAATGCTGCGTTAACTGATCTCAACCAACTTCTAGCCAACAAATAAAATATGCACAGCTAAAATACAATTGAGCGGCTGCAAAATATTTTTGAGTAAGCAGTACAAGCTAATTTAAATGCTTTTTGCATTATTGCACTGAACTATGTATACAGGATAACGAGGTATTAGAATATTATAATAAATAATAGGAAGTGTATTCAGTGTTATAAAATCCAGTCAGTGGTTGCTGAAAATGTAGTGTTGGAAGAGCTCCAGAAGTACTGGTGAATCCTGGAAATTTGAGGAAAAATTTGATGTCCTAAATTATTTAAATTTCGTAGAAAAGAGAACACGTTCCTGTAATATTGCCAGCCTCCATTCGAATCCCATAGAAAATTTAATTGTAGAAAAGATCAAAGAGCACGATTTTCAGCCTATAGAATTATCATGATACAGAAGAACTTTGCAGCACTATAAAAGAAGCATAGCAGTAAATAAGCCTGTACAAAAATTTTATAAAGCCGCTCATTTCTGTAAATGTTCTGACGACTGCAGCAAGTCACCGAAAATACAAGCTACAATCACGAAACTTAAAAATCGCCAAAATCAACCCAGATAGTACTGCCTATCCTAGATGGCGTAGTGAGTGGAAGATCCATATTACTGAAATAAAATGGTTTCAATCGGTAAATTGGCATTATGTGCCCTTGGAGCTTTTATTGTCTGCTCAAAGACGAAGGAACATAATATCGTATTTTCTACAGTTCCAGATCAATTATTCTCTTTCTGTGGATACTGATAGATAATTCTACGACCCAAAGCAGTTATCTATTGGCCAATACCGACAATTGTGTCGATTTACAGCTCCATTTAGTAAGCTAGTAGTTGAGATAAACAATGCAAATTTGATATTAACACAACGTTCAAATCTTTATCTTTATTTTCTGTAGCTACACTAAGAAAAATCTGTTTTATTAAAAACATTTTTTGCTAAAACTACCGATAACGCTTCTAGCATCATTATTCCAATCTTTCTATTAATCACGTATGTATATACCACCATTTTCGACATAGAGCTTGATCTATGTCTATCCCTTATGAAAAATTACATCCTCCTACTCCTCTTTCTACGTGAGACTCTCTACTGATTTAGGATTTTATAATAAATGCTAACAACCGCAATAAATAATTTATGAGAATTTTTAAACGCTAACCAACATAGGTACAGTAGCATTAATCAATAACATTACTACACGTCATTATTTTCCGATAAATCCAGCAAAGATAAATCAAGTAAATACTTATGTAATCAAGGAATTAATATCCCGCAGAATTAGACAAACACTTAATAAAATGCATCGAAATCGCCAGTAAGAAATGATCCAATCGTAGACATTAGTCTCAGTAATAATTCACTACTAACATCTTAATATCCCGGTTTCCATGTTAGCTTGCCACATAAATGAGGGGATTATAAATCAAAACGTAATCGAGTTCAGCTAATAAATAGGAGACCGTAGAGTTAGGTATGTTTTATTCATCAACTGCTACAACATACAATTCAATGGGAAACAATTTCATTATACCGAGCCTTGTTGCAAAACAAATTTATATAGACGTTACTAATTTTCATTGAAATGTAATTTGTTTAGTCTTCTAAGCAATTGTACGTATTACCGACAGATTTCGTCAGAATCATCCTATCCGCTACATTAATACTGTTGTAAATAATTATTGAAACATTATTGTTATTATACGGTATTTATGCGTTAATTTAGTTTTAGTTAAAATATATCTTTGTTAGAACTTATGTCAGACAGGCGAATAATTATGTTTAATAAAATAACAAGTTCAGATTAGGTGATAAGATTAATGTACCGCTCATAGACGGTTACACAGTTGTTTACTTTAATACCAAAATAGTATATTTGCGACAATCTCCAGCACCTCCTAAATTATTTTTGGTACAAGGTACAGGTAAATAAATACCTTTTGAATAAAAATACTTTTTCAGACAAAGTAAACATATTTTTACATTTACAACCGACAGACAATGATGACGGGTAAGCAACGTGAAACGATTGTTCTACTATAAAAATGAAGTGTTTTAACAAGCAAATTGTAAAGTAAACATATAAAACTTATTAATTACATTTTTTTTTCTGAACGTCCTTTAAATATACGAAAACATTTTAATAACGCATATAAAAGCCTAAAGGTCTATTTAACAACTGACTAGACCAATTTGTTCTTGTTTTATTTTCATTTACATTTAGTGATAGTGCTGCAGCAAGAGTTGTCGTCCTCTTCTTTGATAGTACATATAATGGAATCCAGACTCGTCAAAATAATTTTTCCTGAAACCGGGTCGTTTGATGGTTGAAGTGCACCAGCAATATTTAAAGGGCTACATAGAAAACAAAACAGATTCTGCTTTCAAGAATATATTACTCTTGAAACAAACATTTGAATAACCCAAAATTTAGGAGGAATTTTACTCAGAATTACTTTATCTAAATTTCGAAATATCCGTTTACTGTACTACTAGATTTTTCAGTTTATTGACTTTAACTAGTATAAGTGATATATCCTGTGCTCAAGTATAGTGATGTAGATGAAGAGATACTATCATTAATATCCATTTCTATTTTATTTAACGTTATCCGTACGTAAATAATGTCACATCTTTTTGTTAGTAAAAGAAATACAATAGAAAACATCATAAACATTGCCATGCAAACATGCCATTTTTAAGGAAATATTCTTGTTTTCTCTAAATTCTTCTCAAAATTTAATAAGTTAGTACCAAGTACTACAATTTATATCTTGCCAAATAAATAAAAATCAATAGAGTAAGTTATGACTGTATAACATTACGGACAAGGCATGTTCCAGAAGAACTGGAATTCAAGAGATATATAGAACAAGATAGAGATTCTATAACGGAATCTAGACTTTTGCCCTTATATTTTACATCTTTATTTTTAACTCATTTGCCCATTTTTATCTTTAACCTCTCTTTTTAGTGTTGCCTTCATATTCATGTACACTAAATCTACGCTAGGGCGAGTAAATAAGCTTATAAAGTCCATGGTTTCGGCACATCTATGAGAAAATATTTTATGTAACAACAGACTTAAGTGTCTTTTTACCGACATATTGCTACCCAAATCCCTACTTTTATAGATTCACCAAAATATTTCCACTTTCAAATATTGTGTTCTGTATATAATGAACAATTGTATCGTATTTAGGTCTATACAACATGAAATATTCGTAACATTTAGTTGAGGGTCGGATAATTCGATAGAAAATTCATAGTGATTTTAACTTTGCTCCACCATCACCTAGCATTCTGGTAATTCCCATCTCGCACAGATCTCATTAGAGTGGGTTGGAATCATTTTTTAATGGGTGGTTACAATGATTTCTTAAGCTGTATCGCTTGTTTGACCACTACTGTAACTGTCGCGATGCAATTTTTGTCTGTGTATAATTGTGTTCAAATAGCATTGTGATAGCATTATACCACCTTTTATAATATCTAGCTGTTAATAGAATGGTAGGTCGATCGGACTCCAATTCTCCCAGGAAATTGCCACCGGAGAACTGGAATCCGGCTCTATAGTTGCACCGCGACGATAGTCAGCCGCTTAACCATTGCGGCTATAGACCCGCTTCAAGATGATTCTAAAAGAATATTTTGACAAACTGAAAAGGCAACACACTAACATATCGAGAATGTTCACCAGTCTAGTAACTAGTCGTGAAGGACATGTACCTTCAAAATATGCTTCACTTGTGTCTGCAATAATTTTTTGAGAAAAAATAGTGTATATTTTTTTTATTTAGAATTCAAATAGTAACGATTTGGCGAAAACTTTTGTAATACAATTTTTACAACAAAAAAGAAATGTAAATGAAAGATAGAATGTGTATATAACAAATTACTGGTACAGATTTGCCATATATCACCCATGTGTATAATTCTGAGAAACTATGCATTTAATTGTTAAACCAAAAGCTATATTCTTAATAAACCAAATTGAAGTTTAAAATTTGATTGGATATCAAGTTCTGAAACACTTGCTCTTCTGTAATTGATAATGCAAATAAAACAAATCGTCAGATACTAAATACTGTCAAAACATTTATTAGAAAACGACAAAGAATATGAATTTTACTACGTTAAATATAACTTAGCAATGCAACAGTATATTTAACAATATTTCTTTTTTTACAGCACAAATTGAAATAATCCCGTGCAAAGTATGTGGGGACAAGAGTAGTGGCGTGCACTACGGCGTTATAACGTGCGAGGGTTGCAAAGGTTTCTTTCGGAGGTCACAGAGTTCGGTGGTCAACTACCAGTGTCCAAGAAATAAAAACTGTGTGGTGGACAGAGTTAATCGTAACAGATGTCAATACTGCCGGTTACAGAAATGTCTACGGCTGGGAATGAGTCGAGATGGTAAGTGTTTACTATATATAAGTTTACTTATACAATAGCTTTCAATTTTGTTCAATTTAAAGAAAGTTGTTCGAATACTTTATACGAAAATTGTACATATGTAGGTGTTGTACCACATTACAACTCAGTGTCCTCATTTTCCTAAAACAAAAAAGAAAAGATTCAGTTCATAATTATTTCGAGGAATTATGGTGACGCGATCGGTTTTTTCCGTGCTATTCTTAATAAACAACTTCTACAATCCTTCATATAATATGTATAGAGGCTACCTTACGTATTTCCACAGTTATTTTCTAAGGATATTGACCTTATTTCGTACACGTTATATATGTATACATATATAAGATCTACCCATGAATGATTTACAAGTCATATAATTTAACAAAGAAATTTAGAAAATACATATATATGAGGTTTAATTAAATCAAAAAGGCGTTCACCGTAGCCTTAGCGTTAAGAAAATCTTGAAATTATGGGCTACGGTACCCTACAGCTTATTTACAATTGAACATTTAACATAACATGTATGCTTGTTTTATGAGGCATATAACTTAATTGATTTTAATCAGCCCAATTATTTAAATGATGTATACCTATCTCATTTTCAGCTCGTTGCCATATAAGATTTACGTCATCAAAACCACTATTTTAATTGTTATAACCAGCAGTCGGAAGGAAATTGATTATAACTGATTCTTGCAATAAAATCTAGCACAATAGTATTCATGAAAGCTGCTGTAGCTTTTTAATAAAAATTATGCGGATAATGAAATAACGTTTTTCCACCAGGTAAGGCCGGTGTAGAGGTTTATACAATGCAAGCTACAGAGGTATTTTTCATAAATTATAAAATCTCTCTAACACACTTCAGGTTAACTAATCGAGAACTAGTCAAACGAAAGCTGAGAAGCATTTAAAATAATGATTCATTATCCATAACTTGAATTTTAATCATTTAATATGGCTTCTAAGAGGGACTCGCAGGAAAAAATTGTCTACGTATAGAAAAAGTACAAACTTTTGTGCTGCATTTTGCTGCACATAAGGATATTATTAAAGTAAAAACATACAAAATGAAAACAGAAAATAATCCTATAGTCCAAATATTAAGATCTCTCAGACAATGGTTTAGTAAATTTACTTTTTTGTTGTTTATTACCTGTAGATTTACTAATCTCAACCAGTAGCAGAAGCAGGAAATGTATTTTTCTTCTAGATTTTATTCTTCTATTTACGTATCTTAGCATTTCTACATATTTGAGACTATTAGAACTAGTTTTGTAGTTTTACATTTAATCAAAAACTAGTTTTTCTGTATTTATCTATGGGAAAAATTATCACACGACTAATTCGTTTCAGTTTTGGAAATATTTAGGTGTATAAAACTAGTCGGATATTTTTTTTTCTTGAAGAATTCTCAATTGACAAAATTGAATTTTATTTTTGCATTCACTTAAAGGAGAATTACAATACTACTTCTACTATTACAGGTATAAGCTAAATGTATTACATACCACAACATGTCTTCACTGCATATATTAATTATGTATGTATGCATCTACAAATATTCCAGTACTATGTATGTAAGTTCTACGTGAAAACAATTAGCACAATGTTAGTTGTTGAACAAGCGATAGCAATATCAGAATACATGTAACACAAAGTGCTGTTAACTAATACGTATTAATTGTATAATTGTGACGGTACGACTACATGACCACACACCTAGAAATTACAATTATTTGTTTGTACAGTTAATCGCTAACGTATCCGGCCTCCAACTCAGCCTACCAAAATACCTAAAATGTAAAATATATTTCTTCCGCTTGTAGATTAGCACAAATATATAACGCTGCAGTACATTTACGAACTGCCATTTCTCTATTAACTTTTCTGTAAATTCCTGTCTACTTAAAGATGAACTTCAACCATAGACAAGCAAGTATGTTGAAAAATGTCGCCATAATTTGGAACAATACATGCCTATCACATTTTGAAAATAAGATTTTAAATTTTACATTCTATATGGACTCTTTCTATGCCAAGTCGAGCATACAACTTGCTTTAGTAAGTTGCCGTCATAAATACCATTTGTAACATATGCTAAATTTTAAATCTACGTGTATAAGACTTGCTTTTATGACTATACAACAGCAATCCGAATTTGTTGTACCATAGCTATAGAGCCCCTATCAGAATTGATTATCATGCACCTATAGGTGAAAATGGAAACGATAATAGGTTCCGTCAGACTAGTCGTCAAATCAAGACATTTAGTAGGTTATCATCAATTACTACAATAGTTAGCAGAACTAGCAAAGCTAAAATAACATGTCACTAAGGTTCGACTTTGAAGTTATTATTCCAGACCACAAAACAAGCACTGCACGGATCCAAAACAGACACCGGAGTAGGAATGGGTATTTACAGGTGGAGATATAAGGTGTTGGTGACTTTAGGTACCCAACAATTTTTTAGGCAAAAATATATGCTTTTGAATTATGCACCCCGGATTGTTTACAAATAGATTACCAAAGTACTCGAATGTAGATTTTTTTTTCAGGTAGTCACGCAGCATTATAGACTCTAAAAGTTTGTAGTTCTGAATCCAATATAAGCTAGAACTACCTGCTTATGCTAAACACTCTGTCTCTCACCTCAACAAATAATTCCGATTTTTTTCGGAAATAGTGAAACGAGGTAACACATGTTATACGACTGCATAGCTACGACCGTATAAACATACCACCACTTCGAACAGACGCGCTTAGAACCATCCGACGCCGAGGTTAGATCCATAGGCCCTAATTGAATCGTAAATTTCTTTAGGAGTTTATATATCACTCGGGACTAAAAGCAAAAATATTAATAAAAGATATGAAAGTCTGCAAACGTTCAGTTTCTATTCAGTAAAATTAAAGCTTGAGAAACTTGAATCTTGGCAACCAAACGATAAAATGAACATCAACTATATAATTATTAAAACACTACTTTCTTTTTTCAATGAGTAAATGATGACAAATACGCAGCCACTTCTTTGGATTATTTAAAATATTTATTACAATAGTGCATTATGCTACAATATTATATTATAATATTAGAGATTTCATCGGACATAATCTGGATATAAACATTAAGCTATTCACAGAAAAATTGGAAAATTGAAATTTGCTCTTCCCGCAAAATATTAAGTTCAGATGGATATGTTTCAATAAGTAATGAAGTACTTTCAGAATTTTTTTGTTTACATTCATTACGTATGTATTTACCCACAAAAAATCGTTAATTCATTACATCAACATCCACTATTTCATCAACGTTTTCTAAACATCGGATCGCGAGGAGCCAGTACCGAATGGGTGGTCGTCAGGCAGAATCGCTGAATGCTGCGCTGTTCGAATAGCGGCTGTTCAACTGCGTGACGTCCGTTACGTCATACTAAACGCCGGAGTGTGTGACGTGACAAAAGCAGACCTCGCGGAATGATCGCACTTATAAATAGAAAACGACCGGTGTGTAACAGTTCATCGCACATTGGCCACTACAACAAAACAATATTCGCCGATACATATACATCAATACATATGTACATACATACATAGTATACAAACGCATAACAACTAACCTGCATTACATTTTTTATCTTCAACATGAAAAATGCTGTAAAATTTTTGTCATTAATAAATTTTTATCGTTTTTCAGCCTATACAAATGTTTATTGAAACTATGTCATTACCAAGGATTCATGCTTATAAGGATAGTAGTTCAAGGAATGTTTATAATCTTTGAATCCATCAGATTCAATACAAACAACATAAATCAAATCGATTTCAAATTAATTAATTTTTAATTATCCAAGAATTTATAAGTTGCTGTAGTTTGCAAGTAAATATTGCTAGTTATATACAACAAAATTTATTCAATTTAAAACAAGAACATTTAGTTCTTGACTATACCATTGCATATCACTAGCTAGACTCTTAAATATTGCTGTATGACAAGAAACCAGAAGGTAAACAACTATGACTTAATTTTGATGGTATCCACAATTTATAATCAGCAACCTGTAATCCTAATAAGCGAAAGCACAAGTAGTCTCACTAAAGTAATAATGGTCGTTCCTTGTATACGACAAATTATAAACATTTTATCTCCGTTAGGAGAAGTCAACACTTTCTTTTACCATAAGACAAGGATACTACAACTTTTCAGTATGGTACTAACACCCTTTATTCTAACTCTACTAATTTTAATACTAGAAATGGATGGATACGATAGAAAACCAAAAAGGCGCCAGAACTCCAAATTTATATGTGCATGTCAAATAAATGCACCGAATAATGAACACTGACATGAACATGAACGCTTGAGCACGTTAATATATCCTTCAAGTACAATATTTTCACATCGCGTCCCAAGATATCAAGATTGTTCCATTTTATAAAGGAGACGGTGAAAATTATGTGACAGATTATTCATCTTTGCCGTCAATGTTGAAAATTATTGAAAAAGGTTTAAGTATTAAGTTAAATAAGAAATAATCGAGAAAACGAGTTTCTTAATAATGTTGCACGCCTTTGAGTCTTAGGATCACTAATAGATAACGAATTGTCTTGTCTCTACTTTTCTAAAACGCTATCTTGGGTCTGCTATGCAATAAAAGTTACACACAATCTTGTCTATTGCCTACCCAGATTTTGAAAATTGGCACTATCTAGAAACACAACGAAAAAACGTTCTTCACAACATTGAAATCAGCTTGTAGATGAATCTTTGAAGGTGTCATACAGCAGCTAATGGCAGAAACAATGGCACTACTAGGAGAATTGCCGAACAGAAAACCACCAAGGCTTTCCAGTAATACCCATCTATGGAAATACTTTCTTAGAAAATGATTGTAAAATATGACGCATGTGCTAAGTCCACAAACGCGAAGATAACTTTTTTATACATTTTTGTTAACAGAAACTGAAACACCCTTATCAACTAACTGATGCTGAAATAACTAAGGTCTTTGACAAAAGTGAAGTTATATATTAAAGGAAAAGCCGAAAACTTTTACCTTCCGATATCCGTAAAACTTTATAAAATGAAAGAGTACTTTGATATAAAAACTACCCAACTTTAGCTTGCATGAGCCTCTAAGCTGCTGATGTTTGCCCGCTCTCAGACCTCCCCATCTGGTCTAACAGCTTTAATAAACTGCAATAGCTCTGATGGTTTCAAAGAAGATATTTCTTCTTCATCTGTAACGTGTTTGCGCAGCGATACAGTTAGATGTTTCCGATTTTCATCCTCCATCTTTCAGAACCTGCAGTCGGTATTCTGTTTTAGACCTATCCTTGTCATATGATTCCTAATGTGACAATGCCATGTAATAAAACCTGTGGGATATGCAGTCTGTTACTTTTAGCAAGATCTTTGCTCTATGCTTATTGTAGCTTCCAAGGAATATCTTGGAATGCTTCAAACCAGACAGATTCTGCCAGAGGGATACTCTGAGCCTCTCGTCTATATCCTTGTGTTCTTTTGTGTAGATGTTCATCCCTATACCACAAAACGTCTCCGGTCCCACAAGCGAAGTTGTGACGGTCTACCTTGCTAATAGCATTCAGCTTCTTCGTTTCCGCTGATTCCAGTGTTGTCCTGGTATCCAGTATAGTGCAAGTCTGTTCTCTTTGCCTAGGTTGTTTAGTCTGCGCGTCTCTCTTACATTTTTAATCATTTTTTCGTTATATATTGAAAAAACGTCAAACTCCATCTACACCAGACATTCGGAAAACGATAATAGAAAACCAGGAAACATTTTTGAGGAAACAAGAAAACCTAAAGAAATTACAAGACAATACAAAATACAATTGATTATATTCGGCCATGAGTACCTTCATTACATATTTACTGAACTTTAAATTTTATAAGTAATACACATACTTAATATTATGAAAAATGGACTAGCATGTTAGGGTATCAAAGAGATAAGAGAAAATTGAACATAATGCCAGATTTGAAAATTCTCAACGGACACTGACTTCTTTGCCCTGGATTGCATATGAGAACATGGTGAGAGGAAAAAAAACATATTGCCAGTGTAGAAAACTTTCTTCTGATACCAAATTGTGAATCAATATTATAATAAAAGAATGATGTATATTGCGCATTGGTCAGAAATGTGCAATCTGACAGCAGCCTATCTATTGCTTTGGTAACTTGAGAGAAAATCTTAGAATTAGGTTGTGAAATTATCTTAAAATCCACATATTGCCTGGCCTTCTTCCTCCAATATCAAACAATCGCAGACTATATTGTTACTGAGACCAAATCTGAATCTAAAGATTCCAAAACTTACGGACAATCTAGGACCAAGGGCAGAAGAAGAGAAGACCAATCAATGTTTATGCGTTTCTATTAATACGACCTCTTTACTACTTGAAAAACTTTGTTAATTATGTAGAAACTTAGTTTAAAATTAGAGACGAATTAATAAGATTACTTGAAAGCTGGGGCGAATAGGTGATATTGTACTCCTACAGTTAATTATTCCTAACTTAAAAAATAACACACGTTTAGGATAGGAAATGAATTGGATTTAAACTGCCCATATTCTAGATGTGACTTGCGCCTTCGTAATACAACTTTTAAATATCTTAATTCTACTAAACTATTTTATTATGCAAGCTTTAGAGAATTATTTTATTTTACCGACAATGTCAATACCTAGCCTTAAATATTATGAAACGAAGTACGCCTACTCTTGCTGCAATGTATTTGAATCGATATGTCCGGTAAAGGTCAAAGTTACTGTGCTAACTGCAATCTCTACAAAGATAAATAACTATTGTGCTAGATATAAATGCTATCACGAAGATAAAACATTCGTAAGATATTTAATTTACAAAAGTCACCAGTTGGTCTAAAAGAATAAAAAATGAGAAACAAACATTGCGATGTTAAAAAAACATAACATAAAAGTGAACATCTCCTTCTTTGAAAGTTTGAAAGCTAAAGTGTACATTTTCAGTACAATTTCAGTGATATACTTATATTGTAGGATCCACAGATTTAACTTCGAAATTTTATCTAATCATGGGGAATTCGCTGTTACAATCTCTGTTAGCAACGATGTGTAAACGAAATATACGAATTCAATTACACAATACAGCCGGCGATAAAATAAGAAGAGTACCCGAAATGACCGTTAATTAACGTAGCTGAAAGTTGTACTGTGCTTACGTAGTTCTTATATTGATTAAACACCATTGTCATACGTTCATCTTGCAACCTACACATTTTCGCTATAGCAGAATATTCACCTTCACTTCTAACGTAATTATATGCTATTTGCGAAATTAAGCATTGTTTATTATATTCACAATTAGTGATTAATTTTGCTGGTATTTTAAAACACGCAAATGCATTCGTATTGTTATCGCTAAATGTTATGTCGTAGAAGCATTTAATTTTATAATATTATACTTTATCTACATCTATTAATGGTAATATATTTAATTTGTTGCAGTTTTTATTATCTTAAAATGACAAAATACAGCTCTACAGATTGATTAAACTACTACCGAACATGGTTATTTCTTCACGTTTGAAAAGAGCCGAACCAGCAATTAGTAATACTCGGCTGTGGTTCAAATAGAAATAAAGTATTAGCAGTTTCAAAGTTTATTTTGGTCTATTGCGTACTTAACAATCTCGGAAGTAATGTTTCTATTCGATGTTCAATCACAGCATTGGTTTTAGTACCAATACTAAATAATCATAGCTTGCAGTTTATACCTGTTTGACAAGGATTTAATTAATAGTACTCTCGAATTACTTCACCCAGGTTACAAATCGGCTGAGTAGTTTGTTTCCGATAAGGATACGTAAAGGACAATTTTCTGGAACAAAAGTAGAAATTTCACACGAAGATTGTCGTTGAATATTTTTTTAGAATTCCAGTAAAAGCCTAACTCAACAATAATGACTCGAATCGCATCATTCAACTTTTGAGAGTGATCATCACCGTCTGTTCTATTAGACTTCCATTTGACTTACACAATTTTGCTTTGGTTGCACTTCCATCAGTAATAAATTTCGTAAAAGTCGATTAAAATCGATTTGTGTTCCAAGAAACATCGATCTTGTACGCAACATGACTGAAGTCGATAAGCATATGACTTATATGTATATATTTAATTTTACACGAACGAAGGCTCAGGTTCATACATGCTTCAAAAATTCAACTGAAAAATTTAAAAATCCAAGTGATGAAACTTGTATATTTTGGTATGAGCCAGAAACTAAACAACAACCTACCAAGACAACCAGAATCCAAGAATTGTTGTTAATTCATGAAGAGCTAGACTACTAGTAGTAACCATTACTTTGTAGCAGCAAGGGAATTAACTAAATGATACATAACAGTTTGCCAGACATAATCGAAAATATATGAAAAACCAAACACCAATGCCATAACCTCCCTCATTATGACAACGCCATCTAACACACTTCAAGTCAAACAATTATGAAATATCGTAAAACACCGAATTAATGTTTTATTTCACATATTTACCAGACCTATGGCGTGACGACTTCTAGGTGTTCTGTAATGTCAGTAATAAATGTGTGGACAATAATTTTTCACCACCTCAACTCACTAGTACGCGTAAAATAATGTATACATCTTAAAGGCGCAAATATTTCTATAAAAAAAAACGATTTCTGTCAATTGTTCTGTTCTATTGTTGTTTCGATGAAACCCTAACAGGCTCTTCTCGAACAATACATGCGTGACGCACAATATTTCAGTAGCATGATCACTTGGTAGAAAAAATCATACTATATCCTTTAAAATAAATAGATCTTAATGTAACATACACAGCTCTTCGTATTAATCTTGTTAGTTAAAAAATTGTTGTCTAATTAATTAGCTATTCCGATGCATAAATACAACTGTCAATTAGTTAAGATGAGTACAATCTATTTAGAGGTGCTGTTCGTTTAAAATTATTATTAGAATTATTTGCTGGCTGCGAACTACAGGCGGATAAGCCTCTTCTGTGGTCTGTGTAAGATAGCGATAGCAATTTTTATATCTTAATTCAGCAATGTCATAATCAGAAACAATATTTTTTTCCTTCAAACAGTTCAGTTTTTGCGTGAGGTATTCAATTGATTTTCGAATTATAAGGAGGATATGATTTTAAGCGTGCATGTTCAATGAGGTACAACATCCTATTGTTTAAGATATCTTGCCGGGAACTAATTGCCCTGGTATAACTTTTCACGTCAAACAGTTTCTCACAAGGCCATTAGAACTAACCTCCTTCCTGCCATTATCACTAAGTCTGAGTTTGCAAATCAAGTTTTGAATATACGCATCCTTTCTCCTACTGATTTTCACGTATGCAGCCATCACTACGGCAACAACACTAAACCATATGTTACACTACTCAACGCTCTCCAAACTTAAGTCCTAGACATAATCAGTGTGGCAGGTTCTTGAGAAATATCCGAATTTATAGGAACCTACAGTTTATTTCATTGAGGAAGCTATACAATGACGCTGATTATAGATACCTTTGAAATGGCCTCTCGATCAGTAACAGCTGAATTTGGACAGATCTTCGCCTCGTGTTTTCGCTAGGCGTATCCTCGAGATGGACAATTAATTTCACGTTAAGACTGAGCGATTTCACGAAGTTTCATTGAATAATATTTACTCCGTCAGAGGCAGCCATTCAACAGAGATTAAGAGGTTAAAGGTATATTGTTTATTCCTTAAACATTTCAAAAGGAGAAAGCAGTTAAGTTGCAAAATTTAGCCGTGATGATTTATGTTTTTAATATAATTTATTGCAAATAAAAGATGGGGTGTGATGTAAAATGAGTTCCTCGGATATAGGAAATGCGTAAAATGTACACATTGCAGATTGTGTTACAAAATTCTAAAAAGTCTATATTTTCGCTCTGTTGCTTTCAAACTTTTGTGTAAACGATTGCGAGAACGCCATCATAAAAATGTAATACAATACGATCTCAAATCTGTATATTAGTATAACAACATTTCCGTTTAATGTTGCCGCCGCACTTCTAGAATGGAGGTATAATATTTACTTGTTTTTTTAAAGATTACAATCGTTAACATATTTTATAGGAAATATACATTATAACGTATGTATATAATGGAAATCATCTAAGATACCATAAAACTCCCATATATAAATATAAATGAGCTTGCATTGAATCTTTATAGTAATATTTTTTATGAACTTAAACTTCCACCCATATTTTGCAATGGATTAATTATTATAGATTATTATATTATAGATTTTTTGTTCTTTCAAATAGATATCGAAAAATATTTTTCTACCACAGGCTGCACTACACCTCGCGACTTACAATGCCACGCCTCTCTGTTTCTATGGAATCGTCCTCTATAGACTGTACCTGTGTATATTTGTTATTAATACGGAGGAATTTCTATAAATATTCTTCTAAATTTCCCGAAACCCATTTAATATAATGCGAATATCTTCGCTCTAATACAGCTTCTTAGATGTATTAACGGAATCACTTATAAACAACATAATTTAATGTTTCTCCTCGTAAAACTGTTCAGTTAGTAAAAAAATAATATTAATTGTAGTAATACCATCCGTTAGTAAAACATCGCACATACCTAACTGTAACGACCACTTAATAAATGCATCCATAACAGATATATTTACGATAATCGTTGCATCTCCACATGGCTCTACAGAAACTGTATAGCCGTAATGTACCAGATAACCGGTACTGTTGAGCGGCATGCCAGATTCGTACTAAAAATAATATAATCGACATCCTCCGTTTCATTCTACGTATATAAATTAATATATACTCAAAGAAGTAGACAAGCGATCTCGGGAATATCGTAGCTTCGTAGCAGACTGTGCATACCAGGAAATTTATGGAAACATTTAACTGTAATGTAATATATGTAGCACGTCAACGTTATTACATGATACTGCAGATATCTATTCAGACATTTCCTTTTGTAAATTGCCTTTAGAATAATTTTTAAATTAAACTATTAGATACAGTCACCTTAAAAAGGTATATACTACAATATTTATTATTTATTATTATATTTATATTTATTAACTATTTTAAGGTATTAGAAATCAATCGAAACATTAGTATCAATCAGGCCAGAGATTACCTTTGGACAAGTGGACAAGTCTTTGTTTTTCTCTTCTGGTTTCTTTGAGATAGACGCAATAACCGATCAGATGGATAGATTTACCGCATAACGCAAAACCGAATTTACTAATTTGAATCATGTATTTCGAAGACTTAACCATATAAGACTGTTTTGCACGAGTGGTTGACACATATTTTTGTCTTTTTTGCAAGAGTCATCCTTCAGCTGAATAGAAACGTAGCCGTATTTCTAGATTTGGCATTTAATCCTTTAATTTTTTCTTGATTTTTTTATGGTGGCTACAACTGCAGTAGCGTCCTAAGCTGCATGGTTGTCAAGGCTACCACTGCTGCTTTTACTGTATAAATTTTATGTATGTGTGTGAGTGTGTGTGTTTCCTTGGCTTTGTTACAACATTAGCTGTAATATCGAATGATAGCTCAATTGGGGTACTGATCTAGCGAGATGTACCACAAGCGTCACCAACAAGATTCAAATCTCTGATCGTACGCATTGTGCTACATCCCACAGGCTGACACCCTTTCGCATGTATATAGAATCTATATATATATATAGCAGAATTAAAACATAACAAATCTTCTTATATTCCATCAGCATTCTGGTACCTGTATAGGTAGGCTTAAAATAGTAGTGCTCAAAAACCAGATACTAATATTCACATTTATCTGGAAAAGATTCATATGAGAACATTTAGTTCTACCATGAATACATACGTCGATAAAAACGTCATCAAAAAGGAAACTACAACCACTACAACAATGCATCAGATTGTTTCAGATACTTTTAATATACTAAACGACAGACAGCCCACTATTGGTCATCATCAACGACGAATTCAATACACAAATCGTAGATTGTATTCAAAACGAGGTACAATAGAATAAGGGGTATCTCAAGGATACATATCACTGTATGCCAATAATAGTTCAGTTATGGTTAAGACCTGTACTATAGGCATCCTTTGTGATATGGTTATTGTAGCATTAAATCATTTTCAGCGATGGTTTAAACAGTTAGTTTTTAGTGCATATATCGACATCACCTTTTACAAATACGAAATACTGCTAGCACAAAAACTTAACTGGAAAACACAATAAATATGTACATGTTGAATAGACTGCTTCATATGCAGAAGTCTTCCTGAGGCAATGTAGAAAATGTGGAAAGAGGCCATATGTTCATACTTCGTTTGTACGGTATTACTTTTCAAGAAGATAGCGTAGACAGCAATGGTGTGTTTATTCTGCAAAAAATTGCATCAGAAACATCATCAATCTGAAAACACGAAAATAGTATCCAAGCGAATTAATAAATTCTAATTATATCTTGACGGACATGTGTGTTACTGGAGTACGAGTTGTTTGCAGATATTCGTTACCTAGAACAATTTCAAACGTATGAATTAAAAGATGAGCGCGGAATTGAAAAGAACCTTCTGTGTGTTTCGTAAAATAAACTTACAAAAACTCAAAATAGCATTGAATTGATGCTATTAGAACAATTTAAGAGTACATAAAGACAGACGGTAGCCTGTATTGACTAAAGGATTAGTTATATGTCTTGAATGACAGTTTAGTAGTAGTTATCCATTTTTATTGCATGAATATTATTGAACCACAGTAAGTTTTGTTTATTTTTTAATGAAATTTTGTGAATATTTTATATATATAACCGAAGAGCAAGACAAGAGTACTATTTTAATTCTGATTGACGTCATAAAACAAGATGATGCAAAATACAGTCGAAAATGCTAGCTTGGATCAAATATATAACTTTTCCATTTTTTTGGTTTCTTAATATAACCGATACGTAATAGAGACTTTTTGACTGCACACTGTCAGAATCATCGTTGTACCGTATTATGACAAAATATGTATATACGACGGACCTTCCTCAGAATCTTCAGAATCAATTTGCTACTGTCTTCAAACCAGGTACTCCATCGCCAAGTTATATTCCATGTTATATTTCTTTCGACAGTCTTAGGTGAGTTTTTTATCTATAAAGATTCCATATAACTCAAAATAAGCTGATAAAACTAACGTTATTATAACATCAAATAATTTTCGCAGGTTTAGCAATCAAGACCTTCAACAATTACGAGTATATGCACAAAGTGCCATGTTATAACTAAAAAAACTTGCGTACTCGCTACCATTCGTTTAAAAAGTTTTGGTATCACGTGTATTACTCCTCTATTCACATTTTGAGAGAATGACATAGATATTTAATATGGATGAAACTATGATTCAGTTCGTCCTTGACATAGAATATTAAACTCCATTTCTAATGTGAACAACTTGTCTATTATATTATATGGAATATCTGGCTTTTATCATCGTGCCCAGACTGCTGTGTTAGGAAAAGGCTTCATAAACAATAAGCTACTTATATGGTATGAACACAGTGAATACTGTTTACTCCTAAATATGAAAATGTCATCCCTAACGAGTACAGTATTATCTGTAATGGAATCAATATCATTTGTAAACGAAACAATTTCTTTTTAAATAATGTGTTAAAATGTCATACCAAACGCAATGATACACATGATTTTACTTGTTTATTAAAAGTACGTAACAAGTACACAAGTGGATTCCTAGCCACTGTCGGGAAGCCTCAGAAATAAAATATTGAGAAAATATGACTGTGTTATTAGATTTATTACTATTAAATAATATATTAGATGAAATAGTGTGCATAATAGCTTGAAAGAATATATGTATAGCAAGCAAGACCTTATTAATAAACAATTCTTTGTTTTATAAACGTCACAAATATTTATGACGAATAACTTTCCAAAATTACAATACAGAAAGAGTTAAGAGCGATGACGATTCAAGTAGTTTTTTATTAAAATAAATATAGAAAATTGTCATTCTTTTTGTCTGCTGCTTTTGTCATGGTTCTATAAACATGTAACTGAAGCTTACCTTTTTAAATCCAAAAGTTATTGCTGGAGATGATACTTCCATCTTTCACTCCTTAGTATTCACTTGCACTTCTACAAAACAGTTCACACGCAAATTACTAACAGTAATATGCTTACGTGCTACCACAAAGAATATATGAGATCTTATGTTAATAAGCTATGATACAGTTTTGTGTATTTTCTTGGATTAGTAACTTATGCAAATGCGATACATTATATTTACATATAAATGGCCTGACTTTAATTTTGTTTCTCGAACCTAAGCATTGTATATACACGCAATGTATTAAAATTATTTTTATTTTACCATGTTGCAAAAACCGAAGGATGATATTACTAATAAATATAACTACACTGACATTAAGTTATGTTTGAAATTTATATACATAATATATACATCGTCTTCGTTTGAACTAAACACGAGGACAACGAACTTACTCGAAAATCTTAAATAAACTATATCGTTCATATATAACTAGAAGATTCCATTCCAAAACTTACATCTTAGAGATTTAAAATCTACGAAAATATTATCATTAATGTTCTTTTTGCAGCTGTGAAATTCGGAAGGATGTCGAAGAAGCAGAGGGAAAAAGTAGAAGATGAAGTTCGATTTCATAGAGCGCAACTTCGGGCACAAAACGATTCCGCACCTGATAGTTCCGGCTATGAACATCAAACTCCCTCAAGCACGGACCAAATACCCATAGGTGGCGACTATCCCAGGTAGATATTCTTTTTATTTGATGCACTCTTTTTCTGCGATTTTATTTTTAGTTTCGGTTGTAATATAACGAAATGTATAAATAACGGTTATCAATATGGAACGACAAGCACGTAGAATGTATAGATTCTCATAACTTGTTCATCTCACGTTTTACTTTTATAGCGATCCTGCTTAAAGGAACGACTGTTATTCCTAATCCTTGTAAATAATGCTAACAATACACTCCCTTCGGAAGTGATGCAATACAAATGTATATAAAGGGCTATCTAAGAACTACAGGAGTATTTCGATAGAAAAATAGACCACTATACAAGCAAATATGTAGTTAATTATATTGCAAGCTCTATTTGCGAACTTATACCATCCATAGAAACCTTCTTGTTGTTAGACTCCTCCATTTTAAAAACCCATTTGAGTGTTGAATTTCGTTTAGGATTTGTTGCCGGTATAATTACGATTATTAAAGAGATCCATACCTTTAATTAAAACATCAAAATGGAGACACAATGGACTACAGATACAGGTTGATCCAAATTACCTGCATAATGTCGATGTCTCTGTTAAAATTCTTTTTACAATGTAGGCTAAATTAGCAACTAAGAGAGGTACTAGAGGTTTGAATATTTATTAATAGGTACACAATTATTAGAAAAAATTAACTAACAAAACAGTCCAAATTTTGCATCTTTTTAAATAAAATACTCCATTCTGAATTTAAAACAAAAATAAATAATAGCTGCATAAATGGCGAAACCAGACCATTTACATATGCACATATAGCTATTTATATAAACAGATTCTACACAAATTCGAATAGATGGCGCAACTTATTCTCATTCTTAAGATATACCATGAATCTATGTTTATCACTTTCTAATGAAAACGCCTCGCTCCATGATCTTTACAAAAAGCTCTATGACAACCACTCCATCCCAGAGAGATATACAGAACTGGAGGAGGAAGATCCATAATGAATTGGCTTGTACATTAGATTTAATCCCATTGAGTAATATCTAATACAACACTTATTAGGAGAAAAGTAGTAGTATTTAATCTATTAAATTAAATGATGCTTTTAGCCAAAAAACGTAATTTGATATTTACGAACCTAGTATTTATTTTTGGCGTGAAGTCAGCCAATTTATTTCTAACGCAGTTAAAATGTGTCTATTAAAATGCTTGATATTTTCTTCAATATTCGTTTCAGCGGAGCAGTGTTAATGAAGAATTAAATTTTCTTTTAAAATATCTCGGTATTTAAAATACTACTACTTTGCTCACCTAACCTACATCGCAGGATCAATATATTATTAGCAGACATTGCAGTGGTGCACACTTTTGGATTAACCTATATATCTGCTTTTACTTTTATAATAACTCCGTAGTACCTACTCAGAAATTACACATTAGTGAATTTTATCCGTCTTTAAAGCGAAAATATCCTTTTGCCACCTAATTTCTTGCGTGTATAAATCAAAATATCATAATTTAAACATTTTTATAAAGAATTTAACTAAATACCACTCAGATTAAACGCATACATACCTACTTGTGATTATATTGGAGATTAGGTTACGCGCTTATCCTAGCATTGAAATCTCCAGCGAAAAATTCTTATTAATTATAAATCAACCATTAAGTTTTAATTTCACGCTATCTTTTGCTCTTAAACTGAAGTATTATAGTCTTTCAATGAGGACTTATTCCCAATTTTGAATTATTTAAGATCTATTCGAGTTCTCCATTTATGTTTTACACAAGTGATCTTTTCAACGTAAAACTTGCAAATAAGTAATTCGAAAAATAAGCCCTCTACGAAAACAATGTTTAGACTTCAAATGTAATCATTCCATGTAAAAAATACCTACATTAGTGCTGAAACTAGTTCCCCCTCTCCTTTCGTTCTAGATGAAACGGGGAGTAATTTTGAAATCTTAAATAGAAGCTCCTATATTTTATTACGGATTCATATTACACAAATAGAAGCATGTTGGATTTATCTACATGTTTTTAATTCGTGACAGATGGCGCTGTCACCTACGAAACTCAATTAGTTCAAATTTCTCCTACCTACTTGGAACTTCATGCATACGTTTGCATTACAAAATTTCCACGTGTTAATTGTAAGTAACCTAAATTAGTATTAAAAAAGTTGTGTTTTACCAATTTTAAATAACTGAAACGTTGTCACCTAGTAATGTAAATAACTGATGAATAAACTATCTTTAGCGTAACACAAGAAGAAGGTAATGTATTTGAAATGGCCTCACATAAATCAGATCTGAGAAGGATTTGGTGTTGGACCAGATCTATCGATCCAGCAGTCATTGACATCACGATCAAGTAGATACGTACTTCAGGTGCGATCACTGAATAGTATGCTCCACAACCTTCATGTTCAACCCACATGTTCTGTCAAACTTCTAAGCTCAAGTCTTCAAGTAGCGTTAGTAGTTCATTTTCTGTCTGTTTTTAATAATAACCATATCCAAATATTGGTCTAGGACAATCAGAACCATTACTTAATACTCATATACAAACAGCCACTGCAGCTAATACTATCTTGTATTTAAAAACAGATTTAATCAAGCTCTCCTATATATTATTAGAACAGGAAATTACATCGACCAAGTAACTCTAAAAGGACGCCCATCCGTGGGTAACCATTAACCATAATAACAGTTTCTTTGATATCTAAATGAATTTTTTGTAATTGAAAATTTCAGATATAAAATTTATTCTAAAAGTAATTTAGATTATTTGCAATACGTGGTAGTTTTCATTACCCATTGTAAAAATGTATGCATAGGTTTTCAGCCCAATCCCTTATAAATCGATAAAAATATTTCAGACAAATCCTGCGTTTTTCTAGTAAGAGCTGAACTTCCACCCCACCTTTAAGGAGAGGGAAAAGAGATCTAATTTTAGCAGTAATGTATTTCTCCGCAAGAAATTTACGAAAATGTTGTATACATTATCGTAATCTAAAAATAATCTATTATAAATTAAGATAATTCTACATATGCAAGTTATTATATTGGAAAAGTTGTACAATTTAATCACAGCAATTTACACGCATTCCTTAATAACTCGTCAAAGTCTGTAAGCCTTATGCACCCCTTTTTCAAGTTCCTATAGACACGTATGACAACTTCACAAGTTTCTGACATTTATTCAAACTTACGCCAAAATTCCAATAAAAACTAATTCTTCTAATCGTGTCTTATATATTAGTAAAGAATTTCACATATTTCAAATAAATTGGAGAATCGGAATATTACAATACCGTAATAATTATCATAACAAGATTGTTTTTGCCATAACACGATTGTTGTCCACGAAAAATTTGAACCAACCTGTGTATTAATTATTTAGTCACTTAAAGACATTTGGCGCCCTCTACAAACCAGATCTTGAAATACATATATGTATTTAAGAAGCTATTTACATAAACGCTATAGTTGTTAGCTAGTATAAGTATTACAAACATTAGAAACAAAACCGAAAATTAAATATGATTGCGTTTATTTACATTTACATTATGTACCTACATTTCTTCTCCGTAATACCCTGTGTGAATACAATATTAACACTGAATATTTGGATTTCAGTGGTGAAGACTCTAGTAGTGGAAGAAAAATTGTGTATGTACTGGGCAATTTGTACTATATGTATACATGTGATTTGTTAGTTCTGTTTGGTGTAAATGACGGTGAATGTACGTTTTTATGGTTATTTCGTAATTGGTGAAGGGCTTGTTTTCATTAGATTACTAAGGTGACCATCTAACAATATTTTTTACTTTTAACAATGTGCTGCGTTGTCGGTTCTTTAATTGAAACAAGCCTCTCTATGACTGCATGCCGTTGTTTCAATTTTTGTATCTATAAGTAGACCTTTGTGTAATACATTTTCGTACATTTAAAATAAGTTTTATGTATTAGTATTATTTGCATTACAGTTTGCCTATATTCATTGATTCATCCTCCTAAACTTTTTATTATACTCTATAGAGAAGTTCTATACTCTTTAAATGTTAACAGTAATAGCTTTAACTTGCTGTACAACGTATTCAAAGGAGCTTTACGGTTTAAAGTTCGAATAGTTTTAAACTCCAGTATAAGGAGTCGTATAGGCAACCAGATGTACGTACCGTATAAGTTGGTAGCTACTTCTAGTTACTACTGCTGATTAAATCAGATTAAATCAGAACAATGATTCAATAAAAAGTACAAAAGAATTCAATTATTGTCAAAAATGTTGCATCTTGTGGAGTAAATCTACAATACACATAAATGTCTCCATAACAACTATATGTTGACTGTTCAGCTATTAAATTAAACAAACGATAGTAACTTGTGACGTGTCAACGAAATAATAATAACAAGCTACAGAAACAGTAATATTTTCTGCGACTACAATGCGAACATTCAGTATTTTGGTTGTATAAACTAGTTTGTAAAATTTGTGAGATGTATTTTTAGTAATATCTAAGATAATTCTGGATTTTTGATGTCTCAGGAAGTCTTTGAATTACTAGTTTAAACGCGATTTTGACAGATATATATCTCCGATGATACCTATATCTCAATAAACAAGATGTTCATTTTATTACCTACGAGCTTATGAATATTATGTCGTATTACTGCACCTGGTGAGATGTAATAATTACCCATCAATACATTGTTAAGGTCGCTTACCTTACATGCTATATGTTATAGCCTACGTCATGGTAGAAAGTATATGTTTAGCAGTTTCAACTCCTTTGCAAACTTGATATTTTCATCATTTTTACTCATCTGTTTCGGATGACATCTGAGAAGGCAGTGACTACTCACATAGTGCTTAAGGATCTTAAATGCTGTGAACTGGTTTACATAAATTTGGTCTGTCATATTGCCTTGGATACTTGATTTCCCTCAAAACTTATTATTATATATAAGTAACAACGCTCCAAATATAGCTTTGAAGCTTTAAAGTTTTAGACCTAGAACCAACTTTACTGATTGTGAGCCATTATTGACACTTTGTATTAGTTTAAATTGGGCTGCAGCTACACGGTGTACTAGTGCGTATCAGGCAACTTTAATTATTGGTATTAGATAATAAAAAAAACAATTTAGGGTGCAATATACAAATTCCTAAAAATTACAAAACAAGCTTTTCGTTTTCCATCAAAATTTTCAAAATATCTCTCAATAAAATTCTTTCAAATGCCAAAAGCAGACGGTAAAAAACTACCAGAATGATACAGCATTTAAAAAGAATGTCGGGCAAGTATTGCTTGTTGATTATATTACTTCCAAAGTAAACTGACATTATTAGAACGGTCATAAACCAAAGTTTGGTTCACCCAGAATGTATTCTTGACATTATAAAGAGTTTTACCTCTAGAAGCAACCATCCATGGCATTATTGTTCTTTCATGCTCAGATAAATTCTTTTGAGGAATCTCCCATTAAAAACATTTTGATACCATCTCTGAGACCTTTAGCGAAAATAGTATTATTTTACGAATACTCCAAGATGGTAGATCTTGTGTATTGGGCTATATAGAATTGCCTATTCTATCAACTATAGAATATTAGAAGCAAATTACAATAGATCAGAACAACTCACAGTAAATCGAATCCTAACTAAACAATCACATATTCGGACTTTAATATCTGTAAACATTACCACAACTAAGTTTGTACCAATTATTTTATCGGCCACAGTACATCACCTCACAATCGACAATAAAGTATATTTTATGGTTTGAATAATATTCAAATGTCTTCTAATTCAATTACGCGCTACACTAGATGTTTTCATGTAGGTAATCGACATAATAAAAGAATAGTTTATAAATTACATAAAATTAAAGATTGCATAATGACCAAAATGTCAGTCAATAAAGATACAATTCAATAGCTTCTTCAAAAGAAATTTAGTATACAAAACTGATGATATACATACATATTAAGCACTATTTATGTATTACCGATTTCTCTTTCTAATAGATGCACTTCTACTTATGTAATACATAGCTACGTGCATATATAATAAAGTTGTTCTAATGATTAGTCTTTACTAATTAGCTACAGGCTCAACTTACGCAATTTTTAATAGATTGATAATATTTTCTCTTTTATTTTGTAGTTAGCGTTTTCGTTTGAATTTATTATGTATAAACTTATTTTAATTTTAGCAACAATTTATTATTGCGTGATTCTTATAAAACTATATGTAGTAGAATAGATATTGAATGTAGTATTAGTATTTTTAAGACAAATCAGTATTATTGTATCCGCAATTACTTTCACTGTTTTGATGAAAATATTTTAACTAAAACATATATACATACATAGATAATCAAAGGTAGTTTCAATAGAAATCTAACAAGGCGACATGTTTTTGCAGGTTCGTAAACAGCTGTGACGTGGGAGCGAATTATCCTCATCATTTCTCGGCGCAAATTTCTTATCCATTATCATACGATGCTAATAACATCTCAACGGAGATCGTGGACAGCACTACAACCTACGACTTGCCTAGGTCAGGAGGAATCGATCCCTTAGAAGGATGTTATATGCAGAACGTTGTTACAACAGGTATTGTGCAATTCGGCTTTGTTTATCTCGAAACCCAGTTGCTCTAATCTGGTGTATCAATTTATGCGTATAATAACAGTAAATATATTAGATCGTAATTTTCTCTATGTTTGTTTATGTCTAACGCTGCTTCCAGACTAGGGTGTGGTTTGGTTGTATAAAATAAAGTAATATCAAATTGGTTGTTTTAGTTAAAGCAAACAAATCGAAATTTTTAATATATTGTTATTTCACTTAATACAATATGTTACATAACATCAGGTATTAAAATTAGCACAACATAGTAATTTTATTCAAACGTTTTATGTTACATAAAAGGTTTTGGTTTTGTATATATGTAATCAGACTATCAATTATAATTTTTATATTTTTTATTGGACACTGTCATATTGTCGGTGTATCTACAAATGTAGATAGAAACCCCTTATAATTTAAAATTATAATAAAAACTAATTATCGGGGAAACTATTTGATGAAAATATAAAGTTCAAACTAGATCGTTCTTCAGACACTTCAAAATGACATTCCTGTTTCAAGGAGGCTTACCTAGATTAACATCTCCCCTAATTTCTATCTAGCAAAAGCAGATTAATTTTTTTTTCTTCACTTTATGCTACCAAGAAACGGGCTAATCGCGAAAAAATCTCCTAAAAATCTATAACATCATGAAATACAGGTCGTAATGGTTATATAATGACCAGCTATAAAGTTAAAGAAGCATAAATGTGTGAAACGGGTGTATATTTGATCACGCACTTTCGTTTATTCGTTTCTTGATAATATGAAGTATAGTATTACATTTGTTTTAATCCACACGTTACTAAACACTATACAACAACACACCCCCAAAACTTGCAAATGTTGATGTTTATTTTTTGAACGCAATTATTGGTATACGGTTAGATCCAAGTCAATTTAAAATAGCTTAAAATTCTCCAGTAAGCTTTTGTATTAAATTCATCACGTTCGTCTTCAGTCAGTCTAATCGAGCAAAATTGAATTGTTTAATCGAAGCAGTTATACAATTTAAAGTAAGAAAGACTACATATTACAGATTAAATGTACTTAATTTTTGTGCTAACTGCAAATTAATTATTGGTGTTACTTATAAGGTATGTCAGAATAGAGTTAATCTTTTGAAAAATGTCTCGAAAAAGAAGCTAATATTTAAGATAGCTGTTCTTGAAGCTTATTAAAACTTTTGTGCATATTTTGGGACATATACACTATTTCCTCTCGAAGTTACCGGTACATGATGTCTAACTCTCCATATCTAAAGTGAATACTAAATGTAATAATTAAATGAGTCGATAGCCGCAGTCGAACGGCTGTCTGTCGTTTTAGCAGAACCATAGAAACCGGGTTTAAATTCTCCGGAAAGACGGTGACATTTTTCTCTAAGAATTGGATTCCGATCGATCTACTCTTTGCTGTTGGAAGGATGATATAATTCTGTTACAACGCCATTTGAAAACATTTATACATACACAAAACTAGACAGCCACAGTTGCACGATAGTCATACAAGCGATACAACTTAAGAACCTACTACAACTAGCACCTACCACACATAAAAAATTGAATTTAAATAATATTTGTGACAATCTGAGTTATTCGAACAATACTACGAAGACAAGTCCTGAAAGTAACTTTAATAATCATCAAAATAAGATCAGTTAATGTTAACTCCATAGCTTTACTGCGTTTATGTTTGTGTTATTAAATATGTATTTCTTACAGCAGCTTTACATAATATCATATTTCGTTTTAATATTCATTTACTAGGTAGAATTATTCTAATGCATGCTAGTTCATAAAAAAATATACATACATATGTATTTACTTTAATTCATTAGGCAACCAGAACTAACCAATCTAAACCTGAAATCAAAAACTTTAATTAACTAAAACATACCATTTTAAATATAGTACAGTGAAATCAAACACGCGTTTATCCTGGTTTGTTGTTTGGAAACGGTTACGTTTGCTAAACTTGATACTAATTTGAAGGAGTACTACCAAAGATCTCACCCCAATAAAAAATAAAAATGGAGAATTAGAATTACTACCTTTTGGTCCACCTGTTTTTTTCTGCTGAATGAGAACTTTCTATGGTAAATATCAAGTTTAAGTTTATCCTCCCAGAAATATTTGTCGAAATACTATTCAGACCAACGCGTTGATTTGTGGAAATTTGTCACTATTTGCTTAGTAATCAATTGATCCGTGAGAATTCTCCATTTTTGTTAATACTGTGCCGCCATTTGGGTATATTCTAATTTAACAATTTGTGGTAACAGGAAGCACTAACACAAACAATGGCGGAGGCGGCGGCGGTGGTGGTGGTGGCGGCGGCGGAGGTGGCGGTGGTGGGGGAAAACAATCGCTATCGATATCGGATAATCGTTCGTTCAAAAGAGTGACGCAAATAACCTCAAACACGAGCCTATCGGGCAGTACGACTGTCGTATCAGTCAAACAAGAAGGTGCAGTGGATAACCTAGTACCTAGTTATGTAGATAGCACGACCTTTGTTAACTCACCCACTGTACCGCAAACTAACATAAGACAACAAAATTGTTCACAAAGCGTCCAACAAAGGAATGTCGATGAATGCGAACAAGTAACATTACCTAGTAAGTGGTCTCTATCTCATTTGTTATGCTCGTTCATGTATACGCTTCCTAGCATTATGTGCTCTTCTATGTTCTGTCTTTGTGTTTGTGTCAATGTATGTATGTACATTATGTGCTTGGAAGGAGCTAAAATAAGCATAACACACTCTTCATGAAATTTTAATTAAATAGTTTAGAATTCTAGAACAAAGATTATTTTGAAGTGCTTTACATCGTGCTTTTCATTAATTAATTAATAAAATCGAGTTTTCATTCACGTTAATAGTCATGGAAAGTTGTTGCAATTGAAGCAAACAAATCATGTTTTCGTCTACAATCCCAGTGGTCTCTTCTGACTAGTACTTTCACTTTCGTTTAAGCAAAAATGGTGTTGAAAATACAATACCTGCAGTGTATTTCTATAGATAGAATATCAACTGCATTGAATGTACATAATTTCATTGTGGCAATTTTAACAATACAGCGTATGTAAAAATTACATTAGCATGTGTAATACCTAATAGTGAACAGAAGAAATATCTTTGTTATAGTATATACATAACATACATTGGTGATTTTTAAAAGAAACATTTCATAATTTGTATCCAAATAAACACTTATTAAACTTTTCTGCAGTAAGAACAACAGCATGCCTTTTTTCTGATGCATATTTTAAACAAATGATTTGCTTGGCATTCATATCTTAAAATTCCAAGAAATTAATAACCTTGTCTTAAGAAGAAATACTATAAATATATCTTATCAATTTGGTAGCAATGTTTTATTTAAATACAGTCGTGGCCGCATCTATAAAAAAAATATTGACGCATATGTTGAAATTAGAAATCTATCAATTTTTGTGGCACAAAATTTACGCGTATCCACTACATTAAGCGTTACTAGAAAAGAAATATATTATTTCGTTAGGTAAATCGATGGAAATGCATCTTGCAACTCTGTTAGGATATATAAAGAACTTCCTAGTATTACAGACATATTTTGAATTTCTTTTATAGTATTTTATCTACATATTACTCTGTTTTAAATAAAATTTGAGTTGAAGAGCTTAAAGCAAAATGAAAGCAGCTCTACAGACATAATTTCTGCAAAGAAATACCGAAAATTGACATCAAGTGTTATTTCAACTGGAATGACATAGTTCTCTTTGGATTCCTGAAACCTGAATGCTATTATAAAACGATCTTTACTAGTATCTGCTACGCTAAAATGCAGTTGTTTTAGAGATACTTCCACTTCTTAGAAAATTGTTGAATTTACGTTATGATGCTTAGAATTATATATCATCGCCCTTTTTAAAGCAACAATTCTGAAATTAAGGTTATCGATAAGAGACATCTTGGAGTTTCTCCTATCGTTCTTAGAATTGGTGTGTTATTTACAGGTTATCTAAAATATAATTTTCTTTAAATGTAACTTCAGATTATTACAACTAAATTCTTTCAAATAAAGTGCCTCAATTTTTTCCAAACTCTCCAACTCCCCTAGAAAGGGGTGGTAAAATGCTGCCATACGGAATTGGAGCGTCAAAAATGCAGCCTTTCAGTTTTTCTTATTTTTCGAGATGAAGTAGCAACTTTTGCAAATACAACCTAATATATTCTAAAAGCTGAGAAAATTTTCTATCCGATAAAGAAATAGTCGCGGGGTTTGGCGGTGGAATTAGAGCGTCCGTCCTAGGTGCTATTTTTATGTTTTTTTGGCCAAACGAACCCCTTTCGCCCAAATCTGACACTGTCATCATATTTAGCATGATTAATTACATATATATCCAAAATTTGAACGAAAGCAAACGCCCTTCAAAAATTGTCAAAAGTTCACATTTTTTCCATACCTCGATTTGCCTGAAATTTTGTATATATATGTAATTGATCATGCTGAAAACGATGACAGTGTCAGATTTGGGCTCAAGTGCTTCGCTTGGCCAAAAAACATAAAAATAGCACCTAGGACGCTCCAATTCCGCATACGAGCACTTTGACCCCGGGTTTTGTAGGTAAGAGGCACCACACCTCGCCACTATTTCTTTCTCCGATAGCAAATTTTCTCAGCTTTTAGAATATATATAGGTTGTATTTACACGAGTGGCTACTTCACCACCAAAAATGAGAAAAACTCAAAGGCTGCATTTTTTGACTCTCCAATTCCGAATGCAAGCATTTCAGCACCTCTTTCTAGGGGGGTTGGCTTCATTTCGATGGTAGATTCGGATTATCCTGGGTTAGTATACACCTTGTGTGAAGTTTGGCGACGATCCACAGACTGTTTGGGCAAATACTAGGCAGAATTAAAGTTTGAATCGTACTGTATTTTTTACCTATCGGCAATAAGTTTCTTATTGCTAAGTCTTTTAATAGTTTGGAGGAATTTTTTTTCTTAATAGAAAGCAATGAAAATTATAAAAATAAACATTCTTACTAGTACCTATTATCAAAACCTTTCAAGTCAGGGTAACTTGTACCCATCGAAATAGAAAATGGAGCTTGGATAATTTAAATTTACTTTATATTCATCAGATTTGACTACAATAATCAAGCAGATTAAACGAGTCATTCCATTTCATATAACAAATTCGATAGCCAATCTCAACCAATCACTCTACATAGATCTATTCGGATAACGTTAAAACTATCATATATATGTAATAAAAAAAATGTAAACGAGGCTTCATTTAGTGTTAAATATCTTACTCCCAAAGGGGATAATAGGATTTCTTTTCTAGTATAGAGGTGATATATTTCGCGTGAGCATTATATCTTTGAAGGTGATTAATTCCTTTCCGAATTACATTTATATTATGTAAATTGTTTTAAGGAAGCTTGTATGTCTTTACACTGTTTAAATAATTTAAATAATTTTCTTCGCGAAAGTATTTTACACCGAAGTAGAAGCTCCTTAAAGGAAGGGTCTGCAAGAAATCGCTATTATTATATGTGTACAAGTACATATTCTGTACTACATATATTGTCCATTTATTCATTTTACACTTTTATAATTCTTTCCCAATGCTAGTTCTCTCCGCGAAACACATGCTATTGTATTTGTTTTTGTTCGTTTCTTCATTATAGGCTTAGTTCGGTTGTAAATTCATAGTAAAATTCTGTTATCGTTATATCAATTTCATTTATTTTGTGGTTACACTAAATTTCGCTATTACTTTATAATTTTTACATTTTCTCTTAGTAAAACCCTGCTGCTGATATTCTCTACTGCAATCAGACTTGTAACGCATTCGGCATGCATTAACTTTGAGGATGTGTCGGGAAAAAGTTGACGTCCTATACTTTAATAATTCTTTCACTCTCCATTTCCACTATAATATCAACAAGCGTAACATTAATTTTCTACTAATCTTATATAATTTTCAGTACTTTAGATTAAAAATTTAATTACAACATTCCAAAGAACTTTAGGT
The DNA here is from genome assembly GCA_023690525.1 of Holotrichia oblita. Taxonomy (NCBI): domain Eukaryota; kingdom Metazoa; phylum Arthropoda; class Insecta; order Coleoptera; family Scarabaeidae; genus Holotrichia; species Holotrichia oblita. Next base: position 169,092,683 of record CM043016.1, read on the forward strand.
GCTTACTAATCTAAACTATTTAGTAAAACTAAAAAGCGCAACTATGTAGGTATACATGGGATTTGGGAATACTATTAGATTTTCTGGAAAATGTATTTATCTTTTTCTTGAAGTTTACTGACTATTTACATAATAGTAGGTTGCAGGTTTGTTCCATTTTTTGTATCAGTAAGTACTATTGTACTTATGGTATGTTGGTTCTCATACTTCTAGCTTTAATTTAAGTGATTAGTTGAGATGTATAACAATTTTAATAGTTACCTATATTACAGTAGTAATTGAGTTGTATATTTCAATAAAAAGAAATTACTGGTTATTATTATTTTAGCTCCTTCAATCGATTATACAATGCTAAAGATTTATTCCAAACCTTTACTAACCCTTACTAAGTTTAATCCTCCACCAAATGAAGTCCATATACTCCTCATCTAATTTGTTTAATAATGTTTAATAGATCCAAGTCAAATATCGGAGCTGCTGTCGAAAACAATATCAGACGCTCACGCGCGTACCTGCTTGTATTCGGTGGATCACATACACGAGATGTTCCGAAAACCTCAGGACCTTTCACGGCTGTTGTATTACAAGAACATGGCCCACGAGGAACTGTGGTTGGAGTGTGCTCAGAAGCTCACGACGATCATACAGCAAATCATCGAGTTTGCGAAAATGGTACCTGGTTTCATGAAATTATCACAAGACGATCAAATCGTACTGTTAAAAGCAGGTAATGCTATCAAGTTTTTTATTTATAATACTGTAATTAAATAACGCACTATGGTTGAAATTTAGGAATTTAAAGTAGGTATTTTGATTAAAAAAGCTCATTCATTCATGAAATTCGCTTTAAATCTTTTCTTTCAATTGATGTAGATTGAAAGGATAGAGTTTGCTTTTCTCAACTGACAGAGTTAGCAATTTTTTTTCAAAATATTTATATTTAATAACAAGAGACATTAACAGTTTAGAAATTTCTTCGAACTTCGAACTTGGTCTGAAAAATTAGTTCGTGAAAGGTAGAAATACACTTTAAGACTCATAGTATATTCTAAAATTTTAAAGTAGTCTAGGCTCATTTGTGATATCTTAAGAGCCTCTTAATTACTTATTTACGTCCAATTTTCTTTCACAATTCAAGAAATCGTTGTTCTTGCATCACTTTATTTAGAGCCTCAGGAATATGCCCTCTTTTAACTCCAATTCGAAGAGAACTGAAAGTTTGTCACGCAAACACTCCAGGTATTAGATATTGTTATCAAGAACCACATATTACGCCATCAGGGAAAGATCAACATATAAAGGATGCTAAAAGCCTTGTGAGGATCACTCAATTTATATTAATGAGGTTTAACATGAAAATCCTAGTTGCTATCAGAGAAGCGTCACTATTATCATCATTATTATCGCTATTAGGTTTTCACAAGTTTGTTGCTATTTAAGAAGCTCTAAACGTTCATAATGTTCTTTCAAATGCATCAAATGCGCAAAACAAACAAATGCAACGTCTATGCCATTAGTTAAAACAATTTACTTATACTTCTTTTACTAGAATTGACAAAAAGTTAAATAATTCTTGATATAAATTTCACTTGCGAACACTTGGGAGTTTGTATACTCAGTAGAAGGCTCCTCAAAATTTTTTGATTCAATATTTTTTAGCTAGATGAAGCAGAATGTACAGAGGCATGAGGTCCATGAAGAACAGATTATGTTACAGAATCCATGTAGGAGTAGGAAATAAACAATGATAACGATGACTTTTTACCCTTAAGTGTAATGGGGAATATAAGCAATTATCCGGTTTTCAGCCCCATAAACTAAATAAGTGCACAGGACTCTTAATTAGGGTCAAGTCAGAGCTTTGCCAATTCAGCAGCGGATATTGTGTGATGCTAACAAATATTATTCCCGTGTGCTTTTGGGTCTTAATCTTGGCTAAAAAATCACTTCATATCTGGTATAGACATGTTTTCTACTCTTTCCACTTCTTCTCTAGTAATAGAGAATAGTTGCAATGTCTTCATTGCTTTCCATTTGATGTGGGTTTATTTAAAGAAATTGTGGGCATTCTTTCTTGTTACTGCCTGAAGAAAACTGGAAACAGATTTATGATTCTATGGAACATACACAATAACAAAAAGTCGTTCCAGCAACTTCAAACTAAAGATCACAAACCATTGCTTAGACGTTCATACAATTCCTCTGTGATTTGAGAATGGATTGTCGATTACCAAAACGATTTGAAGCTATTTTAAAGTCGAAGTAAAAACAATTGCATTGCGCATCAACGTTAATTGTTAATTTATGTTAAAACAAACAATGAATTAATACAATTTCTATCTGTCTATAGATTCAATTTCATTTCCTTGCCCTCTTGGTTTATAATCTCACTCTCCTATTTCCTTCCGTGAATTAAATTGTTATAAATGGCACTTAGATTATTAATATCTGTTCTACAATTGATTGATTTGTTCATTTTATAAATTACTTATGTATAATTATTTTCCTTTTTTAAAATCCTAGTATCCCTTTGAAATCAAAATTGTTGTCTTAAGAGTGCTTAGACAGGACAGTTCCAACGGTTATATTGTGTGAAACAGTATTCTGCTGATTATAAAGTCATTTCTTTAAATGTTGCTTTGTTTGACCGATACAGCAACTGTTACAATCTTTGTATCACATAATCTAGAATCCTACGTAAGAATATCTGGACAACCATTATTGTTTATTCATCTATCTTACAAAATTTCAACCATAATAGCTGGTTACTGCGTAGTATTGCCGCCATGCAGATTAAGTAGTTATGTAGCATTAAATATTCTAACTTTCTTTTATGTTACATTTTCAGGCAGTTTCGAGCTAGCAATAATTCGAATGTCGCGATACTTAGACCTATCACAGAATTGTGTCCTATATGGTGATACGATGCTACCGCAAGAGGCATTCTTTACGTCGGACACGGCGGAAATGAAGCTAGTTACTTGCGTTTTCGAAATGGCGAAAAGCATAGCGGAACTCAAGCTTACAGAGACTGAATTAGCTTTATACTCAGCTTGTGTACTTCTATCACCTGGTAAGAAATTATTATATTAAGACAATTATATTGCAATTGCATGAATAGTTTAGTATTTCATTCATATGCAACGTTACGATAACATTTGTAATAATGCATTGAACATTTTTTGTGTTAGTGATTCATAATGTTTCATCATCCATAACCTGTAAAAGAATAACAGCTTATGGAGTTAGATCACGTCATAGCTGAGAAAAGCCGGAAAACAATGAAGAACTTATGTGTTGTTCAAGGATCATCAACTGACATGGGTGCAAGAATGAAGATCTCCGTGAATGGAATAGTCAACTCAGGGAACTGGTTCGAATATAGAAATGGTGATTATCACGCAACTATGACACGATCTAACTCGAAAAGTTCTTATTCTTTTACGATTACCAAAATTCCCATTCTACATCATTTTTTCTACTACGGATGGTTCATCTCAGGTACACTAGTTTAAGTTTACTGTATTTTATGTTTCTGTTCCTGAATGAATTGCCAAGAATACTGCCTTCTATGAAGTTAATTTTTTCATGAAGTGAATGTAGAGGTGGACATTGCACCTATTTTCACTGATCTCGTACTCTGTATTCCTCATGGTTACACGCAGTGACTTTAAACTATTTCGTCTAAAGCATCTACACTTATTTTCACTTATCTTAATTCTACAAGTCTTTGTAGACATTTTTTTGTTTTACGATTAGATTTCCTATTAATAAAGTTCACTGTAATGAAGGTTTGCTATGATATCAAATTTACGACTACCTCCATTGAAGGCAAAGCATTGTAATCATCACTTTCATTCGTTAGCATTAGTCCATTTGTGCTTTGTACCTTTACTAATTGATAATTTCTTATAGATCGACCCGGACTGAAAGGGATTGGTGAGATTGGTAGACTTAGTCAAGCTGTTGTTAGGGCCTTAAGAATTGAACTGGAAAGAAACCACTCTCTGCCTATAAAGGGAGATGTAACAGTATGTGATGCCTTGCTTACTAAAATATCTACGTTACGGTAAGTAAAATCACAGTATATAACATTAAATATCATTTAAAGAAGACTAGTAACAAGATAACACACAAAAACAGAACCACATAATAATAAACAAGACCGCTCACTATTATTTCAATTTTCTCTATTTGTAGGGAGATAAGTATGCTACACATGGACGCACTGGGCAAGCTAAAGAGATCTGCACCACATTTAGAGTTTCCAGCGTTACACAAAGAGCTATTTAGTGTGGACAGTTGAGAAACTATGGATGAAGTTATTGATCTTCAGCCCGAAGCCTTGCGTAGCCATGGTATGTAATGCAAGTATAACTTTATTTCATACATTGATCCAACAAAATTTGTTTTATAGTAAAAGTATATTTGACACCTAAATAACTTCCAAAATAATGTTTAATATGGCTAATTCTTTTAATAAACATCTTTTTCACAATTTTTAACTGAAAAAAAATCTATAGAAATTTCTCGTTGCACACTAATATTGTTAGACTATCCATGTAGCTTCAGATTAATATTAAAAAGCATTTATCTGAAGCTCCTATTATTCAATATATTCATTAGTGATTTCTATAGTAAACATAACTATCTAAACATCTATTAATTATCCAGATAATCTGGCCTATACTTGTGACTACTTAACCCAATTAATTGAATACAATCTTACTGATCGGTAGATGACGATGTGATGAAACATGACAAGAAACTGTGTGTTCATTGTATAACTATTTAGATTGGAAATCTTTGGTAAAATACATCCTGTATAATATACGTAATAATGCTTAAATATGTTTACTTTTTAAATAGATTTCAAGTAGTCACACAAGAGTTTTGTGTGTTTACGTTTTTGGAGAGACATTGTTGCCAGATATAAGTTCTATATAGCACTTGTTTATGTTACTGCAGCCTCTTTATATATTCCCAAGATCAAAACAACATCGTCTGCAGTGATACGTTTACCTAATTCAACATTAGGCTTCCTTCATCTACCTCGTTGTAGGTTTACTTATTTGTGTTTTTAGGATAAAAAAACATATTGAAAGCTCTTTTAGGTTATTTTCGGTTTATGCTAAATTTTTCTAGGGGTTTGCAAAATAATGTTAAAGAGTAATCAAAACATGGGGACAACCACTTTTATATCAGGAATGAGATTTGAACCCTTTTCCTGAATCAAATATCAAAAATTAATCACTATTGATGAATAAAAATTTAAACTAAAGAAGACTGCCAGCTATTTCGATTACCAAAACAAGTTCCGATGCCGTATCCTGGCTTTTGAGTACATGTAGACACAAAATTTTTGTTGGTACTAATGAAAATGTCCAGCAGCCTCGCACAGCGGAACACCAAATTCTTCAATCAAATTTAGTTATTTAGTGTTATTGCACAATTCTTTTAAATCATTAAAATATAATTATCAATAAACAATAAATTTTTTGCAATATCTGCACTGACTAGAAATAATTTTTCACTCCGTCCCAAAATATAACAGAGCTTACATATCACGTAGAACGTATGGAGTATAGTTTGTTTCGATAAAAAAACTCGCACTTTCATTAAAGAAAATTATCGGAATCATTGACCGAAATAATCAATCCTATAGAATAACAGTTCTTCAGTAAAACATTAAATGGTATTAAGGTACCAAAAACTTTTATTACATTAAAAAATCCTTTGTAGCATGACAACTTTGCTTGATCGTGGTTAATGTAACAATAAGTTTTAAAAAGCATTAGCGACTTGTTACAAAGACTAGTTAAGTAGTCCTAGAATTATATCTTTATACTGTGAGGCTGAATCCCAATAAAGGCACTCTCCAAAATAGCTGCGTCTCACCATTTTCTTTGCTAACATTTGAACAAATAACTAGATATCGAAATTTAAAGAACGTTATGGTGATGTTATCTCAATTTCAGAATATGATAGTTAATATAATGGTAGAAATTATTGAGATATGTTTAAACGTTTTTACGTAAATTATACACATGACTAACAATCTAACTGTTTAAATAAACACACTTCACCATCGATCATTTAAAAGAGCGGTGTACTATATCAATAGCAAAACTTATTTATAACCCAAGAAACTAGTCATAATCTACTTATAGTATTATTATATAAAATATGTAACATTGTTTTTTCTTTGCAGATTCCTTCAAACTGAATGTATCGGCCTTAATTACATAAATAAATATATAAATAAATTACGTTAATATGAGAAATTTTATTGTTGTGACATAGAAGAAAAATTATTAAAATTCAATTTATAACAATAAATGATACAGAGGAAGATATCGCAGATCTCTTTGGACAAATTTAAAAGACCGCAAAAACTAATAAATAGACCACCGGTGGTTCCCCCCTAGTTCTGAGAACCAGGCCCTGATTTCAAAGTACAACTACCTGTTTGTTGTTTGTTATATCTATATACATACACAAGTTTATGTATTTCGTAAGAAGAGGTACTGAGTTCTGGATGATACTGAAGATGATCGACGTACGTCGAAACTAATGAAGAAGGTGCTGATAATAATTTGTTATGTGAGAAAATAAAAAAACAGAGGTAAACAAAAAAACGTAAATTTTGCGGTTTTTTAAATAAATAAAGATATATTATTAAATATTTATTATTTACGTACCTACCGTAATCTGCCACTTTAAACGTAAACACGCTATTTACACGTAATAATAATTAAGAAGTTATACACTATAAATATATATGAAATGATTATATATATATGAAAGAAAGATATATATAATATACATATACAGCATGACCCATATAATCGACAGATTCTGTACAAACTGTTTTTAAAATATAATATATAATTATAATGTTATGTGTATATAATTTAATTGTAACAGTTATAAACGAATTGGGCAGCAAATACATTAAACATTCGATTTATATAAAGAAAACAATCTGTGATCAAATGGGTATATGCTGTGTTAAAAACGCCGTTATAAAGGATAGTGTAAGAGATTAAGCATTTAGAAAAGTATAATAATATAATACATAATAATTATTATTAGGTTTAGAATCATATAAACATTATAAATACATATACGTAAGTAACCAGATCTTAGGTTCTAGTAAAAAAAGAAAATGGATTAAATAAAACTATATCTAGCTGAAGATGAAAGTAAACAATACGATTTAGAAGACTGTTTTTTGCTTATAAACTAATTAATTAAATGCACGAACCTTTATAACGGCGTTTTTAAACGTTTCTTAACTTTTAAGTTTTTTTTAATTTTTTTTTCATTTTTTTTTGTCTTCTTTTGGTGACACATGGTTTTATAAATAATTATAAATATAAAAAAGATGTATATGTATAAAATATATTGAAAATAGAGTTATAGAATATTTATGAAATAGACTTATATCTCATTAATTCATATTGTGAATTCGTTTCATTTTTTTATATAAAAAAAATACATATTAGTTTTAAACAATGAAGAAGGAGAATTAGAATTATATACAGTTTCATCTCGTTTACATTTCCGTTCCCTCGCGACGGCTAATTTTAAAATTAGAAGTTGAAACGTCGATTGCAATTGACTGACATAAAATAAGAAGTTAAAGGAATGCAAGTGCCTCTTAGGATTAATTCACTCGTTCGTCTATTTCATTTCCGTAACTTTAGTAAAAAGTGCAATTAAAAATTCGTACGTGTATATGTTATCTTTTTGATTAGAATATAAATGTGTAATGTAGAAACAAGAATGTGGTATCCATATCTCATAATTACGTTGGACTTATCATTTAGAAAATGGACATGTAGCCTTACCTTGTCTAGTTCCAAGATTATCAAATATGAATTGCATATAACTAACTAACAGCTGGAGTCTTTACTATTTAGTTGAATAAGTACATACCTACTGATGAAAATCTGGATTTTAAAAATGTTTTCTCCCTACTTTCCAAAAATTTGAAATATTGATGATAAGATAAGAAAACTGGATTTCTTGTTCAGTTCCGATTTTATTTATGGTAGTAATTCCAAAATATAAAATTTGAAGATGTATCTTCCGCCATTAATTGGGACTAATTTAACCAGGGCACATCTGTATTCTCTGCTTCCTTGTTCTTAATTTTTTTCTAAGTAGTTCTTGTTTGTTGTCGTCGGAATCGTTTTGGATGTTCTTCTCTAACTGTACAAATTCAATTAATTGTACAAATTCCAGAAAATGTAATTTCAAAAAAATAAATAGATGTCCTATATTGTAGAAAAAATACAAAATATGACTTTTCAATCCGATAGCTTTGCTAACTGAATAAAATTTTAATTAGGAAGTTGCATTATGGCAGTTGTGTGTGAGCTAAGAAACGTAATTGTAAATTCCTCCGTATCAGTATCAACTTTTCTCCTTTTGAATGATGTGACATCTTGTGACATCCATTAATAGCAATCCCTTTTCATGCAAATGTTGAATTCCTAGACAGCTTCTTACTTGTTTAACAATATTTTACAGCTAACCTTGAAAGATAACTGAAGTCATTCAAACATTGTTCCTTTGTGCTGTTTTTTCAAGAATTTTGCATTCTTCAATCACACTTGTCGAGCTGCGGCGAAGTGATTAGTATCAATAATTTCTCTTTAAATTTTGAGAAAAATGATGAAGCAGCAGGCTTATTAGTTTACAGTTTTTCTCCATAAGTTTTGGAGTCGTCTCAAATCATATCCAGATTTAAATTTTGCCTACCCTCTACTTGTTGTGAAGATATCCTTGCCATAAACTTCTGAATACATCTTTGGTAGCAAGATTTGCAATAGAAACAGAGATATGTCTGGATTTTCTGGTAACAAGTATTAACAAACTCTTTCCACTGTATTTGTCTTAGTATCAAAAATTGCCGCCATCCTAATATTATATTTTACTACGAGGCTCACCCTCCTCACTCTAGCCACTTTTTTTTTACAAAATTTCATCTTTTTCTTTGCTGTTTAAGGTTATGTATTTTCTCTTTTGTGTTACACTGCATACTAGCTGTTACAACCGAAGTTACAAAACGATTTCTGTTAAATGATTCATGAAAATCTGGTGTACTAGATCATCTGGACTCTTAAATATTCGGATTAACGAGGTATTACTGTATATATATTTATATATATTATATAACTCAAGATAGTAAAACTCAGACAATAGGATAATACCTAAACATTTTTTGAAACTTATCAACAAAATTACGAAAAATTCATACAAAAACATATTTTCATGATAAGTCCAACAAATCCATTTCCATTCGTTTATTTCATTTATATGTATGAAGCTGTATGTAATTCACCACATCAAAAATAAAACAACTAATCGTGATAATTGAATAAAAAAAGTAATTTCTTTTTTTGAATCAACTGTTTTTCTATTTCATTTTCCCTTGTAATAATAATAAAAAGTATTATTATGAATGATAATAAATTTTGTTATTATTACCATTTGAACGAATGCCAGGTTAAAATATAGATAAATATGTTTTAATTTAAGTTTAGTGTTAATATTGTGCTTGAATGTGGTAACCGTTGTTAAAGATGATTTTTTATATAAATATGCTCTTAAAAGGTCTTTGTAACTGTTAAGTATAGTATATATTTGTATATTAGTTTAACCCAGTGTTGTAAAACTTATTTATATGATGATTGTCGTTACGTCAAAACGTAAATAAAATAAAATAAATCGAAAGCGAGAATACGAGACATCACACGTAATATTTTTCTATATCTGTATATGTTTATGTAATATTTGTATATGTATATTGTTTAGACTCCTTTTTTTCTATTAAAGTGACTAATTTTAACAACGGCTATCATGTATTACTAGAACGCAGAGGCTATTGGTTGATCTGTATTTAACAAACCATGTTCTAAACAGAAAAAAAGAAACAAAAATATTTTTGAAGCGACAACACATGGCTGTGTTATATACATGATAACTATTTACAATAAATACATTGTTTAAATTATGTTAACTTTTTATTGTAGCAATTATAATGTGTCCGTTATATTTTTTATTATGGGAATTAGTTGCTGAAATAAAGACCAAATTCTGAGATATTGCCTTACTAATTCCGTACATAATTTTACATATCAATTATTGAAAGCCAGTCCACTTCTAAATTATTCATAGCACCATACCGAATAAGAAGCTTTTTTAAATTTACATGAAACAAAAAGCTTTTAAAAGGGACGAAGCTCGTTTTGTAGTTCCAAAAAATAAAATCTATTTGAAATGTACTTTTACATTATTTCAGTGCATCCATCGCTATTTTTATTTGTAGAATAGTATTTAAAATATTTTTGTATTTTTATTATGCATATTTGTTTCTGGGTCCTTGCCAGCTTTCTTCACCCAGCCTTTCTAGCTCAAATTAAAACAATCTTCCTGTTAGCTTATTACATCTGCACATGTTTCCTATAATTTGTACGATTAGGCTTTAGTTGCAGTTCTTCTGGACTCTTTGTCTGCGCATTTTGCCATTTTGCCACCGTTATATATATGTAGTTGTCATAACTACTAACTAATATTTTGATAACGGATGCACTTTTAATCTATTTTATATTTAAACCTAAAATCAATTGTATCGAAAATATTACTTAAATTAATTACGTGGAACGAAGGAGAACTTGTCGTTATCATTAGCTTTTAGGTAATTATATTTCTTCTAGTTATTTTTGGATAACACTTTGTTAAAGGGACAAGTATGTTCTAAATATAAAAAAATGTGATATATACCACTAATAAAAAGTTGACATAGTGGAATGTATATTGTAAAATAGCCGTCACTGTAAATGAGGGTAAGGCAAGGGTAAAAGGTAACGCTATTGTTAATTATTATAAATGATTATAAGGTATATAAAATGTTTAAGAAACGATTGTACCTTGGGCTACAAAACTGTACATTATTACATAATTAATTTATTAGAATCAAGAATTCTTTCTTTTTACATTACTACTGGTGAATTTATATAGATTTAGATGTTGCTAACAATTGTTTATATATTTTATTTCTGTTGGTTTTGACAGTTAAAACGTATTTGTAAATATTTTTGTTTGTCAGATGCTATTACTTGTACTCCGTACTTTTTTTTGTTAATAATACGTATTTTGTAATTTTTAATATTGTAAAAAAAGATATAACATATGTGGAAGATAATCTATTGCGATTTGCCGTTTTTTAAAGCTGTTTTTTTTTTAATTATACCCATTGTATTATAACAAAAATGAACTTTTATTAATTTCTTCGGAAAGATGAATAAAAATATTAACAAATATAATAAATCTGTCTGAGCACCGGTAGAAATTATATATTTTTTTGTAATTTTATTTCTTTTATTTACGTTTTTCCCAACTCTCTTTGTCATCTTTCTGATCATGAAATATAGAAATCATTTCTCTAATTTCAAAGATACTGTTTCTTTCTTCGCTGCTTCTTTCCAATTTAGCAATACTTTTTGTAATGGATGCTGGTTGAAATATGAGAACTTTAAAGTTTATTTAGATATACATAATGTATGACAAAGGAGAGTATAAATTTTCGTAATAAATAAAATTTTCACCCACACAAACCGATAAAAGTATCCTATTCCTATTTTTTAGGCTAAAATAGCAACAAGTGTTTATACATCAAACGTGAAACAGTCACACAATGGTAAAATTTTCGTTTTAAGATAAAATACATATGGATAAACGAGAAAATGCCGAGGTATTTTTTGGTAACTTTAAGCCTTTTCAATTGATAAAAAAAATAAACGATTACAAATTTAACAATTATTTTTTGTCCTTTTAAATAATAATAACAAGAATATTAATTAAAACGTTAAGCCATAAGTTCTAATTCGAGCTTGCAGTTCACAAAATACTCCGTTCAAGCTACTACATAACAAAAGTAAGTCGAAGTGCTGAAAAAGTAAGTATCAGACTGATGAAAGAATTCACGTCAGGAAGCATCAAGCGATTTATAAAAGTGTTGATATATAAATCTTACGCAAGGATTTATTTATAAAAACACTAGCTATATTAATATTGCCGAAATATCAGAACGAAGGTAAAAGTGAATCAAGTAGAGAATTTATTTCTATTATTTTATTAAAACAGAGACCTTTATATTGCAAAATTCTATAAAACTCCACATTTTCTAGGGTTCCTCGTGTAGAAGGCATAAGCATCAGTAACGCAATAAACGTATGTTACATTACTATTCAGAACAATAACTACAAACCACTTGACGGTTACAAACGTTTGTTTTTCATATTTTGCAGATCTAAACAAGCTATAAATATATCCTAATATTAGTAGTGATTTAACATAATATGCAAAATTTCTATAATATAACAGTTATTACCAAAATTACAGGAATTAGCGTGCTGAGATGATAAAGATCTGAAGAAAATCTACATATATACATATGTTTGTATATGAATACGATTTTATAATCCAAAACGTCGTTTTGTCACATTTAGTTGCAGTAATAGTTATTTACATAGTATTGAATTAGTTCTTTTCACCTTGAAAGTTATGCCCCTCTAAATTTACCACCACACACGCATACAAATTGAGATCACTTTGTCTTTCGATCGATCAAAAATTTACTACGTAGAGTGTACAACACCTATCTCATGGGAAGGGCTGTCAATAGCCAGCTGATACATATTTGGCACAGTTATGCTCTCACCGTGATACAAAATATGTAGTTGCTATGACATCACGGTAATCCTATGTCAAAAATAGCGTTTAAGAACTTTATTCACAGGAAAATATTGTTATAGTACGCCAGAGTAGGATATTAAATCAGCAAGTGCATAATAACATATATGTTTGTCGCGCTTGTGACGCAAAATAAATATAGGTATGTATTATAGAAATAAAACTAAAGCTTGTCTCAAAAATTTTAGACAAATTTTGTTATGGCAACTATTTTTGTCTGGAAAATTCGACCTTTCCATTTTCCACTGTTGATAAATGACTTGAAGTCCATTATAACAAACAATCGTTAGAAATGCACCATCTAATGAACGCCAGAAATCTGCTACTGTACCGAAAATTGTAAGTGAATATGAAGAAGCTGTTCAGAAGTTGAAGACTTTTCATTGTTGATCAAAAACTACAAATACAAATTTTTTGTAAGTGTTTCCAGCGTTTTCAAAATAGAACAGATGAGTTCATTATTATACACTCAGAAAAACTATTGTAATCTAATTTAAAAAAAAAACGACGGCTAATTGATATCTAAGACAGGTACTGATACCTTCCGTTTTCAGAGACGCAGAATGTATTCTTTTTGTTGATGATCTTCCGAAAGCTGGAATTATCACATGGCACATATTGCCTTCCTTTACACAAATTAAAGCAAAAAATGGGTCTTTGGTTAGGTAACAAAAACAAATTTTCGTCAAGGTAATGCATAACCCCACTAATATCACAGTTATCTTAGATTAGTTTTTTCCGCGCCTAAGAAGATTATGCACATGCTGTGGATGCTTATTTTCATACGCTTGAGAGTTTGTAGAGGAGTCGAAATAACAAGAGATTATGTTGAGAGATAAATGAAATTTTAAATCGTAAGTTGTTTTCTTTGCCGCTTTAACTCATTATTATATGATACCAAATGAAAATGACAGCGAATTAAAATGGAAATCCGTTAAATATAACTAAATTCATAATGTCTTGACAAAAAGTTGTGACTAATCTCCAATTCGATAAAGGTCATAAACGAGAATAAATCAAGGAATCCAAACCGAAGATTGTTGACACTGTCTAAAATAAATCTTAGAACTACTGATGGAGGCGTCACTCTAAATAATAATGCCCCAGAAATAAAAGAATAAAAATATCGACTGTTTCTTAGTAAAGCGTCTGATTAATCTTTGGCACTAAAAATTAATATAACAAGTTTTAAAAGAATTTCTTGCAAATTAAGATGTTCCAACTAGGTATTTGGAAAATAAAATTTATGGTATTTAACTTGCTGTCTCGCCTAGTACATTTATTCATCCGTCTACGTGATGTGGAAGATGCAACGTGAATAAAAGTTTCGGAAAAAGAATAAATCATCGCCATAGCTTCTTTGTAGCAGAGCTACAATATTCTGAATCATTCTGGTCACATTAAAAACAGTTCCAGGAACCTAATGTTAAGAAGTCTGCCGACTCAAAATTATTGCCAAGCAAAAAAGATTAGCTCCAAATTCCAGGAACTTTTATCGGAAGGATTTAAAAAATAGTAGTATGTTGTAAACTATTTCTAGAAATACTACGAATATGAACGATTTTTTAAACAAGATTGGAACTTCGCGATAACTCAAGTGTAAAAAAGCAAGGTCAGTTATCAAGACGAGAATTGTAATAATTTTTTTAAATAGCATATATAACGATCAGATCCATGTTAAATTGTTAATCATCTACCAGAATATTTCCACGATCAACAAAATAATGAATTACGTCATTATGATACGCCAGTAACTACAAATTTAGTGTTTGACAATCACCATTTCCGGTAGTCTGTGTTTTAAATGATTGTATGTAAAGCCTGCTAATTGTTTTACTATTGTATTGCATACCGTACAACTACTTACATTTACACGTAGATTTGCGTTAGTTCTATATATAGACACGTAATCACTGTACAACATAGAAAATCGTGTCTTATTCAGGAAAATATGTTTGATAGAACGTTTTCTCAGTTCGATTAGCAAAACGGTACAGGTAATTAAACAAAGACAAAGGTTAATTATTTACAGTACGCTAAGCATTTCCAATACATAATACATACACAATGACATTATATCTTGCAATACATACATATGTATATGCATGAAGTCTACGTAGTGCTGTTTTCTATAATGGATGTACAGAAGACAATCACATTTATCTAATACATACATAATTTTTTTCTATTACTTCAGTTTCAAGTTCTTGTTAAAATCGCTACTTTTTATCTTTGTCATCGACTAGTAATCAAATAAAAATCAGTTGTAAACATGAATTTCCTAGCTTAGCTAAACTGCATAACTGAATACGCTTATGAAATATGAAAAATTCCTGAAGAAAATTTGACGAAAACCAAAAGTTGCAGGCTAAGCCTTTTCAGCAATTAATTTCTATCCACCATTAATCGAAGATATTTATAGAAGCAAGTAGCAACACAAAGAAACATTGCACAGATACTTATCTATAAATAAAATGCCATCCACAAAACACTTTTTCATTCCCAATAGCGTGTTAGGTTGATGTTCAGTTAGGTTGCCACTGCAAGACAATGGAATAGTACATGTGTATGTACATGTGATTAGTCGTCTATTACTTAACTTAATTCTCTATACTTCTCGTCCTGTCTCTTAACACTTTTTCTGTTCTTACGTCCCTCGAATTTGCCAGCCTTTCTTTGATTTCTGTATCTTGAAGTTTCATTTCCCCAGATAATTTTGTCGCATTCTAATAATTTGACCAAACCGCTTGGATTTGATTGTGCTTCCTTTCGTATTGAAATCTTCTATTAAAATAACTTGTCTTATCTTTGTTTCTAACTCCTTTTGTTGTTGGTACAAAACACAGCTAAGCTACTGATATAATACACATGCTGTTATTTTTGGATTTTATTGTTATGATCATTTCCGATCCCCTCTACATCCTCTGCAGTGGGCATATCAATTGGGCAAATCGGGAGAGGTCGCCCTGCATAGTTTGGTAGGAGGACTCGAAAGGAGCCTATACCAAAAGGAGGTTGCCTTCGCAGCTTTCTTAGACATAGAGGGTGCATTTGATAACACATCAACACCCTCGATCAACCGATCCTTAATGGACCGGAGTATTAACCACACGACCAGCAGATGGGTGGATTGCATGCTGAAAAGCAGAGTAGTCTATGCCCAAATGCTAGATAAACGCATCGCCATGAGGACCATTCGAGGGTGCCCTCAAGGAGGAGTACTGTCACCTCTGTTGTGGAGTTTGGTCGTGGATGACCTTATCAGGACACTAAATGACAGAGAGATATGGACGCAGGGTTTCGCTGATGACATCGTCATAGTAGCCAAAGGGAAATTCCCGGGCGTAGTAGCGGGCATCATGCGCTATCCACTGCGAATTGTGGAGGAATGGTGCCTTACACAGGGACTCTCAGTTAGTCCGCAGAAAACAAAGTTGGTTGCTTTCACCAATATGAGGAAACTCGATGACATGGGCGGCATTAAACTGTTTGCGCAAAAGTTACAATTAACCAAGGAAGTAGTATTTGGGCGTTACGCTTGATGCTAAACTGAACTGAAGGAATCACTTAGTCAGCATAACCAACAGGGCTACGCAACTATTCTGGCGCTGCAGAAGAGTTGTTGGTAAAACCTGGGGATTGTAACCGAAGGTGATTCATTGGCTATACACTCTGGTGGTGAGGCCGACGATAACCTACGGAGCCGTAGTCTGGTGGAGAAGGACAGAAGTGTCCTCGATAGTGGGACTGCTAAGTGCTGTCCAGCGACAGGCGCTTCTGGGAATCACCGGAGCAACTAACAGCACGGAAACCGCATCCTTGGAGAGATCTTTACGTAAAGGCGGAGACTATGACTGCGATCCTTAGACTGAAAGCCAATAAAGTGTGGTACCCCAATATTGGGATAGCAGGGTACACGGATACTACGGGTACGGTACTGGACCGGCCTTTGCTGCAAATGTCAACAGAAAGTACGGCACCCAAAATTATTTCAATGAAAAGGTGAAAATCTCGATACCGAACAGAGACCAGTCACGGGATGACTTCATTGCCTCTGATAACTGGTTCACGGACGGATCCAAATCCAGTAAGGGCACAGGAGCCGGTATTTATGGTCTGAGCCCAAGACATAAGATATCTTTAAGCCTGGGAGAGCATGCAACGATCTTCCAGGCAGAAGTATTCGCTATTGCAGCCTACGCAGAACTGATTGCAAAGGGAGGCTGCACGAAGAGAAAAATAAACATAATGACTGATAGTCAGGCCGCTATTAAAGTAGTTATGAATCCTCTTAGCAGGTCAAAACTGGTTAAAGACTGTAAACAGCACCTCAATAAACTGGCACAAGACAACAAGGTGTTTTTGATCTGGGTGCCCGGAGATGAGGATATTAGAGGTAATATAAAAACAAGTTAAGACCCTTATTGGCTTGATAACTGAAGGAAGCATCTATGTACCACGGGTCGGGTGAGCGAACGCTGGTGCAGAAGATGCCAGTTACAGGAGCAAACAAGTTTACATGTAATCTGCACGTGTGAGGAATTGAAGGCAGTCAGGCAGACACATTTCGGAAAGAATCTACTGGAGCTTTAGAGGGTACTCAAGTTTCCAGTGTGCAAGTTACTGGACTTTATAGGGGACAGTATACTTCTCAACTGCAAATGAGGGATGGTACACAGAGCACCCAGCTCAAGTGCCTGGACTAATAGGTGTCCAACCCTAACTGAATAGAATAGAATAGAATAGATCATTTCCGATGATTTCCGTTTGTTTAAGTTTTCTCTTCCTTATAATATATGTATGTTACTCCGGGTTGTTTTCTTTTTTATTTTAGTAGTAGGGAAGGCTGTTATAGTTTTCAGTAATTGAGAAAATTAGCTTTCGATTTTAACCTATATCCAGATGATTCTTTGTGCATCTCAGATTTGCTCTCATTTTTCTGCAATGACGTTAGTCACATCAAATCTAATCTTTCAATTCCTGTAATATTTCCAATTCTAGGTCAATAACACAACAATTAATTAAATACTAATTTACTCCGTCAATTAAACAACAATTAATTAAATACCAATTTATTCCATCAATAAAACACCAATTAATTAAATACTAATTTATTCCAAATAAATAATTTCAGGAATTGAAAGATAAGTACATAAAGGTCACAAAATAGATATAGTAATCAAAAGTAACTGTAATTGCCGGCATGACAGTGCAAATTTGTGCTACGCAAAGAATTGTCCAGTGACTGTTATAAAGTTAAACTATGGTATTCTATACAGATAAGTGGATTAACTTCTAGCAAATGTAGCATTATGATGATCAAATAACCAAATATTTTTGTTGTTGTTAACAATCCCTCGGCATATTTCACATAAGTTGCAACCACTGCCGATTATTATGTCTGACACTGTGAATGTATAACTGATTGATTGATTGCTATCAAGGCAGGGCAGTCTCTAATTATCCCTAACACTGCGGCCCACTTAGCCTATTGTGTTATTCCTGCCTTGATTCCGTTTTACTCAAACAGGTTAGTTCCCTCGATCAGGTTTAGAAGCCTATTTGGTAAATCTTTCTCCACTGGTAGATCAAATGCGCTTTGCAAAGTAGCCCTACGTTGACTTAGTGCCACGCATTCGAAGATGATATGAAAGGCTGTTTCCTCCTCCTCATTGCAGATAGGGGTTCATCTTTATAGATCCCCATCTTGTGCAGATGACCTCTTAGACAGCCGTGTCCTGTTAATAGACATGTCACTGCCCTAAGCTGAGTCCTGTTTAATGCAAGTAAGTCAGCAGTTAGTCGTTGTGACGGGAATGTATAACTAGTAAAGCAGAAATTTCAAGCTCCCAATATATTGTGTGTTAGAGTTGTAGTAAAAGCCTTTGGGAGAGTCTTTTGAATTATAAATATTCTCAATAGCGTCTCAGTTGCAGATGCCCTTATAATTAAGACGTGTTTGAAGAAAACAATTTTTTATATTTATATCTTAGAAATCATACTGAAATGATGGAATTAGCATTATTTTGCCTGAAATACTACAGCTTTTGCTTTTTACAAAGGCTAAAAAATGACAAGACAATAAGTGAAAACCTCAATATTATCCAATACCTCGATCAAAAATGGAATTGATGAAGAAAAAAGCCTCACAATATTAGGACACCTGTCAAAAGAATTATTATAGATTCAAACTAAACCACGGCAACATGTAAGCGGCGAGCTTTACATTAGTGACGACAAAAAAAGAAGGTAAGACACCTGTGGTAATTATTCCTTTCTTCTCTGAAAGTCGTAAGTTCTAACAGGCAGGCTGCTCAGGTCTGCTTTGATATTGATTTGAATGAAAATAATGTTATTTATGTTGCTCAGTATGTTTATGAGCTTATAGCTAAGCTACTAGCTAAATAAAGACATTTTGTTTGCATAAATATGATTAGATTATGGAATGTCACATGGTAGTATAACAGTACGTTGGACAGAATGGCATAAATTTTTTATTCTTATTATCATATTTCGTTTTCGATTGTAAACAGACGAAAAAGGACTACTAGAATAAAATGATATAAAATGCTATCATGTAAAATTAGCTTATCTTTTGTTCATTCCAAATAAACTGTGTTTCTGTAAAATATCACTCATCAATTTTCTGCTAAACGATCATATTCTTTAGCATTGATACTTCCTACGTTCCATACACTAACTTTCCATTTTTTATCTGTTTTTACCTACCTTTCCTTTGGTGTATTGTAATAGGTATTTTGCTTCCACTTTGATCTTTGATGACTACTTTGGTCTTTCTTTGTTTTAGGTAGTACTTCATTTTGGGACGTTTTTCTACTGTATTGATCACCTTATGCAAATAAATTTTTCCTCTAATTCTAATAATTTTTTGTGTTTTACTCTTACCTTCGTCTTTTGTTACGTAATACGTCTGTTTGTTGTTTTAACTCCCTTTTGTTTTTCATGCTACTTTTCAATTAAAACTTTTTGTTTCAAAACTTACTGTTAGTTTACCATTTATTATAAAAGCACTTTCTCCAATCAAACGTTGCAGTCAGTTTATTATATGTATGATTTAACTGCTTTATACAACTCCATTACCAACTCGCTTTCCCAAATATAACTTTGCGTTCTTCCCAGACCTATGTTAGGGCTAAAATACACTTAAGAGTACTAAGCTCGATCTTTAAGTTATAGCATTAACAAACAGCATTGTGCACATGCATCAATACCACCTGAACCTATTTGGTCGAACATCTCACATTTGGAATAATTCATGCAGATAAAATATTGGAGCTGAAACTTCAGAAATACTTTTAACTGATTAGTTAATTATTAGGTGCTATGTTCAAAAATTATATTATACCAAAATCACTAGTATGTCAGTACAAGCTTGCTAATTCAAACTCGTTTTTACAAGGAAATATTCGAATGACGTTTCTGCAACCACCTTATATGATCAGCTGGCGCTTAATACGTGGCCCTGAAGAAACTGCTGATACATTATTTTCTGTGCTGGTAAAAATAGTGCACGACATCTTGATACGGTATACTTCTCATGTGCAAAATCCTTTCATCGTTTTCTCTTCTTTATTACTTATTTGGTCTACTGTTGATGATGAAATTGGCACAGCTAGAATCCTTTCATGCTTCAACGGGATCTTCATTTGTATTTCCTCGCTTCCTTTTCCATGACTATTGAACATGTTGCGATTATACGCGCGTATTTAAGAAATGGTATTGCTGAATGAAAACATTTACGAAAGAGCTGCATTGTAACCCATCCCTTATTTTGGCCCATATACGCAACGAACAGCAAGAGGTACAACATAAAAATAAAATCTACTGACTGTGTTTTATGATTACAAAACACTCTTGCATGTGCCTCTATTGTGTAAATAATATAATTATGGAAGTCAATGCCATCGAATAGAATTTTAGTTTGAGTAAAAACCCACAATTGAATATGTTATTCATATCACTTTATTTATAAACAAGAAATAATTAATGGATTGTAACCTACAATGCAATGCAGTACGTTAGATATTGCTAAAAAAACCAAATAAAAATACCTAATCGAAAACATTTTTATTATATTCTAACTTGTTTCTGCGATTAGCAATGACACCGTTATTATTTTAGTAACGTTTAAATATTATCGTCCTCACTGACATAGAAATATATTTAACTTCTACGATGTTTCAAATTATTTATACAAAAAAAGAATAATTAAATACAAATTCCGAAAAAACATCCTCATCATCCTAGCCAATTAACAATACATTCCGTCCGCATATATAATCTCATGCTCATAGAAAAAAGTTGAAACAATACAGTCATTTCCTTTGCTTTATACTCAAGACGTTATAAAAAATGGAAATCATACACGGGCACAATCAACCTGATGGACCATCAGAATGAAGCTTCAAGAAGTCCGAAATGTTCACGCAAACATAGCAAAAGACCGGTTCGGAAACGAATTCGCCTATAAATAGTTCGAAATACAGAGTATCTTCTCAGTATTTTCACATGTCCAATGCACGATTATAAAACCATTTGAGCTGTAGATATACTTATTGTTAGTTAACATAAAAATTATCGTTCTAAACGTATCGTATGTAATAATTATATGCACAATCATGTAATTGTTAATATAATTATTTAAATCATCATAAACAAACAGTATTTAACTAAATAATTGTTTGACGCAATATTCTTTTTCGATGCCTCCTTCACTGAAGACATCACAAAGAATGCTCGACGATCTATTATAGGAAAGTAGATAATTAATTTAATTTGAATAAATTAAATGTTCTAGTGAAGTGAAAAGTGGATTCGCATTTTGCGTAATTTACCTAGACAATCGCGTGCGCGTTTTTTCTTGGATGAGAGAGATTGTTGTTTCTCAATGTATGTTAATTCAATCCGATTTTGAAAATGTTGAATGAAAGAAGAGCATCTGTGATCATTCTTTTCTTGTTAACTGGTGCATCAGTTACAGTGTTAAGCATAACAATCGATAATCAACTTCAAGTTATTAGAAACGGTAAGTTATTACATTTTTACTTATTAAGTACATCTTCTTTTCTCTTATTTTAATGAAATCGTAGTATATTGTGTATTATAGCGAACTGTGTAATATTTTGAAATATTAAATTTAGAGAACCTAACACAATTCCTTTATTACCAAATGTTTAAAAGAAGTACTATTAGAATTACAATTTAATTAAAATTTAGTACATTTTCTCATAACAGAGTTAAAAATATTGTGTATTTAAAAAAATTAGCATTAATTTATTTAAAAATTAGATACGCAAAAATCGTAACCATAAAATATTTTCATACGTACTGGACTGCAGGCCGTAATTGTTTTCAGCAGAATCTGGCACAGTATACCAGTCTAGTGGTGGAATCAACACCACTAAAATGTCCAAATGACAGTGTTACATAAGGTTTTGAAAAAATTATAGAACGATCGTAATTGAACTGAAGAAACCTGTATTGAGTAAATAGAATATTACAATAACTTATGGATGTTATGCATGACACCTACTTTTTATATGTGGTGAGTGCTAGTTGCAGTGACATCTTAAGTTGTATCGCTTGCACAACTATCACAGCATCTCTTACTGTGTAGTTTGTGTGTGTGTGTGTAATTGTGTTCAAATGGCCTTATGACAACAGTATATTGCTCTCAACAGTGAATGATAGATCAATCGGAATCCAATTCTCCGAGAAAAATGTCACCGTTCTTCTCGGAGAATTCTACCAGAACGATAAGCACCCGCCTGTTACAGTCTTCTAGTCAGTTTAGCGTAGAGCTGGCAAAATAACAATCATACTTGGTTAGGCTGAAACTTCACCATACTGCTGGCTAATAAAAGAAAACAATTTTGACAGGCAAGCTTGGGTATGCTTCGGCTGTCTTGGATTACATTTACGAGTAAGGAAATTGCAACTGTAAATGTGTACTCGTAACTTCCATACGGGATGTCAAAATTAGCGGAAATGGGGAATGAATTTATGAATGTTAGAAGAAGAGTAAAACAACAATCCGCATTTGATTCGGCTCTCTTTATGTAATTACTCTCTAGTCAAGTTGTACGGAATCAAATGCCGTATTGGAATTTAAATTGGACTACAATGAGAGAACTTTAAATTTTAAAACAGTTATATATCAATGCATTTTGATTCTTTTATAGCGCATTGGCAAAATAATAAAATTTATTTAGTTTTATTACTATCTATCTGACCGTATTGTCGAAATATAAAACTAAAATTAAATCTCTTATACGAGTGAGCTTTATTGACATAAGAAATGGGAACTTTTAAATTTTAAAGTGATAAATATTAACTTTAGTTTTACCTTTTGTCAATGCAAACATCTGGAATTTTCTGCCTCCGAAAAAACTATAATAGTAGAGTAGATTTATATTACTCTCTAACTAAAACTGTTCCCTAAAACATATAAAAAGTATGGTAAAGGGATGATTTTAAGAGAAATCATACTTAATGTTCTACACTTATTTTGCTTATTATTTTCAATTTTATTTTATTCATAACATATTAAAAAAATCTAATTTTCAAGTCGTAAGGCAATTTAATTTAACATCATCTCAATGTAAAAGGTCGTAACTTTTTTCTATTAATGGTTTCAAATTACAACTAGAAATGTTCGTATTAGCCTAAATACGATCTGAAATAATGACAAATTAAAGTGTAAATACCCAAATTTACCGAAATAATAACTTAGTATCGAATACCTGGAATGTAATTTGTATTCAGTCACCAAAAGTTATACTTAGAGTTGTAATTATATCATTAAAATTTGATTTCCCTTGAGCAACATATTAAATAATAATACAAACATTGTATATGGTCAAACTTTTTGTAACCGTGAATATAATAAATTGTAACCATTTCCAATAACTAAATGGGATGATTAAGATGATAACCCCAGTACACTTTTGGATTATGGAGGGAAATTGTTGATTATTTTATAGGATTCTTGTAGATATAATCTTATTCAGCAAAAATTTTATAAAACTTTACTTACGAATAGTCTATTTTTCTAATACGAATATCTCGAAACAGCAAACAGGTCACTGGTAAAAAACGACGGCATAATTCAATTTTTGCAAATTCGAAAATATGGTGACCAAGTTTATGGACCTTGAATTTATCCTTTCGAATAATTTCAACTACAAGTTTTACCACACCAAGTGCCTCAACATATGACTCTTCTATTGAAAAAGAAGGCGACGAGTTGTATTTCCATCAATGCATATATAATATTAATTGTAAAAAGTGTAAGTTGAGAGTTAGTCCAATGAAATTATTAAGGCTAACTCTTTTACCTAGCTTTTGTTTACGTGCTGCAAAGAAAATGTGGATGCTTTGCAGTTACTTTAAAATGACATACATATATACAAAACATATATTCGACAATTATTTGGAAAATTAGAAGTTGAATATGTATCTCGTTTATGAAACATAAATAAACAATAAAATAACAATAAATAAATACTATTCTTGAAACCATTACTAAAGCATCAATTCAGTTGGTAAACCAGTATTACTAAGAGTATGTATATAACGGACAAAACGTACAATATTTCTCTTAAAGCTGTTCAAATTATGTCTAAAGTAACGGTATAAGTAAAAGATAAATTTAAATTTTAAAGATAAAAATAACCAGGTAGCTTTAATTATCGCTTTGATTCTTACGGTAGATGTGATTTACCAACGTTTCCTACTTAAATTTTGCATATCAACACCAACATGATGTAAATACGATTTGCATTAAAACAAGTACAGGTAAATTGTAATGAGGTTCGCTGTCGAGGATACATATAGTTTGGAATATTTCTAACTCGACGTAAAAAATTGTTTCAAATATTAACTCCGTAGGACCAATAATACAAACTGTATTATGTAAGTTCCAACTTGCAGTTATCTGCAATTTTGCAAATTATATTGCTGTGTCTAATATCTACTCATTAGGAAGTACTGATCTTATGAAATCAGTGTATCATTTGATGAGAGAAACGAATTGGCCACTATAAAAAATTAACATCTAGTAAGTAAAAACAATAGGGTTGTCGAAAAACCAAGACGAAGTAACCGTGATTCAACGAAACCATTCTACAGCAAGAATAATGAGTTTTTCTTTTGTGGTTCAAACTGTTCTGAATTAACCCCAAGCAGCCAAAAATTCCAGAGCAATGAGCTCAAATGCCTAAGATTGAAAATTTGATTGCTTAAAAGAGAAGCAACCAAAAGATTCTCATGCTAGTATTGTGTTTCTTAAAAACAAGTCTTTATCAGAGAGGGGTTTAGGGTAGGGCGTTCTACAGTAGACCAAGTATTTACTCTTAAACTAATACAAAGTAGCAGCTATGAGCAGGATCTGCAATTACACATCCTTTTTATCGATTTTAAACAGGCTTATGACACAATTATCAGAACTAAGCTATATGAAGCAACGATGGACCTCGGCATTTCGACGAAAATTATAAGACTGGTACGAATGACGATGGAGAATACCAGAAGCAGGGTAGCCGTAGAAAGGAAACTGTCTGGTACTTTTGAGGTCGATAGAGGTTTACGACAAGGCGATCTCCTCTCGATAACGCTCTTTAATATAGTGCACGACGCAATAATTAGGAAAAGTAGAATTCAAACAACGGAAACTATCTACCAGCACAAACACCAAATCATTGCTTACGCAGACGACATAGCGCTACTAACTACTGAGAATAACCACTAACCTAGCCAGTACGGCAAAGGAGTACGGACTGCATATTAACGAGGACAAAACCAAGTGCATGTGTATGGATGGGAAAAAAACCAAGAGAAAAGATAGTTTTAAAAATTATGTGTGACAACAACAAAGAATACAGTTTTGAAGAAATAGACAAGTTTGATTACCTGGGAGTAACTGTGACAAACCGCAACGAGGAAGACCAGGAAATAAGCACCAGAGTTGGAAAAGGAAGCAAAGCAGAACAGCCAAAGTACGATTGTATACAACGGTAATCCGTCCAGCAGTGATGTATTGCTCTGAGGTATGGGTCCTTAATAAACAAGAGGCAAATAAACTGGAAGCGTGGGAAAGAAAAATGTTGCGTGGAATCTACGGCGGTATTAAACACACATTAGGGAATTGGAGACGACGAATAAATAAAGAAATTTTAGATATGTACGGTGGACGCATTATAACCCAAAGTAAAAGGGCACAGAGAGCAAGATGGTTGGGGCATGTAGTCAGAATGAACCCAAATAGAATTCCGAGAAGAATACTACAAAGCGGAGAGGGAGGAAAGAAAAAGAAGGGACTACCGAAAAAGAAGTGGCTGGAAGCAGTGAAAAAGCACCTAAAACATATTGGAGTCAAGCTGTGGGAGGAGAAAACCAGCGACAGAGATAAATGGAGAAAAATTGTGAAAACCATTGAACACACTAACTACTAAGGATCAAAGAAGCCATGGGCCGGCTCGACCCGAAAGACAAATTAATTATATTATTAAGTCAAAAAAATTATACACAAGAAACCTTAGATTTCGAATGGTGTATTTAAACGTAGTTTCAATGCCTATTGCTCTTGAAGAAACTAACATTGTGCTGCTCTTGTTTAACCTATGATACTGATTCGTAGGTATATAAAAAATGTGTATGTTAATGAAGCACATTTCACAGAAATTTGCGGGAATAAATTAACTAAAATTATCCATTATTACAATTGGCGCATAACGGTAACTAGCTTACATCCTTTAGTTTCACATATCAGTTCTCAAAGGTACCATATAATTTAGCAGTAGTTGAAATTCTGGAGAATAAACGTCTGCATAAGTAGTTGTTGAACAAAGCTTCAGACGCGGTCATTGTACACATTTTACGGTATTGTAGTATACATGACGTGCAAAAGTTCCCGTATAATTTGTAATTACAATTTACAAACAGAAATAAAAACTTCTATTCCAGAATTTCATACACATATACATATGCTTGATAATCAACTCACAGTGGATATAAAATTATATTTCAATCTTAAGAAAATAAGTAGATAAACACCTTTTATTACTTTATCTACTTATTTTTCTTTAGATTGAACTATGATAGTTCAACATTGTTTAATAAACACCTTTTATTACTCCATTAACGTTTGACAAGTTTGAAAAAAATCTGCATAATTTAAAATTATTACAACTCGCAGAATATTAAAATACAGACTTGAGTATAAATAGTTCCTCTCATGTTGGTTTCGATCATCATCATAGTCGTAGCTCAGTATAAGAAGTAAGATCGCTTGTGTTGCATTCCAATTTTGTTGGCCATGAAAATATACTTAAATCAATCATAGAATTTAAGATCAGATTTTGATATTGTTGGAAAATTGGGACGTCTTTTCGGCATTGCTAATTATGCTCCAATCTTTTAAAGTGCTAAGAGAGATTGTATATAAGCATATATATTTTGTACGAAAAACGTTTTATAGTTTTGTTGAGTTTACTACTAACAAAATCATAATTACTTATTCACCATGCATTAAATGTTAAAAACAATCTCAATATGGACTCCTTTTACTCCTATTTACCTGACGGCTTAAAATTTGCATCCTTTAGATGCATTGAAATACACACTACACATACTTTAAAAACAGGCTTTTAGTTCAATTTTATCAAATTATAAAAATGTTCTTGTTTAAAATTAGCAGATTAGCTCCTGCTCCTACCACACTGCGCTTTCCTTATTAACCTGTTTTATAATATTTAAAACAGTGAACGTATAATACTACACCTTTTTTATATTACTGTACTTCGCGGAAAATATCCGTATAAATTTAAATTTTACAACGACCGGCAAAGTTTCAATCCTCATTAATTATGTTAAATTACTGAGCGAATTGACAAAAAAACAAATCGATGATGTGTATATTCAGCGGATGCCTTGACCTCGAAGTATAAGAAATGGATCGCCATCACTGAGATTGTAAAATTGCGAAAGCACCATTTGGTTTTTTTTTTCGTCTAAGACTATGGCTAAATTAAATACAACATATCAATTTACGGTTATTTCTACGATGAAAATCAGAACGCCAATTTCGTTCGCAGTTTTTTTAATAGATCTCTCTTCCGCAATATCAAATAGCATATTGATGGTTTTGCCAGTAAACGTAAGTAGGATGGCCCCGCAGATTATTATAAAAACATACAAATGAGTACTGAATGAAAAAGCAATAAAACAATACGAAAGTAGGCTTTCCGTACCACCATACATTGAAATAGGTTAAGCAGAACTTAATAATAATAATAAAATGTAATTTTAAAACGAATGGATTATTACAAAAATGATAATACTTACACTTCTATCAGATACTATCAGCATGCTATTGCAACCATTATCAATTGTCCTTAACTATGTATGGTTAATTACTTATTTATCACTTGATGGCTTGTTTGTTACATTAAATTCTTTGTACAAAAAACAGCAATTTCAACTATTAAAGCAAAACGAACAATCGTAATAATCCAATTAGAATACACAATAAACTAGCTTCTGTTATGTTTTTGTTCAATTTTGTTATGGCAGTATTAAATAATAATAATCACAAAATAAACATAAGCAAAGGAGGAAACAAAATTACTAACATATTTGAAATTTTAGACTGTTACGAAAGATTAGCCATTGGACAGCGCCACGAAAAAAAGGATGTTTATAGAGAAACAGATTCGAAAACAGTTCATGACTGTCAAATGGAATGTACGCAAGACGACGAAAAATGTAGATCATTTAGCTTCGGGTAAGTAAAGTAATACTTGGAATATGGTTTAAACAAACTTAATTTCATACATATCAAATTTCCTTTCTTATTTCAGCATTGGTGTAAAAGGTAATGCATCTTGCCAACTTAGCTCTTATGTTGTAAAAGAAACCGTTGATCTCAAACCTATCGGTACAACAGACGACACTGATTTCGACCTCTACATCAAAAAATTGGGTTGTAAACTTGTAATCGACATGTCACCAGATTCTCCTGAATATGTTAACGATGAAATACCCCTACCACACCATTTGGAATCAAACAAACCTCGACCCAGACCTAGCTACTACAAAAAACATCACGGTTCCTTCCAATATGGATCTGAGCAGCAATCATACAATTCAGAATCACATTGGTCTATGAAAAAAATGTATAAAGGAGGTCGCCCAGTTAACTACGATGACAGAGCAGTTTCATATAATAGGTATGATAAACCTGGAGGTTATTCTTACGATAAACCTGCAGATTATTCCGATGACAAACCTGAAGGTTATTCCTACGATAAACCTGGAGGTTATTCGTCCGATAAACCTGCAGGTAATTCCTACGATAAACCTGGAGATAATTTATATAATAAACCTGGAGGTTATTCCTACGATAAACCTGGAGATAATTTGTATGAGAAACCTGGAGGTAATTCCTACGATAAACCAAATAAATATGGTTATCAAGAAGATGACCCTAATTCATACGATAATTCTGATAAATTTTCATTTACAAATCCGTACGATGACATTGAAGGCCCAACTTATTACAAACCTAGTAACAATTATAATCCTTCTGAAAAAGACAAATATAAGCCAGCAAGTTCCAACTATGGTGATGAGAAGATACCCAATTCCAATTATGACAGCAAGCCTTCTTCGGGATATGACGCCCCTAACAATAAACCGAATTTTGATTACGTCAATGAACCTAGTTTATCAGGATATGGATCTCCTCCACCAGTTAAAAAACCAAATTACAGCACGAATCCAAAACCACCAATTAGACCATCTGTACCAAACAATCCATACGGCAGTGTTAACAATGATAACCCTTACAACCCAAACAGACCTTTCTATCCTGATCCTGACAATCCAAATTATGAATCTCCTAGACCAATTAAACCTCCTTTTGGTGAAAATGGCGGTTATGGAGACATCAAACCCTATAAACCGCCAAAACCGAGTAATGCCGGCGGATATAATTATCAGAAACTGTCGAATAACTATGGCAAACCAACAGAATTCGATGGTTTAGGAAGCTATCACTATTCTAAACCTGAGAAGCTTAACTATGATGGTAACATAAAGCCGGTAATGGAATTAGATAGTGACATGTATGAATACCCGAAGCGGCCTGTTTTTCCAAGCTCGTATGGATTGTATGGAAACTTTAGACCTAGTAACGTCGGCAATCCATACGAAAATGAATATAATGGTGCTCCAGAAATGTATGGTCCAAAATATCCATATCAAAGTCCTATCATTGAAACTCATGTTGACGAATATGGTCACTTGGTTATGTCTGTAATAACGGAAATTGGAAAAGGTAAGTAACAAAGAAGTTTTAAATATGTTGTAAACGTTATGTTTAAAAAATGCATAGAAAGCAATCATTAAACAGTAGATTACTACATATATGATATAAGTAACAGGGGACATCAGAAACCTCAGTAAATCTGAACTGTAAATGATAAACGATATATCTTTGGTAATTTTATTAATGAACATTCTCAATTCGTCTGGCATAACCTGGATGAACAATGCTATGTTTCTTGATAACAAATTCATTCAGAGCAAGAACATTGTTACATTTACTGATGCATCATCTTAATATCAGGTTATCGAAGTGCGCTCTAATAATTTGAAATAAATAAAAAATCCTCTCAGAGTCCTTAGAAACTCTGATGATACCACGTTCTTATTACAATGTATGTACGAGTAATAAACAATTGACTGATAGTGTGGAAATAACTGATGTAAAATTACAACCGACTGGTTTGACAGAAATTATTTATTTTTAAATATGAATAAAACAAGAGTATTTTAATAGTACACTGTATAGGAACCACAACGTGGTCTATCGCAACATTGTCACGACTATTAAAATAAAACTGCAGAAGTCAATAACTTATTGGTAATTCAAATACTTCGATTCTACTGTATTTCAGCAACATGAGTTCACGTCTAGAAGACATTCTGGACATCCTTAATATCAACGTTACAGTTCATATACTTTTCGGGCACCTAAAATTCCCTGGATGACCGATGTAATAAAAACAGTGATGTTGTTGAAAGATAGAGCTAAAGCTTAATTTTTTAAAACAAGAATCGGAAGTGATTGAAACTATAATGAGCAAATAAAATATTTCTCTAGACAAGCTATTATGGTGCAAAAAAGTATATTTGTAGTCTTTAAATACAACAAGAATCCAAATTATACTTGGAATGAGTTGAGCTTCGTCAACATTTCCAACAAAAAGCTGATGAATTTGCTTCCGCATCTGCGAAATATCGAAAACATCAATCATCATTTTATAAATTCAGTATCCAAATCAGTAAATCATAAACGGAATCTTCTAGATTTTAAATCAAACACACCAAAAATAGTATTAGTATTTAATGAAAATATTAACTACTTTTCGCTTAAGTAGATTACAATCAGTAAAGCTAGGAAACGACCTATCTGCAAAATTTTATTTGCACTCGTGTTGACTGAATTCTTGTTCCACTTTTCTTTGCAATTGTGCATTAGGCGGCTCACTTGTCAGTGACGAGAATGTTGTACAGATGACACGCAGTTATATTTCGATACCGTATTTCATGCTTGATCTTCCTCCCTCCACAATCTCCGCATTAATACTAGAAAGTCTGTAATTTTATTTTTCAACAATACAGCAACAGATACGAGAACACTTGACTTCTATATGTTCCTTCCATATAACCAATATATACCAATTGTATCAGAAAAGTGAATCCACGGTGTTGTCATGGACTACATTCAGGCATAGAAAACGAACAAACTTCATTCTGCAAGTTATTGTAACCTTAGTAATAGTAATTTATTTTGGACCATAAATACTGCAGCGTGGAACACGTCATTTTAAAATAATTTACAATAAAAATTTTAAAAAAGAAACACACAGATAAATATGTAGACTGTGAAGACCACACTAGTTAAATATCTAGTGGTAACAAGACAGAAAAAAAATTATGTGTATATAAATCATAGGCACCTACTCTATAAAACTACCTCATATCTGTAACAATTTTTTCTCGAAAGAAATCTAATGTCTTTATAGACATTGTCATCAAATCGCACTCTAATGTTCTGTGCACCACTGCCAAATGTCATTAATTTTGTTTTATCGATATTAAGATAAAGGTTGTTGTTTGTACACCACTTGTTATTAAATTGTCTTCTAATTTTTTTATAATTTCTTCATATTTTTTTGATCTTGATACAGTTAAGGAGTCATCGGCGAATAAAAGTACCAAGTCGTCAATGGCGTTTGGGAGGTCGTTGATATATAACAGAAAAAGAAGTGGCCCCAATATAAAGCCCTGTGGCACTCCATGTAGAACATCGCCCCATTCAGATCTTGTTTCTATGCCGTTATCGTCACGACCCACAACACGTTGTTTTCTTCCTTTCAAGTATGAAGAGACCCAATCAAACGACACTCCTCGAAATCCCATCTTCTGCAACTTCTCCAATAGAGTTGCATGAGAGACACTGTCAAATGCCTTACTTAGGTCCATAAAAACACATGCTACAATATCCTTGTTGTCGATCCCATTAATTATTTCATCTAATAATTGAAATATGGCTCTAGTTGTTGATCTACCTTTTAGATATCCATTCTGATAGTTGTTTAATATCTTTTCTTGCTGAACGAAGTTCATTATTCTTCTAAATACTATTTTTTTAAATTATTTTCGACATATTTGAGATGATTGCAATTGGTTGATAGTTGATAGATAGTGAGTAAGTGCAATAAAAAAGTATGTGATGCAGATGTTTCATTTGATATGCGGAGTATTTAATTTTTTTCCAAATTATTTTCACATACATTTATGAAATAATTATTCATCGCCGTCAACATATCAATCCAGTTTTCTTTTTCACTACTAAAATCATTTATATTGAACAATGTCTTTTCTTTACCACCATTCAGTTTGTTGATCACATTACACGACGCTTTTGTTATATTCTTTGAATTTTCTATATAGTTGGAGAAGACATTTCTTTTTTTTCTTCGATTTTTTGTTTTAAGTTTCTACAAAACGTGTCATACAAATCTTTGTTAATTCTACCTGTAATAACGCCTTCATACAGTTGTCGTTTGATTTGGAATTGCACTTTTATTTCCGGAGTTAGCCAGCTCCTAATTCCATTTCTTTCGGTGATGACTTTCATTTTAGAGTGCTTATCTATAAGGGTTCCAACTAATTCACTAAACTTCTTGTAGGTGGCATTAATGTCTTTCAAATTTGTAACTTCATGCCACTAAACTATACTTAACTCAGCTTTTATGGATTCTAATATATCGTTACTGAATAATCTTGCCTGCACCTTCCGTGGTTCTTTTGCTGAGTCGTTAACATAGGAGGTAATTTTTTAAGCAAAGTGATCTGAAAGAGCAGACACTATTACTTCACTGTTATACGACACTGCATTGGTAAAGATATCGTCTATGAGAGAACTCAATGTAGATGTAACCCGCGTAGGAGTCATTACTGCAGGCTTTAAATTGTACCTTCCTAAAATATTTAATAGGTTCTTGGTATGATTATCTTTTTTGCTGAGATTAATATTAAAATCACCGCAAATGAAAATGGAATATGAAGTTTGGTGACCTATTTCATCTAGTATATCCTCAAGTATTTAAAAGAAATTATCTATGTCGCCAGCGGGTGTGCGATATATACTGAGTATGAGTTTTTTTTTTTACTTTTTACTGATATAGCACTGCATTCCAGAACTAGTTCTTTACTTTTCGTTTTCAGGCTAGTTATTTCCGAGTACTCCAAGCCGCACTTTAGAAGTATGCATGGATGGTTGAGGTTCGAGAAAAGCAAGAAGCTACCACATATCCGTCCACATGGAAAGTTTCTTTTTGTCTTAACCAATGTTCTGATAAAGCAATCACGTCCACTGAATCATCTAATTGTTCCACAAATAATAATAAATCGTCAGTTTTGTTTCTAATGCTCTGAATGTTTTGGTGAGCAATTGTAAAAAATGTTTGATTGCTGTGTGTATTTCTTAAAGAGATTGCTATTTTTTCAGTTGTGCTAATGTGACATTTTGAAAATTCTTATAACGAAATGGTCGGATTATTACATGAGTTGGCCACAACGACGCGTCAAATATTTTATCATACGTTTCTTCATCTAGCGCTATTTTGAACGCTGCAATGTTGGTACTTATAATTTGTAACTTACAGCAATCCATGATGTTTATATCATTTTCCAATAAATGGTCTTTTACATCTTTTTCTGTTGTTGTGTGTTCTTATTGGGATATAAATACCCATTTTCTATTGACCGCTGCGAATAAGGTTGTATTGTTCCTAGTTCCACGTATTGTAACTTTGTTTACATTATTTTTGGATGTTGTTTGTTTTTCATCTGGGGAATCCTCATTTTTTGTGCTTCTTTTCCTTTCGAGAAGTTTTTGTTGGTCAGCTGGCTGGGTTGGTTTTTTCCTTCGTGGTGATTCTTTTTGCCCATCACTCTTTCTTTCCGGCGCATTTACAGATTACACATATATGATTTAACCAAATCTACAATGCCATCTGATGTACCAGTTGTCCTGTATTAGTATAGATCGTACTTTTCAAATAATGTGAAATTACTATTATGTAATAGTTTGGTGTAGTGTTCTTCTCATATGAAACTGACACCGCATAAGCATAGTATCTTAGTCAATAAGATACATACTATATACGAATAGTACCAGTAATATTATTTGCTCCAATAAACCATTAAACTAGATATACACCATACTTACACACTTTATTCCCGTTAATTCCGATGTAAGTATCCATAGATTGAAATCATCCTTGAATGAATCATGTTAATGGTCTAAAGAACATCGTTTGTTATGTCACAGTGTGGAAAGGAAATCACATATCATATATGTGAAATAAGGGAAGGTCATTGAAACGGATACTCGGTCTGAAGTACTGAATACATTGATTTCTTCAATAACGTGTTTTTTCTTGTACAACTTCATATCATTCAGAATATATCTACGTTTGAATGGTTGTAAGATTGATTAGTGGTTGTAATAGGATGTTTGGAAGAGTTAGGATAATGTTATTTAACAAAAGTGCACGGTTGTTTCGATCCACTTGATAACCGCACATTAGTTATGCTTGTAAACACAAACCTAGCTAACCATTGTTGTATTTTCTATACAACCTTCAGCGTCCTCAATTATAACATGCATCATTCGGAGATTTTCATCAGATGATGTAATTGCGACTGAAAAAGTGTACTCATTTAACAGGAAACTAGTTATATATAATATAACTGTGACAGAAACCGTAATACGTACCATAAACATACATTTTAAACATACCGTATCCCTGAATTTTATTGACCAGACACATTTTAGGTGAGGAATATATTAATCAATACATTAACCTAAAATTAAATTTACTTTTAATCTAAATTATTTCGTCAGATACAAACACTAACAATAAGCTTTATTAGTAAATTTAATTATAAGTAACCAACAAATTTAAAAAGTGCTACCAAACATGAATTCAGAACAGAAAATTAAGAAAAACGAATTCAGATGAAAATGGATAAAGTTAGACCAATTTCATATAGAATATAAACTGATTAACAACGTATTAATTAAATTGGTGAACCAACTGGTGTTAGCGCAATTTTTTTGCGTCAAATTTAAAAAAAAACTCGCTCCTAGTTACCAACACAATACTCACCTTGCCCACTAGAGAGGATGGGGTTGGAATTAGTTCATGATTGCAAGTATTATACGATTAACGTTGACTGACGAGTTGCGATGAAATTAAGTCTTGGAGGAACGCTCACGATATCGGATAAATCGAAACTACGTGGTCCAGTTCTAAAGCTTCTTGATCTATTTTCATTGCAACTTTTAACTGCTAAATTCGTAAGAATTTTAACATTTCCCCTCTAAAGAAAATGTTGTTGTTTTTTTTATAGATGAACATAATATTTCCAATAACTTTACGATTGTTAATACAAGTATAATTCAATTAATTCAATTACAAGGAAAGCTGTACCGCCAAAAAGTAGGAAGAGCTTTTAAAATAAAGTACGAAACAACCATTAATTGTTAACCTAAAATAATACATTTGTGAGTAGTTTTAAGCTTCTTCCGTTCTTAAGCTTTTAAAATGTTTGTCAGCATAACAAACATTGCAGTTTCTACAAACATTGCAGTTTCTACCGTCTGTTTAGGATGGTAAACTATATTACATTTAGCCAGGATAAGCAACAGTGTTGATGTTATTGTAATCTTTAAATACATCTTCAAGAGCATTCAATCATATTTTATTCATTAAATTGATTAAGTAGCAGGTGCAACAATTTTTAGATGTAGCAAGTCTATTTTCCTGAAATCAATCATGGTAAATATCCAGAATATGATTGATAACACCAAATTAATTTTATACTTGAAAGATTGTAATGAATGAATTTTTTGCTACGAATCAAACTCAATGATGTTATCTTCATCTCAGTAGACGTTCATGTCAAGAAATGATACGTGTTTGTTATTTTTCACCCTCACAGTAAACCTAAGCAATTCATTATCATTATTAAAAATAGTTAAAAATCATATACAAGCAATTTGATACAGAAACATTTAATGACATTTTTTCAACTTCAAACTCATCCTCATTTGTTCAAAGTATTAGTATTTTTAAGTAACGGGTCGATGGCCGCAGTGGTTAGGCGGCTGACTATTGTTGTGAGAGGACGATAGGTGCCGGGGTTCAATTCTCTGGAGGGACGATGACATTTTTTCAGAGAGTTTAATCCCGTATCGACTTGCCATTCGCTGTTGGGAGCAAAGTGATTAACAGCGCGGCATCATAAAAGGCGATAGGATGCTGTCACAAAGCCATTTAAACACAACTTACACACACTAAACTACACCGCAAGAGTTGCAGTGATAGCCAGACAAGTAATACAGCTTACGGAGTCACTGCAACTAAGCACCCACCACACATTAAAAACAAAAAAAAGGTACATACGACTGGTTTGTGTGAGAAATAGTAGTGAGCCAAAATAAAGATCGGTGGTTTGATGTATTCTAAATTATATCGTACAGTGTCAAAGGCTTTCAAGAAACGAGCATAAATGCTTTGCATTTATTTATCCAAGGAATTGGAAGTAAAATAAATAAAAATTTATGAATAGATCACCTTCCTCTCATAAAGCTAATATGCTGACGAAAAGAGATTGATGTGATTACGTGTAATATTTCTATGATCTATGAATTTAAACTTTCGAACTATTTTGGAACTCTTCCAATACAAAGAATGCTCTCTGCAATTTCTGATAATAGATCCTGAAATTAAAACAAAACAAAATCAGATTTTGGGCACTTACTTACTGCGCAACCAGAGTGTGGCATTGTATTTTAATAACTTAATAAACATTTTTAACAAAATGAATTTGCATTATGAGAAACTCAAAATACGGGGATTTTAACTCTGTACAACATTGTATCTCTTCAAGTAATACAAAGTAGTAGATCAAATTAAAATCAAAAGAACGTTGAAACGTTGATTAGGGATAACTTTCACAGATTTATTATCTGTTAGCAGATTTTACGAGTAATATATGTAAATGTAAAATGTTACAACCAATTCTGTTATTATAAAAATTGGTAATTTAAAAATAAATCAACCAATCATAAAAAAGTACTTAGGAAATCAATAAAAAATCATAGTCGACTTATTGCTAAAATTTGGCAAATAAATATTTTTTTTAGATTTGAAAATAACTGAAAAGATTTCATTTAATCAAAATGTTTACTCTCTAACTCATATCAAAAAGTCAAAGAGTTATTTCATCTAATTATGGTTTAGCGGTTAACTTTCTGAAAATCAATTTGCTTAGTGTAAACCCTTAGTCAGTAGTTCCTCGATATTTCCAACATTTTTAAAAAAAATTAAATTTAATTTTGTAAATAAAGTCGATGTGATTTATTGTAATTTCATTATTTCTGTTATTTTACCAAATCAGTGAACTGGTCAAAGCTATTTCAAATTGATATAGTTTCTGTGAATCACTCCTTTAGAATTATTGGATGGACTGTTACATTCCATTGATTAATATCTTTAGTGCAACCAAATGCGGTTCTAAATTTGTTTCTTCGAAGTACAGATATGTTACTTGAAATTTGGTACTCTTTCTCTGAAAGCCTACAATCCTGACTGATGCATGTAGAAATAAGTTGCATCAGACTACCATATTTTAAGGTCTCCTAGACGTCTTTACTGTGTTGAATAATACAAATTTCATTTTTACAAAAATTTATAACCAACCTTTGAATAATAGTATTTCTCTTGCTCTGTATTTGATCCACTGTCAACAATTAAAATCTATTATTCCAATGTTTCTTCCAAAACTTCAATACAATCTTCAATATCTATTTCAAGATTTTCTAGTCTATGTGTTTCTAAGAAGAACTTGTTTTTTGAATAAACGAGACTATTAAAAAAGAGGCAGTTTTTCTGTACTACTTATTACTAGGCATGTAAACTATAGCATATCTATATAGAATGTTCTAATTTAAATAATCAAATAGACGTCTCAGTTTTTTTTTATAATGAGGGAAAGAAAAGAGATCACAATTATTTTAAAAAGCCATATTTATCGCGCATTAAATAATACAGCAGTTAACTTACCAGTGCTAACTACAGTTATCAAAGTTATAAAAAAGCGTTCCAGTGAGTAACTATATTAACAAGAATTCACTAAAACTCGAAAAGCAAAAACAATGTTTACCTACATAGGTGCATACATGTAAAGCAGAATTTCCGTACAAACTTCTTTAACAACTAACCTTGTCATTCACAAGTTTATTATACCAGCAATTCTCTTATGAATTTGTAACCAACTTGGTAGAAAATAAGCCTCAAGGTAATGCTTGAAAGACATCCACACAAATTGACCAATTACTTAGTGAGGATGATTTCAGTTGCAAAACAACAAGATTATATTCGTCTTAATGTAGTATAATTTCTCTTCTTTTAGTAGTAACTCAGGTGCATCAAAGGTCCACACAATTTTACATTAAATTATGCCATTTCTTATACTCGTGAATCCTCCAAAAATAATAATATAAAACACCATAACACGTGTTAAAAGTAGCTAATTACACAATTAGGGAAATAGGACTAGGTCAGAATGGGTAATGAATTAAGATAATACCGAGAGTAAACATCGGATTAATTGTGTTCTCAACCGTTTTGTAACATCCCGGCGCATTGTTTACTTATACCATTGATACTACAATACAGGGTTATTGAATCTGTAAAGTCCGTTAATGTTAATACGCAACCATATTTTACACTACTACTACATTCTTTTAATTAGATTCAGATATATGTATATTCTATTTCACTTACTACATTGTCGATTTGATCAATGTTTACCGTTGAATCCCTTTACAAATAAGTCTACTGCTGTACTTTTAAACTTTTGTTATGTAATCTGCATTTACACGCAATTATTCTCTTGAAAATTCACTAAAGGTATCTTTACAATTAAGGCAACAAAGCGAACGCATTCATTTCATTCTATACGATAATAAAATCGTTGATCTGTGAATCTCGATTCTGTCAATATCCGGGCTATGCGAAATTCAGCCACGCATGAAAATTATTCCCACAAATCTATAGCAAACGAGTACAGTACCTCAGTTACAGGTTCGGCTTAAGTTATACACCGCAATACCACATTGGATATTTTTAATTTTCTCTTATGAAATCTGTAGTTACTTTTATGTTATCTAAATAGTAAGACATAAATAATATCAAAAAATCGACTTTTTATATCTGTTTTTAATTTTTTTTGTCAAAAATATTTTCCAAAACAGAAATTAATTAAGAAAGAAATCTTCCATTATTAAGTAGTGATAACTAAATTCATAATATTTTTTACATAGAACGACTGGTTATGAGTACAGCAGTACTGATGATCCGCTGAGTATCCGCACTGCGGCCATAAGCCCATTGTACTTCTTAGTCCTACAACTCCTTAAAAAGTGCCGTCTTAGACAAAAATCGCACTGCCCCGAGACACTCACGGATGAGTCCCGAAGTAATTTAGTAGGATCCGTATATCGTAACTATAGCTGCTTTGTTACTCTGAAGATTTCTTTATCGGTATGATTCCTCTCCAATAAAACATAGGTAAGCTATTCGATATCGTGACATTTACAGCAAAAAAAACGTTTTAGCTACACTCTATTACTTTGTTTATATGCTATTAGATAAATAAAGGTGGTCCTCCCACGACCATGCATATAAGGATCCTCCATTTCAGTGCCAGATAGCTTACTTCCACTCTTGATATGTAGCCCTCTTTATAGCAATTACTCAAATAAAAAGTACACCTACTACCGGGTTAGAGAAGATTTATAAAAACCAATAAAACGTACATGTAGTATTAACACAATGAATGGAAACCACCAAATATCAAAATACTAGCCCTAAGAAATGTTATCCGTAAATGGATCAGTATCATTCATAACGGAACAATTATCTCCAAAGTGATAAATTGAATTTCACGTCTAACATACCTCAAAGTTAGTAATATTAATATTTTAAATTTTAGGAATTTTTCTTTCTGATTACATTTAATTAATTTGGCAACATGCTTCTTCTACCTATTTCTCCTCTTCTTCTGTTTCCTTTATCATTTTTTTCTTTTTCCCTTGTGCACCTTCTTGTTGTTTTCTTCTTTCTTCGAAACACAATAAAATACAATTTACAGAAGTATTAACTACGACGAAAATATTACTTTTTATTCAATTTCTCTCTCGTTATTCTGCAAAATTTAAATTGCATGACATATTACAAGAATGGTTTTCACTTGATCTTACTTTAAAAATGTGAACTACAAATGATCAATACTATAAGTACATAAAATTCATAACTCATTATAATATTCTCTATTTACATATTTCTTCCTTTAAATAGGCTAGTCCCCTTTTATTAGGCTTCCATCAAGTTTTAACTATAATAATTTCGATATTTATTAAAAAGTAATTGTACATATATATAACATACATACAAATACATTTCAAATTTTTAATTACTGACATTTTTTGTGTTAGTTATATGTATACATATAATTACAAGAAATTTTAAACTTTCTTATTACATCTAATTAAAGTAAGTTAGTCCCTGGCAACGTAATATCGTGTGCATTGTTCTCCCATTCCAGAATGTAACTCAACGGATTTTCTAATATCCGAACAAACGTTTACACGGTTTTCGTGCCGGACTCCCACCAAAATCTCGGACGCAGGAAGAACATGTGGAAGGGATCCTACAACAAACAAAAAAGTCATTCACAATCGGCAAATTGTCATCCTTGAAAAAATGCATATATTCCATGTATTGTATGAAAATCGACCAGTCGAATTGTGTTCAAAATTTAGTTGATGTATAGTTGAAATACTCTTTTATCACTCTTAGATCTTCACCATAATCTCGTAACAATATTCACGCAACGAATTTTAAGATACGTTCTGTTGTTAGTGTTGTTTCATGAAAATTCGGATCGGGAATCATTGATAGAAAATTAATAGCACTGTTAACGATTCATATACAGTATGTATCATTATTTGTATGCTCGTAACTTCGTTATGTGACAAGAAATCGGAAGAGAATGTGCTATAAATTAAGTTCGTCTAGAAAATGAAACGTGTGTGTCATTATTGTGTTAGTATAGCGTTGTTTTTTCTATTAGTTTTATTACCTGTGTGTTCAACTAGCTCTGTTATTGTAGTGGAGGATGCGAAAGGTATGACTACTTTATATCCATAACCACCTTAGACTAATATAACATGTCATATAAAAATATTCTTAACAAACAATTAAAGTTCCGGATATGCAAATATGATTGAATAAAATAAATTTTTAATAACAAATGTGACGTTTTGTTTTAATCTTATCATAGTAGAATAACGAATTGACGACGTTAATTACGAATTAAAGAACCATTATTGCATACAAATTTAATATGTAAGATAATTATCATGCTTTATATTGCTTCGTTATCTACCCTGTAAGAAAACTCTAGCTCTTGCTCATGTAGATAACAAATGCATGATATTCAAATCATTATGGTTACGACTCCATTTTGTGGAATAAAACAAAGTGATATGTTTCCGGGGGTATATTACCCTTGATAATATCTTGGTCTCTTCTATTGGGTGGTTCCTTCTTCTCTTTCAAGATGCTATTCACTCCCGACTGGAATATTAATATTGTTGCCCTTCAATCTGCCGAAAGAGACCAGAAAGTATAATTATATCCAACTGCTCTCATTTAAAAAAGAATAAAAATACCAACAGATCTATACTGGATAATGCTGATAATATTTAGAGCACTACCCACTCATAAATAGTCTATCTATTGTAATAGTAGGATAGAAAAATAAATGGTTAAGAATACAATAATCTTGTAAGGAATAGAATCCGTCTTCTATCAAATAGGATATTTCTTTTTGTGGCTGTATCTACAATACAAGTGGTGCAGGGTTATGATTTTCTAATAAATAGTATCCTATTTTTTATGTTAATAGGTTTTCTTGGTTTAAATCTTTCTTGTTTGTAATTCAGAAAACTATGTCAAAATGTTATTGTTACGTAGTTTTCTTTCTTGATTTCAAAAATTTTTTCTGTATTTATAGTAAAGTATAATATTTGCAAAATGTACGTCTAATGCCATACTAAATCACTGCTTTGACGCTTTG
Source organism: Holotrichia oblita (assembly GCA_023690525.1). Classification (NCBI taxonomy): domain Eukaryota; kingdom Metazoa; phylum Arthropoda; class Insecta; order Coleoptera; family Scarabaeidae; genus Holotrichia; species Holotrichia oblita. Next base: position 169,135,256 of record CM043016.1, read on the forward strand.
TAATTACAGATTTTCTCAAAGTCAGCGATAAAATTAAATATCTTGACATTACAAGACATTTTACTGAATGATAACAGGAAAAAGGATAATCTACCAAAAAAATTTTAGAATTATGCTCATTTCAGATGATGTATGATTTTAAAACATTTACTGATTTGGTAACTGATTTTTATCGTTCTGTGGGGCAAGTATTCATAGCGCTACATTAATAACTGACATTCAGACCATAAATTATTCAGAATCAATAGCCATCAATCAGTACGAAATGTTCGATTAGTGCACGTCATTTTCCACTGAGTAAATGAAATTCAGCAGAAACACTGGATTTTTTCTTATAACCAATTATAAATAAAAACACATTGCAATACTATAAAATCGAACCATGAATAAATTAGATAAAATAAAATATCTGTATCTGATACTGACATGTAAAATAAAAACAAATCATTTTACACTTTTAAGAATGTATGAAAAGTGTTGGCACTACAGATTCCGTATATCTCATTTGTTCAAAGTCCTCATGAAAACCATTTACGAGCGTATTTTCTAGCCTCTTCACAAGTTTGACAAATTATCGAATGCAGAAAAGAAATGTAGAATTAGTGATCTGTAAAACCTTCAAAGAAAAAGCGATAATTTTTGCGAGAATGCTACTGCTAGATGCAAACGAAAATAGAAAAGAGAAAACGAAATTTGCAAAATCAGTAGTCAAAAAGTATGTTGGTCTGTCTTGTCTTGTCAGCCTTGGTGTGGTATTGAAATACATAATACAGTACTTACTTAAAACTAAAAAAACAAAAAAGCTAGTCACTTGAAGATCGTTTAAATCGGGTATGTAACACGAAGAAAACAATTTTAAGTAAGAATCGTACAAAAATGTAAAACTAAATCGAGTGAAAATGAAACCTGTCTATTTTTGGCGTAATTTGTCAGAAGAAATAAATAAAAGTAAGTGAAGTTTCAGATCCTGCTAATATTTCAATAATTTTTTCTATGAAAGTTACTCTCAACTGTCAGTAAGTTAGAATGATGATCAAGATCAAAATTGATAAGATCAAATTGTATTGTAGATATACATATAAAGCACTTGGTAAAAAGTTACTGCGGATATTATCTGAATAATACAGAAAACCAAAGCATGTAGAAAATAGAAAATAAAGTTGAAATATTACATTATAATCTCTAATGACAAATCATCAATTCCTAATTATATAAACCTATACAGTCTACACCATTTTACACATCAGTGGAATAAGATAATAAAATTGTACCACGATTTATATAGTTCAATGTTTACTTCAAGCAAGTTAGTTTGCTACACGCATGTTAAATTTCATTCATAGCATTAAACTAGCACACAAATAGTACGAGATACGTTTATCAGACCGTGAAAAGAGTTTTACGGCTTTGATGAATGAAACAGAAAGCACAAATTGTACAATTAGGTAAACGATAGATAATTATGTTTGTAAATTTGATGAGAATAGAAATCGTGATACAGTTTGTCACGCTGATATTTACGCGAAATTTTTTATAGTAAGTCGATAATCTCTTCTTAGTTGGTAATTGCGTAACTAACAAGGAATTATTTTACGCAATAACATCACCTAAACAATAGATAATAACAAAACTCAAGTTTGTGACCTGAATATAACACTCACAACGCAAGACAGAGATTACAAATATTTCAAGTAACTCATTTTGTAATTCAATTACTGTGACCAATCGCTAAATACTCATTACAAAAACGGATATAAAGATTTAGTATACTAAATATTGCTTTGCCCTGGGACCCACTGTTTAGAGGAATAGAAATATTAATATAGTAAAAATAAATATGTATTTTGTTACAGTTTGTTTTAAAAGAGCACTAGCTGGTAAAAGAGTATCTCGAATATATGTTAGAAAAGCTGTATCGTGTGAACGAGTCGAACACTGCCAACAAGAATGTGCCGAAGAAAAACGATTTATTTGCGAAGGCTTTAATTACAGGTATTTGTAACAACATTTATTTCTATAAAATATTATAAGTATTTAGAAATGTATAATCTTATAGCACAGTTAAAGTTAACAACAGGCTCCTCCGCCAGTTTTTTTCTTGCTTACGCATATATGTAACTTTGATAATGTAAGCTATATAATAACCATTACTGTATTCCTCATATTATTTTCTTGTATAAACTTATGCTATTATATCATAGTATACAACGTAGTAACCATGGAAGATTGTAGATGAAAGAACTTCACATCCTCATGTATTTTATGTTAATTTTTGTATAAAATAAAAACGATGAGCTCTCTTACATCGCTAAATAACACTACAATTATTATCAAATGCATCACCTCTCTTCACGGTTCTTGCGTTTTTTAATTGTTGTGGTTATAGCAACGATTTCAAGGTAATTACACATATTCAAATGTATATTACAACTTTACCTCTATTGAACAATTTTATTGTTGATGCTGTAAGGTTATTTTAAATGAGAAATTATTTGTTTGTCTGCACTATTTTAATTTGTTTTTAATAGAAGAAATTATCATACTAAATTAAAATAATATTTTAGATAGATGACTTCTCACAATTGTTTTCTTACGTCATATTGGTGGATGGAAAATAATAATAACTCGATCGAGTTAAATAGTTATACGTAACTAACAAGGCAATTGCTTTCCATTATTAAATTTTTATCAGTTCACAAATTTGCAACATGTTAAATACTTTCATTATATGTTACTTATTTCATATAATTTTTTGTTAAGTGCAATGTCGTCAAAACATAAAGCATGACTAATATTTTATTATTGCATTGGCATTATCTTGAGATCATATTGATACATATGATATTCTTCCCTCGATACAGTTAGGGTTAAAATGTGTCTATAGCTGTGTAACTGAAGTGGTTTCTATTATGAATGTCACCTTAGCAGCGGACGACTACGCATAGGTAGCAATCCTAACCTTACTTAATTTGGTCTACAATTACTAAATTGTGGTTGGCGGTAATGGTCTTTCCCTTTTGAAGCCTAGTATCCCTCTAAGGTCTACTTTAGAGTCGCTATTGTTGATATTTCAAAAATGCTGATTTTTAAGCATTTTGCTTCTATCGTGCTGATGGTGCGCAGCTTTATTGTTCCTTTTGTCTCACAGATTTGAAGATAATTATTTAATGACTATCTAGAAAACCTCCATTTTAATGAAGAAAAATCTTGTTTCCTAATATTTAGTGGCACTAGAAATGAACAAATGTTGCGAGTGGATGTTGTCGTAGGGCTTCTGTTTTAACTAAGGCTGGACATTATGTCGCTAAACGCTTATGAGTTTAATGTTTTTGAAATCAAGTTCAACGAGACACTATGAGTGGGCGGCCAAGTCGCGGCCGGATATTAATTTTCGATCTCCAGGATCCTCCAGGTTTAGACACGAGGCGGTGGCCTATCAGGGTCCAACTCCCGCAAGCGCTAGATCAGCGGGTTCTCCGACTTCGAGGCCCTTTGAAGGGTTCCCCTGACCAGCGCCAGCGTATACTCGCTCAGCGGCGGTATTTTCAAATCTCTGTGTAGCTGAGAATTAATAACGAACCAGGGTGCTGCGACTATGATTCGGTTCTGAAGTACATTGAGTCTTTTGACTTGAGAAATTAGAATAAGTCGCAGAAAGGTCTTAAAAATTAGAAGCTTGATCCTCAAGCTAAGAGAGCTTCTCCAGCACAGGAGTGGAGCCAGAGCTCCACGAGCACGGAGAACCTTGCCGGCAGTGGTAGAAAAGTGCTGCCTAAATGTAAGCCTCGTGTCCAGAGTAATGCCAAGGTGCTGGACGTGGGTTTCTCGCGGCAAAATCTGGCCTCCGATGGTAATATTCGCAGATCGAGGATTGCATTTCCTGGAGAATCGAATTGCAACGCATTTATCCGCGTTTATTGATAGGCGCCACTTGGACGCCCACCCACAGATCTCGTCCGCGGACCTTTTAAGTCGACGGCAAACCAAGGCATCATTCCTCGAGGTTGTGTAAATTGCCGTATCGTCGGCGTAAATAGCGATGGATCTTGGGATGTCACTCGCACATAATACAAAGAGCTTCAACAAATAAACTACAGTTTGTATTGCGCATTATGCTGTAGTTGTTTGTATCCTCGCACATTAGGAAACTAACAACTTCCTTTCGCTAAAATAATATTTTATTTTACAGATTAGATCCAAGCGGTCATGGACGCGGTGACTGTGAATTACTAGATGTTCCTTATATACGGTTAGATTTACGTCGAGACATCATACCGAATCCGGACTACGATTATTACGAAAAAGATAGAAATTGCAAAGAACAACGGCCGCCACCATATAGACCTTTGGGTGGGGATCGTTTACCCGGTCCTCCACGTCCAGTTCCGTTAAACGAATGGCAAGCCGGCAACTATTACGACCGCCACAGTTCGCGAGACCGGTTTAGAGATAGGTATGATGAACGAGCGACTTTCGATCGTAGAGGGCCAGAATATGACCATGATCTCAGACCACCGCTACCTAATGGACCCTACAATAGGCGTAGCGGTGAGTATTTGAATTGTCCATTCCCTCATTTACATAAATAATTTATCAACATAATTAATTATTTTTATTAAAATAATGTATTACTTTTCTCTTGTATCCATTGCACAAATAAACTGACATTTCTATCATACATGTTATTTTTTTTATTTAACACTACTTATTAACATATCCTATTATCCTCTCCTCAGCATCCTTAATAACTTTGCACATATTTGCTTTTTTTCCGTGCTTCATACAAAAATATAAATAAACAAAACGAAATCTCCACACACTTAAAAATAATTTTGTCAGTAATATCACTAAGATGTGCATTTCTTAATTCTTTTGCTTTCAAACAGACCACCTGCACAATATTCTTGAATTTAATCTGATATATAATGTATAGCTTAAACGGAACACATTTTTATTACATCCACTTAAGACATTTTTGAAGAAAACTATCGTTACAGTTTTATATGATAATATAAGAAAGATAAATGTTCCCTTTAAGAGTTACAAAAACAGCAATCAAACTACCAAACTAACCCAAATGCGTAAGTATTGCTTCAATTAAAATTAAACTATATTTTTCCCAAGAGCGGAGACTTACCAAACGATAGCACTCGTTATTTTTATGTTCTATGCTTCTTACCGTTAATTTAATAAATATCCGGAGGAATATACGTGTGTGTTAAGATTGTAAAAATTTTTGAATTTCAAGGAATATTTGCGGTCAAATTAACAAAACAACCTTCTATGCATTCGAATCTTTAGTTCAAGAAAATTCTTTAAAGAAATAGATTTCCTTTTTATTCCCACTAAATTTGCATATACTATGGACCAAGAGCGTTCATTGTATGTCCTACAATATTCTTTCATTATATATTTTGCAATGCCTTTCAATAGTTGCTAAGATGATGCTTTAGCCGTATTTTACGAATAAGAATTAACTTTCTCTTTCACTATTAGATTTTTTCACTGATCTTCTCCCTAATGACCTTCTGAACATTTTAATTAGAGGGGAAGTAACGGCTGTCACAACGTTAACTAAACGCTAATTAAGATGAACGTAGAGCTAGTGGGGTTAGCTAGCTCTACTAGCTCTACGTTCATCTTAATTAGCGGTTAGTGAACATTTTAATATTACGTTTTAATTTTTCTCGCCATCATCAACTTTCTTATTTCTTATGGGCACCGTATTTGGTTTTGACACTGTCAACAAGAGCGTTACTTTCTGGTTTTATCCATGTACAACAGATTGACAGAAAATGGATGTCCTTTAGTTAACGTACATTATAAGATTCAGTCAGGTATCTGAGCTATCCCCTATATATTTATCTTTTACAAATTTCATGAAAGACATTCCGAAGTATAACTGAAAGTTCTATAGAACATCATCTTTATAGCTAGCTTTTAACAAATCTCCATACAAATTAATCCTCTAGACTAAAGTCAGGAGACGTCACAGGTCATTCAACACCTCCACTATTTCCAATCCGCCTGTTTTTAAACTCTTAACTTAAATAGTTTCTCACGATTATCGTGTTATGACACGATGGGCCCTCATTTGTTTATTCATATATAACTGATAGTTTGAAATTACTTCCCAAAATACCTATCAAAACATGTAAGCTCTGTTTTGACCAGGGTTCTGTACCGCCCATGATTCATATAACCAGATGAGTTTGTTTGACAATGTCATTATCATACCTATTTTCTATAAGAAATAATAAACGAGATCTCCATAATGAGATTCTAAAATAAATCAGCCTGTATATATGTAAACTCCTTGAAAGGATTACTTTGATTAATACAACACCTCATCAAAATCCTATGTTCATATGACTCAGGCTGTAATGTACATATGTGTCAATTTATTAGAACGCTTATGACCATACCCTTTTTCCAAACTTGGAGAGCCACATTTTTAACTGACGGAATCAACTGACGGAACTAAAAAATTAAAAAACCTTCCTAGATTGGCACACATATTTTCAAACCAAATCTATCACCATTGCACTTTCTGTTATAATTTCCTTAAAGAAATCAGATGAAACAATATTACCAGAGTCTATTACTACTACACATATACATTTTATGCGCGTTCCATAATTATAAAGATATGTACTGTACAACACTGATATTATTTTGTTTTAGATTATTTCGAAGAATCCTATAGCTCAAGAAATAAATACGACGACCATTACAATAGTTATGATTATAGTTACCATTATCCAATACCGCCTAGCTCTTTCGGAAAAGATTATGATTATAAGTACAACCAAGCATACCTACCTCCAAGAGATAATTACGATTATACAAATAACTGGATCAAAACCAAATATTACGTAAAACCACACTACAATAAAGCAGTCGATGACGAGGCATATTACAATAAATGGGGCATTTATGCTGGAAACTATGGCAATTTTGGAAAAGGTTATAATAGCTATGGGTATATTGACAACAATTACGATTTTAAAGGAACACATTTCAATATTCCTGCTCCTAGTCCACCCAAACATTGGGGTGAATATGGAGGCACTTACGGTGCCGGTACAGATACAGGTGGTTATCACAACTACCAAACAAAAGACTACTGGGAGTTAAATAAAGTCGGCGGTCATAAATCTACAAGTAATTCGAATTATAATCCACCGTTAGAACCTCCTAAACCAAGTTTGGAATATTTACCGCCCACGGCACCACCTTCTACAGGGTATGTACCAGCATTTACACCTGATACAGGATATAATTATGCAAAGCCGGAATTACCTAATGGAGATGTAGGTTATCCTTCGCAACCCTCGTTTACATTTGTGAATGGTAAGTGTAGTTGATCTATTTATTAGTTTTTTAAGAGGTTGCTAGGGTTTTTCCATGTCATGAAGACTAACCATCTTTCCAAATATTAATTACAGAATGTTCATTAAGATCAGCAACCGGATATCGCCTTTATAAAAGTATCGTAAAGAAAATAATAACAATTCCCACAATCTACGATTGTGAGTATGCTTGCTTCAAAGAAAAAGGTTTCTTATGCACATCCTATGCTTTTAGGTAAGTAATACAAAGAACACCGACTAATTAACTACATTACCAACTTTTAACATTGCTTCAGATACGTTAGTGGTGCAGACATACCACCTAACAACTGTTACTTAAGCAACAAGAACTACAAGGAGCTTGATTATTATACAGATTTAGAACAGGATCGAAATTTTGATATATATACCATGAATAATAGAGATAGATGTAACGGAGGGACTTCACATCATCGAGATTCAAGCGGTAAATATTTAAATGACTTTTTTTGTTATAACTTTCTTCAGAAACAAATATTTTTTTCAGAATGTTTTCTGCATGTTCGAAGTGGTCAAAGGTTAAACGACAACTGTGCTAAGGATTTATTTACTGTAAAATCTATAGTAGATTGTGAACTAGCTTGTTTAAAGTCAGAACGTTTTATTTGTCGAACGTTTAGCTTTAGGTACGTTTCAGATATGAAGATTAAATTTTAGATTTATATTTCACCTTCAGATATGGTTCACCAATCATTGGTGGAATTGCAGACAACTGTCAACTATCTGATATTCCATATCACGAATTAGATCCACGCCACGATTTTATATTTGATCCTGGATTTATAATATATGAGAGAGCAAGTTTTGGATACGGCTGCGAATTAAATCAATTGCCAAGTGTACAGAAACCCAAACCAACTACTGTTTCTCTAAGCGATGAAAGTAAATTATTAGCGAAAACAATTAAATTATATACATGAAATCTTATCTATATATTTTTCAGTTTGTTACGTTGGATTTGGTTGGCCAGCAAAATTATCACCGCAGGCCATAAAAAGAGCTCTCAGAGTAGTTACAGAAGCTGAATGTAAAGCAGAATGTACGAAAGCACGCATGGAAACCCCATTTTGTTGCATGACCTTCAGCTATAAGTAAACCATCCTCACATTAGTTTTATTTCATATAACTAACAATGTTTTAGAGCAATTGGTGTTAAAGATGAAGCAAATTGTCTTCTTTCTGATATATTCCAAAGAGATCTTTTAGTAAACATCGATTACATTCGAGATGCAGATTATTGGTTGTTTTCTTGGGACAACACCAACCCCCATTGCAATTTTCCTGGTTACTACGATCAACGACTTCCTTTTAATGAACAATATGATAATTACCCAGGATCTTTAACATGGAGGATTTACAGTGTGGGTGGTTGGCCTTGTAAAAGGGGAAGTTATTGCAAACAAAGCGAACTTGGATTTTGGTTTTGTGAATTAGAAGGAGGTAGTCCAAGTGCCTGGGATTATTGTTGCAGACCAAAACATCAGTGTGGATATTCGGAAGGATTTCCTTATCAATGGTAATTCTTACCCCACTATTCGGTTGCAAAAACAGTTAAAAATGAATTTGCTCTAGGTGTTTATAAATCTTAATAAATAGGTAATTCTATAACGAAATTTATTGAGAAATACCTAGTTCACACGTTTGAATATATAAATATAAAAAAGTTTATAAAACAATATTCGCAGGTGTTATGTTGGAGCAAGCAGCACACAATGGCGAAAATGTAACGATAAGTACTATCCTTACCTCCCTTCTTCACGACCACAAGAAAATCACACTCCATCCAAATTCAAACCAACTTTTACACCACATATTCCTTCAGTACCCCTTGCGCCAGATTACGGCACCAAACCGCCTACTTCTACCTTCATACCTCCACCAACTATTCATGTGGAACCGCCCAAGAAAACTTATCTTCCGCCAGCAATTAACCAACCAAGGCCGTGGATTACAACAGGAAGACCATATCAAGGCGGTCTACAAGCACTTCCTTCTAGACCAGGATTTAGACCAGATAGACCTCAAGCGACTCCACCTCCTTATAAACCCAAACCGTCCTTAGACGAATATGAAGAGCAATTTGACGATTTCTTCCTAGATCCACCCAAACCGGGTGGTTTTGGACAAGCAAGGCATTGGCCTGTATCTTATCTGCACAAAGAAATGCCACCTAATGCTTCAACATCATTGAGTCAGAAATATCAGAAAATGAGAACGGAGTATGCTAGCCCGAAGCCCAGATTAGAAGCAATCGAAAATCTGATTGAAGTAATCAAATCAAACGATCTAAATAACATCAAATATGAAATTACTAACGCATCCGGTAGAACTGATGATGTACTTCACGTACAAATACCTCTACCTAATAAATTTCCCGAAAGCATGGATCAGAAGAAAGAAGATAGCAAACTTATTGGTAAACCAATAGACGTACTACCTCCTATGCAAACTTTCGAAAAAGTTACTATGATTGAAAAAGATCCTAATGATCTGAGTAGAAACCAGAATACTGCCCAAAAAAATGCCAGAGAAAGAAATAATCTTAGCAGGAGCATATATAGGAGAGGTTTCATAGAAAAAGCAAATGTAACTGATTATGGTAGATCAGTGAAATTTTTGCGAAATATTTAATTCAATTATTTTTGTATTATTTAGTCATAAAGCAAATTGCTCTCTTGGAAAGAGTAAAAGAGCTAGCAGAGACTGCAATACATGTTGGTAATAGACTCCTAAGAAATAAAGAAGAATGAATGCAATTGTTAGTGATTGTCTAGATTTAGTGTCAAATGTGTAGATTTTGCGAATTAAAATATATATTTAAATAGTATAATAAATAAGAAATAATTGTTGATTGATGTTATTAAATATGTAGTTATTAAAGAACATGCTTTTACCATAACTAACATATTTTACAACATATTAACCACCAATTACCAAATAGTGCCAGATATCTCACATTAAAATGTGTAGCTTCTGAAAATTTTAAAGCTAATTACCTGTAAGTACATACATATTATTCAATCAATTATATTTTTCATCCAAATCTAATGCAAACATAAGAAAAATATTTATTGGCTGTACACGAATAGAAAACAAATATAAAATGTTCCTACAGTGTTTGTAAATGTTCAGCTTTCCTTCTTTGAATAATAGCTATAATTCTAAAGGTAAAAAGCTTGAACCACAGTAAATTTACTTTACGTTAATCACAATTAAATCAAGATCAATTTGCGTAACGGACATATCGTAATACAAGCATAACTATAAATTTTATTTAAGAAAAGTGTTTGTTATATTTCCCGATATGTTTATAAAATAATATAAATTACTTGCGTAAAGAGGATCAGAATAATAACACGCCATTTCTTAATTTTAGCCGCAACAGAATGCCTCAAAACTACCCAAAAAAACTGGAACCTAAAAAAAATTTTATCATCGCCAAACTCGAAAAAAAAAGTATAACATTGTACAACATACATCGCCAAAAACGAGTTTGAAAAAGACTGAATATTAATTAAATGTTACTTTTGTTAAAAGTGCCAAATAATCCAAAAAGTGTTGGTATATCCTGGTACAAGGAACCAAAGCTATAACTTTTGTCTAGAGTCTAGAGTACGCGACCACATAATTTACCAGACGTGATATTTGTGTTTTTAGAATATTTCTGAGAATTTTATTGCTAATATGCTTTAGTTCCTACAAAAAATATTTGTATATTATTGTATGATATAAATATTTTTATTTACATTTTTTCTATTTTTATACAGGTTTATAAAAAAAATTAGAAGCCGTGCTCACGTAGCAATTAATATTACTTGATATTACTGTCTGTAATGCAATATTTTACAAAGGAAGAACGTAATAACCAAATTCATTTATTGCAGAATTTTAATAGACATTCTTCACCATGATATCATCGAAAAGCTTCAAGTATTGATGCACATTACTCTTTAATGATTCTTTATTAGACTTAAAAAACCTCTAGATCTAAATGAACACACCTATAGAGAAGCATAAATGAATATACCTATTACTAAGGTCATTACAGAATTCTATAATATCCTTGGCCATAAAATCAGAAGTTCTTAGTAATTGTCAAAAGATGTCGCTTAAAAGGTATCTAAAAATTTATAACAAACTTGTCTGAATTATTATCAATTACCAAATTTTCAAAATTTATCTTCATATATCTCTGACTATTTCAACTTCCTTGTACGTTTAAAGAGTTAGATGATTATAAACGAGCGGAAATTAACAAGACAGGAAACAAGCTTCTTGACAGCAAGCGCCCTCTGCTTAACCTCCATTCCTTTTCAAACTAAAATAGTGTCGCATATACATAACCCTATTTTCGTTGTGTGGCGTTGGTTTCACACGTGTGGTAAGTAAACTTCATGTACTTTTATATTTGCGTCTAAAATACGGCAAACATAAATACTTATGAAAACTATTCTTATCCCAACAGAGTGTTTAACGACAGGAAAACATTTGAAACGTGAATTATTCGTTATAAATCTAGAAATATCTTCCAAAGCTACAATGAAGAAATCTGGTGCTGCATTTCAAACTCCTAAACAGACAAAAGCTACACTTGCAATACAAAGTGAGCAAAACAAAGATGCTAAAAAGAATAAGAATAAACGAAAATCTTTACCAGCCAATTTGACCAATGGTGATGGTGATACTTCTCCTAAAAAACCTAAAATTGATGCATTTTCTGGAACAACAGATTTGTTCATGCAGATGAACAAGAGCCCTGAGGGTAAAGCAGTAAAGAAACCTGGAAATGAAAAATCGCCAGGAAAACAGAATAAGAAGGCGCAAAACCAAAATGAAAATGCACCTAAATCTGAAAAAGCTCTAGGTGAAAGAGCAAAACGTCGTAAGGAAAGACTTATAGCTAGACGTGTAGCTGGTAAAGAACGTCTAAAGGAAACACTGGGTCAGGTTTCTACTGGTGATGAGACGGCCATTACTCAACTCAAGCAACATCTTACACAACTTTTACAAAAACAAGATCTGAGTAAATCAGGAAAACGCAAAGTTAAACAATTGAAGAAGGCATTAAAAGCAGCCGGAGTTGATGTAAGTGGTTTTGTAATGTCTCAACAAGATAAAGAAGTAAAAGCAGCAACACAGAAACCACAAGCTGCAAATCAAAAAAAGCAGCAAAAGCCTAGTGCTGGTAAAAAGGATTCTGTAGCACCTGGAAAGAAAAATTTACAACAAGCACAAAAGAAACAGATTGCAACAAAAGAAGAAGAAGAAGACAGTGATGAAGATGAAGAATCAGATGGTACGGAAGATAATGTAACAGCACTGATAAGTGCTTTAAAGAAAGGTGAGGATGAAAGCGATGAAGAGGAGGAGGATGACTCAGATGCTGACCAGGATGATAGTTTAATGGAAGCAGAAGCGGAAGAAGATGAAAGTGATGAAGACGAGGACGATGACGATGATGAAGAGGAAGATAGCGATGAAAATGATGAAGTTCCTGACAAGAAAACTAAATTAGGGAAGAAAAACCAATCAAAATTGAACCAAAACAAAGATACAGTAAGTTCGCTTGTGAAAGGTAAATCACGATATGTATTATTTGTTGGTAATTTACCCTTTGATGTCACAAAAGAAGATATCTCTCAACATTTTGCAAAAATTGGTAAAATTAGAGATATACGAATTCCCCTCGAGAAACAAACAAATAAATGTAGAGGATTTGCCTATGTGGAATTGTTAGATCAAACAACTTATGAGGTAATTTCTGAGGGTTTAAATATTTGAAGTGCTTCTGCTTTATTATTTGAATTGTCTTTAATAATTGTTTGTGAAACATTTTTATTATTCAAAATTTATATATTTTTTAACAACTCTCATTTATAATTTTATTTCTCAGTAATGTTTTTAATATGGAAATTTATTTTAATATATCTACTCTCCTTATTTATAAACATAAAATGTAGATTTAAAAAATATTTATCTATCTATAATGGAATTAAAATAATCACATATTTAAAATTTTATTTTCAGAAAGCTTTATCTATGCACCATACAAACCTAAAAGGAAGACGAATAAATGTCCAGTATTCTCAAGGTGGCAAGAAAAAGGGAGAGGAGAAGAAAAAAGAAATTAAAGCAAAGAATTTCAAATTACAAGCCATGAGACAAGAAGGAAAACTAAGCGGTAGCGTCAAACAGTCACAGAAAAGGGCGGCTAGAAGGGAAAAAAGGAAGAGTGCTAATAAAACAAATTAGTAATACATGAGTTTTTTTTTATATATCGTAATACTTTTCAGAATTTGACTTATTCAAATATATTTTTACATATAATGACTATGTAAGGTAGTTAATTAGTGATAATCAGTTAATATCTTTATTGAACTTTTAATAAAAACGTTCTGTTAGAGTGCTGATACATTGTGTAAATAAAAGCCATTTTCGAAAAATTATAGACTTTATTTATAATAAAATAGAAATACATCACATAATATAATTTAAGTACATAATATTTGTTGTGATTAGATTTTTGGTAACATCAAAAAATTGCTTTTTGTTAAGACACTATTAGTATTACTGTTTGATTAACAAAATGTCAATACAAATTACAAGTAAGGACTAAATTACAATAGATATGGAGGTATATAATAGTAAAGCAGCAGTTTATTTTTTTCACAGTTTGAGAACCGCTGTGCTGAAGAAAACTTGAAGTTAGTAAGATCATTTACGACTCGATAGAAATAATAATAATCTTTATTACCCAACAGAAAATTCCATTTACAGGGTAAAATTACAAGAAAAATCTTATGAATTAGTGCATAGTACATATTGTAATACAGTTTATCATTTACAGTATAAAAATTAAAATGATTATAATAACTAGCAAATAACTAATAAGCAATTAATCGGTGCAAAAAAAGAAACTACTAAGATTTTAAGAATATATCAGTGTATAATTTGTTTGCATTTTGACACATATGGACCAATGGAGCTTTAGTCAACACATTAGAGCGCGCTCTAGGCGTATAGAAAGTGTTCGTTGTTCTAATATTGAATTGGGGAATCGCGAAGTCAATTTGTTGTAGGAGGGAAGGAGAATCAATATTATAGTGTACAAGTTTACATAGAAATTTACCACTAGCTTAAATTCGTCGTTGACCCAATGACGTAAATGCATGTCGAAGAAGCAGATTGTTGTAATCAGACCCACGAACTGGATAAAATCCATCCAAAAAATAAGAAAAATTAGTAATACAGAATATATTAATTTTACACTGAAGGCAATCTCATAAATTGTATTGCCCGATAACAGGTGAATCGCGTAATAGACCTATAATAATTACCTAAAAAGGAAATAATTGGTCACTTCGCCCAATGCCATTCAATTAATGCTATTTTCTATAATCACATTGCATAAAAGAAAAAAGACGTCGACTTATAGAGAGGATTTTTTTAACCTGAAATTTTCAAATATCTGGAAAAATAAGTGCCCTACGAAAAAAATATTCATAATTAAATGTAATCACTCCGCAAAGAAAATATATTAGAACTAAAATTAGACCCTCTAGGTGGGTTTAATCTTACATAAGAACCCCTATATTTTATTTCATATTCGGATTCTACTAAAAATATGTCGGATTTGCGTAAAACATTTTTATAGATGTATGAATTTAAGATGCAACTTAGGGAGTATCTGAGTGGGAAATGCTTCTACAGCTTAATTAATTTTTGTCTATGTAATTACATTTTATTTGTTTTGCTCTTGCTTGTTTGATTGATTGTGTGTGTTCTGTACTTTATTATTATTTGTTATATTATATATTATTGACACATTCTATCCAATTCAATATTGACAACGAATAAAGAAACTATTCTATTCTATTCATAGTAAGTAATGAAAATTACTTTCAACAAATGTTATTTCTCAAAGATTCAATTATTGAAAAATAAATTGTTTTCGTATATCTTCTATTCGTATTTTTTGTAAATGCAAAAACACAAAATAATATCGACTGATTTTAGCCAGTTCGAAGATTGTTTCAAAAATTAAAAGACGTATTTCGGTTAGGCTCTGAATACTACTTTAGAATGAAGTATTTAACTGTACAGGAGAAAATTGAAATACAGTGCCTATTTTAAAATATAAGTCCCAATAATTTAAAAAATAAAAAGAATATCGATACAAAATTGTAACAACATTTATCAATAATATATCTAGTTTAACTGAGAAACTTCTTTTATTTTACACAAGTGCTGTTTAACAATATAAAAATTAGAAATAAAAAATACTGCTAAATATTATGGCACAGCTTATTTGATGCAGTTCCATTCAAACTTAAAGATAATATAATCTATTAATTTTGCACTATTTTTAATATTTGAGATGATTTCCCTTTACGCTTGCATCCTTTTCGGCATTGATGAAACCAGCTTTCGCGTAATATATCGGGGGTGATTTGTTGCCATTCTTCCAGTAGGATCTTCTTTACCTCATCGCGGCTGCAAATTTTGTGTTCACGGATTTTTTTATCAATATAGCCCAGAAATTTACAATTATGTTCATGTCAAGAGACTGGGCCGGTGGTATTAACAAGTAGGGACAGTTCCATATGGGCCAGTACTGCACAATTGCCAACTTGTGCTTTGAATCGTTGTCTTGATAAAACTTTGCATGTTCACTTATACCGATTTTTCCGCACTTTGCAACAAATTCTTTTTGAGTATGTTAAGGTACATATTTTTGTCCATTATTCTCTCAATAAATTCTAAATTTCCAACACCAGAAGCATAGTGAAACCTGATTGTTACTATAATATAACTCAAATACATACCACTATTAATAATGTTATTTTAGTTACAGACGAACCCAAAAACCTTTCATTTAATTTAGAAGTGACTAAATGGTTTACTTTTTAACCAAGAAGCAAACATCTTTTGTTTTCTGTGTAACAAAACAGTTGCATGTGTAACTTCAGTTATAGTAACATGCGACGGACCGTATCTGCAATGTTTTAATACGGGTTCACAAACAAAAGTGTCAAGTGGGGATATTTGTGACTAGTTGCAAAAATCCTATAGCAAATACAGTTGCTAGCACATAACAACACAGAAAGCAACAGAAAATAATGAACTTTCTGTATTAGCTGCAGGGACTGACCATGTTATAGTAACACAAGAAATAGCCCGCAATTCAGGAGTGTAGCAGACCAGTGTTTGGAAAACTTTAAATCGTCAAGTATCATCCCTATATGCTGTGTCTTTATATCAAAATCTTCATGGCGCTAATTTCCGTGTAGAAAATTCATACTGCCTTCGCCAAACTTATTCAACTACACGTCTGCATCTTTGGACTGTCAACATGTGTGAAATACCTGACAACAAACTCCTGAGCCCTCATGTTATTGAAGGCAACTTACGTGAGTGAGAATGAATAGTTGGTCTTGGTTTCAGTAATTGCTGGTAGAGCTGGTTCAATAAATTAACATGCTAGATCTTACTTTAAACTCGATATTTTTTTATAGGTTTATTTCAAATACGCCGTTTGCAAACAAAAACCAATAACACATGGGAATATGACTGAGCGAATTAGAAATACATGTGCCTACACACTATGTACCTACATACAGTCATTTTAAATGTGTATTAATAAATACATCGAAACCGAAAGCTGCTATTCTGAACACTTACATTAATTGAAAAACGATAAAGGGTTTTAAATAGGGGAGAGAGAGACTAATTTTAGTACTATATAATGTTGTATGTCTTCCGCGGAATGATTAAGGCTGCGCAACATGGGAAGTGGTGGAATTCTCGCTATGTATGGCAATGGTATTTTTTTAATGCCAATCCACGATTTAAAAAAATGCAAAAATAGGCGATAAAAGGAATTTATAGTAACAACTGTCACTTTGTTGTCGCGTTACTGACATATTTCTAATTAAAAAACGTAAGAAAAAGTGCCAGAAGAAAATCTAAGATTATTTCATTGAAAACGGTGATAGTTTTCTATTAAATAATGCAGAACTGGGATGCAGTCCGACCGAACGACTCACTAACTTTTCTTAAAGATGCGACAAAATTTTAACTGATTTTGCAACAGTGAGAAGTAATAAGTGGCAGTTATATCTATAATCTCAGCCTATATATTTAAATACAGATGACATCATTTGTTTAAGTGCACAATAAACAAATATAAAACATTCATTTACAAATGACATCAATGACATAACTTTAGATTTTGCAGGAAAGATTATCAGAACAAGACTTTTTTTCGATATATTTATTTTTGAGTAATTTACTATAAATTAAAAAAATGGATTTCTATAAGAAAAGGAAAAACTTTAATAATACCATTTAAGGTTTGAGTTAAAATGTTGAATAGCTTGATGATTGAGATGATGATCATCTGTTAAATGTGACTACCTTGTTCTGTTTAAATTGGCAGTTACTTTTAGTATAATTGGATATGATAAAAGATTAATAATTCTCAAGCAATATGGCCACCATTTTATGTAATATCACTATACTCCTTGCCTCACAATAATAACAAATACGTATATGTATTTGTGCATAATCAATATCATATGTATTTGTGCATAATCAATCGGGATTCAAAAAAGGACACTCATGTGAAACAGCAGTAGCTGACATTTGTGACAGATGGCTAAAGGAAATTGATAGTGGAAAAATGGTATTAGCTGTCTTTATTGATTTTAGAAGAGCGTTTGAAACGGTGAATCGTCAATTATTATTAAAAAACTAGACAAAATCGGTTTGAAAGGTATAGTGCTTAATTGGTTTGGTTTACTTAAATAACAGAACTCAAAAAGTGAAATTCAATGGTGTTGAATCATGTTCAAAAAGTGTGAGTCACGGTGTGCCTCAGGAACGGTTTTGGGACCATTACTATTTAATTTATACGTTAATGATATGATCACAACTGTTAATAAATCAGACATCTGCATGTTTGCTGAACACTATGATTACATTAGTGGTAACAATTTAAATGAAATGGTACAGTCAATGAATAATTTGATTTATTATGTAAATGGTTGTATAGTAATAGTTTGAGTATAAATATCGAGAAATCCAAATGTATGGTTTTAGCTAGTATGTATAAACTTAATAATATTGATTTGAGTAACATTGATATAAAAATATGTAATTTTAAACTAGAGTTGATAGCATAAAATATTTAGGTGTAATAATAGATAGCAATCTACTTTTTAAGGAACATGCTAAATATATAATGAAAAAATGTCAGAAGAAAAAAGGTTGGATTTCTTAACAGGGTGGGTAAATATTTATCGAAATATATTAAAAACTATTATACAAGGCTATCATTGCACGACACATTGAGTTCTTACTACAATATTATTAAATCTTAAAAATGAATCTGCGCAACTCCAAAAAATTCAAAAAGAGCCATGAGAGTTATATTGAAATGTGATCGATATACTCCAATAGCTCTTATGTTAGATGCGCTCAATTTATGAATGTTAGACAAAGAATTTACTCAAAAGTTAATATTTTGCACAAACTGAAAAACAATATGTTGACATATCTTAGTAGAAAAATAACAATTGTCAAAGATTCATAACTACGAAACTAGAAGTATAATAATTTTTATATCAATCATTATAATAGAACACAAACTTCTAAAAATGTATTTATTCAAGGACTAAAACTCTATAATAACCTACCGTTTGACATTAAAAATGCTTGAATTTCAATTTATTCAAAGATTTACTGTAAAGATACACATTGGTTCATATCTAATGTAGTAATTATATCTAATTAGGCATGATATACTAGCAAAGGTGAATACAATTTAGTAAGAAATATTTAGTAATTTATTTATGTATTGATCTATGTATATGCTAATAGCTAACGCTAAATAAATAATTTACTTACTTACTTACTTACTTACTTACTTAAAAAGAGAAAACCGCCTTTTATCAAGACATTGACTACCGGCATACTAAGTGAAGAACCAATAACAAATTGACATAGTATACAACCATGGCAATATATGTATGTCAAGTCACTTTGTTTCAAACAATTGCGACACACTTCAATCACATATTTCTAAATTATACAACACTCTGTATATTTTCACATTAGAAAATTATTTGCAAAATATACGCAAAGAAAATTAAACAATATACAAAGTGTGTATAAATCGGCATATTAACTACACCTGATAATGTTCTTCGTTAAATTTGGAATTAAAAATTTTAATACTCGTAGTTTTCTGTTTACAAACAGAATTTTAAGGAAACATATATTTGGCAATATTGAACGATAATATTTTCTTTTAAATCACACGTGAAAGAAATAAAATTAGCCCTTACAATTATTTATTGTGAAAATATTACTAGCAGTAAAAGCTGTTACAAGCTGTAAAATTTTATAATAGAATCATTTTATTGTTGTACATTTCATGATTACCTACAGAATTGTTCACATTGAAATTAATCAGATTGAAGACATAGCTGCAATCTTTGTGATATCGTTTGTACTATTTGATCAGGCCTCTGGCGTAATCTCAAACGCTAATTTCATCAATATTTTGAGAAGTAAAAACTTTTTCCTTAATGAAATTCCAAACAAAGAAGAAGATAACCGCCCTCCGATAGCAAAAATAGTTTGAATTAAGCTGGAATAAAAGTTGCCATGGCAACGGTGACAGCTTACTTCCAGCTGTGGCCGAAAGCTGCAAGTTTGTATCCAACTTGAATTAAGCATCCTACTTTACACGTGACAAACTTAAAGTATAGGTACTTGCTTTGCAATAAGCTCATGGTAAACTTGCGCCGAACGTTTTACGCATCCCCGGCTCGAACTTTAAGCTTATATTATACTTAACTCATCTTTGCTGCGTAAGCGATTGCAGTATGCTAGAATTTCAAACGTAGAGTAAGCTTGATTTAAACTAACCACGTTAAGCTGGATAAACAAGTGAAAATCGAATCAAAATGCAGCTTGCTGTAAGCTTACGTGCTATCTGGGCCATGACCACTATATCTGTTTGGAAAATGTTCATCCAAGCAGCACATCACCATGAAAGTCTCTATCATGCATGTCAATTATACTACTGCATGTATGTTCAGCGATATCTCGTCAATCTCTAGTTCTAAAACATTTATAAATATTCACCATCATCAAGATTCGATAAATAAATTTGACCAACAATCCTGTGGTTTATTATACTCAGCTAAACATTGATGATATAGATGAAGCAGGTTTTCCCATACAACCAAATAAGTAGTCTTAAAACTGGGGATATTTAATGTAGAAATTAATTAAGAAACAGTCGGAGAGAGATCTCCCTGTATTGTTACCTAGAACTTGCTTTTTTATTCGCATTTGTCTTGTTTGGACCGGTGTTGGCATTTCTTGTAATAAACGAAGCTGCTTCACAAATATGTTGATGCAGGCGCCGAAATGCATTTTTACTTGGAAAACATACTCGATATTCACGTGTTCCATGATATAAACCATATATCATGTTCATACTGGCGTATTCTCATTGAACGCAAAATTCATTACGAGCAAACGGAACAACAAATAAACACGAAAACACAAAAACGAATCAAATCATACACATCAATTTATACGCAGCTTATATATGACTATTATTTTGTAAAATGGAAAGTCAAATAAGTCAAAACCATCTAACCATCCATCATAGCCAATAAAGAATGTGTACAAAAGGAAGTTTCAATAAAAAGAACAATTTAGAATGCTAGCCCAAAAACATTAATATAGTGAATTATAAATACAGTTATCCTAGCATTTTACATACAATATTTCGTAAATAATTTTAATATTTGTTTATTAATGCAGAAAAGAATTATCATTTTTATATAGAAGGATTTACTGATATAACATTCTTTATTAATAATTATGTTACACACACGTAATTATTCCTCAAATTATGTTGGTCAATATAATAATTACACTATTAATACTTTTTAATCACATTTATGTAGTTTTTCTCTTTATAACAAATACAAATCTAAATAACATATTAAAATAAATTCATTACTATAACTATAACAATATTTTAATAATTTTAATACAATTTAAATATACCAAAAGAGACTTACTCCTCTAATACACCTAAGGTGCAAACAGAAATTATAGAAGGCACTCTGATCTGGTGTGTATTTACAGTCTTTTTAATATGGCGCGCCGCATAGAAACAGTATATTGACTAAAGAGATTAACATACAAACATATTTAATGATTTTTGTATTAGTATGGATAATTAAAATTACGCAGATTGAAACATTCCAACTGCATTAAATGGAAACAATTCACTTACTTTAGACCTAACGAATTCTTAGAAATCCGTTTCAATAGAATTGCTTACTTTCTAATTTCAAAAATTTGGAAAATAGTACTTAAATAGTAATCAAGAAATATTTATTATGCTTAAAGTAAACTTTGTTGATATGTTTCATACTATTCTTAGATTAAACAAATATATATAGTAATAGGAATGTATATACGTCATCAGTCTACTAACAAGACAAGATTAGTGGTAGTTGAGAAACTTTTCAATATACGAAGGTTGGCAATTAGATGACTATAATTTGAATATATGTAGGTAATTTATTGCAACAAAGTTTATGAATAAATGGCATCACCCACACATCTTTGAGTAATTTCCCGGACATTATTTTGAGCAGGCTAACGAAGGAACGTATCTTCCAAGGCAAACAAGTTTTCATAGAGTATTACCTGACTGAGTGAGACTCTTTCTAACACTTTAGAACCTCTTAAAACGGTGAATGCGTTGGTCTAGGATATTATGGGTAATAACATTATTTAGCATCAATTCCTCATTTTCCAGATGATAAATGTTGGAATGAACAGAACTTTCTTCTGCTGACATTTCGACATGCAAGCCTGTAGTTTCTGGAGATTATTTTTGCAACTGAGTGCTAATTACAAAGGAATTGGCAAGAACTCCTATCTAAATAATACAAATTATTTGCTAAACAGTTGTCTGTAGAAAACTGAATGGAAACCTTGCAAAATATTGTGGTAACATATTCATTGCTACATCATAAACAGATGGCGTTCTTGTTTGTTCCGGTTTAGACAGTTAGATGACTTTCTACTAGATCAACGATTCTATGTAGCATATGTAGATATTAGAGCACACAGATTTGCAATTATTCGTAATTTCGAATTCAAACAACATCACACACGCGCACAGCCTTTCCTAAATACATTGTAAGGTAACGATGACGCCGCTCTACCTTTCCCTGCTTTTACACGTTATTTGGAAAGGTAGACTTGAGAAGAAATTAAATTTTGAAATCCATTTCGGCAAAAATTACATAGGACCTACTAATAGAAATCTAAGAACTCTAGGCAATAACATAATAATACGGCCTAGTTCGATCCTTTACACGTGTATTTGTTACAATTTTGTAAGGGTTGATGCTTTAATATTATCGTGCTATTAACATTCTTGCAATATAATTGCCAACCTTGGTATAATTAGACGTTGATTCTGGACTTTATATCTTTTTCCAAAATATAACAGCTTTGTATAAGAAACTACACAAATTGTAATCGTTGCAATATAAGGAACTTAGAATTAGTCGTTTACCATCTTATAGTTGAATAAACAAACTAAATAACATTAGGTACTTTCTGACAAGAGAAGTAAAATTCGTATTTCTATAATCATGATACTTGTGCAAAAAGTTGGTGTTCATTTTTAGAAAAATTGCTATATTATTTAGAAAAAAGGTATCGTTGTGTTCCTTAATAAAATACTAAGTTTCACTAAATACTAATTATCCTCATACAAATATGAATAAATAGCATTTCTCAATTCCGCGTTAGGTTTATATTCCGTGTTTGCTAATACCATATTAGTCATCGGACTAGTAAACTTTCCAGACATAAACCATTCGGTTATTGCTCTTTTCTCGTAAGTAAAACCGTCGCTAATAGTGACAGGTTCCCTCATAATCTCATGCGTTATAGGACATAAAAAGTCAATAGGCACATCTGGTTTATCCCATGCACTTGGTTGAGTAAATTCCATCTGTTTTAACCATTTGATTTCTTTCATTAATTTTTCCGTTTGATCAGCATCTATGTATATAGTTGAAGATGTGATAACATCTATTGTAAAATATTTTAAGTTAGTTTACCTAAATTCAATCCTGAACAGATTTTTTCCTCCGATTGTGTTAGCAGTTTCTCTCCGTCCAAAGTCGTGTTTGAGATGTACGCTGTCAGCTCTGATAGACCAATATCTTCCAACCATTTTAATATATCAGATACTGTCCATTCCATTACAGCTTTAGCTTTACACTTTAGCTTATTTGCAACTGCTGTTTGGAATACCTGAAAATTGTTCGTTGTTTGTGTTGTTTGGTAATGAAATATTTAATAGGAAAGCTATCTACAAACTAGTAAAAGCATTTTACTAAACATTTATCTACTAATATTTTTGGATATGAAAATAACTGTAATTTCAAAATCAAATCATCACTTATACCTTGACAGTCAGGAATTTTTTGTTGATAGACGCTATAGTTTTTAAAAACCTGCCTGCCTCCTTGGTGATTACTTAATGAATACTGTTGGAATCATTTGGATTGAATGTATTTTTTGATTGGAGAAGCATATCTATGTCTATCATGATATAATTATATTTGTGACTTTAAACAACTTGCTTGCCACTTAAATACTGATTGTGAACATAATGTTTTTAAAATCAGGATTTTTGTTTCATACTTCATTAAACTATTCCATTACGTAAGATATCGGTACTAGTATGACAGCATTGACTGATTTATTCAGCAGAATATTGGAAACTAACTTAAGATATCAAGTTGAGAGTGAGAGGTTAATCAAAATAGATTCCGACCAAACAGGCACAATTAAGATTATATTCAAGGTTGTAGAGAGAGCAGTACAATAGAGCAACAAATCTTGTACTGTATAATAGCAAGAATATGCACTGTCGAGAAAATTTAAAGTCTGCTGCTATGTTACTTTGATGGACACCTAAAGATAATTAAAATAATATCTAATATATAACTTTTTTATGCTAGCATACAAATATCCTACAAGGAATTCAAAAGTTTGATCTGAAAATGAACATAAAGAAAACAAAGGCAAATTAGATGCATGCTCAAATACAAGTAAACTAAAACAAGGATCAAGAATAGTACTCATTCAATATGCAATTTTTAATAACATAAATTTGTAAAACCAAGCAATTAGGATGTGCATTATTTACCAATTGTTGGGGTAACTTCCATATCCATAACGTTTTATCCAAACATCCTACAGCTAACATCGAACAACTTGCGCTAAATGAACAGGTAGTTACTATGGAATCGTGATCTAACACATGCAAACATTCCGCGCTGTATACAGACCAAATTCTAGCTTGTCGATCTGTAGCTGTAGAACAGACGATTTCGCTAGAGCTTGAGAAACGTACACAGGTAACACTACCACCATGACCTTGTAGAGTTCTCCACAATTTTACTTTAATTTTACTGTAATCGTAATTACCCCAATTCTGAAAAACAAATGCGTTTGATATGCATGTGTACCGTAACATTATTCGCGACGACAACATACGGTTTGAACTGAAATCACCCAGAGTTTGACCATACTATCACTTCCACAAGTTGCCAAAAGATAATTTTGGACATCAGACGTAGTAACATTTGGGATGGGTTCCAGATTTTGAGAGAAATCACAGCTTTGCACACCTAAATCATGAGCAACGTCTTGGGTGAAAATATTGACGCTTTCGGTCCATAAACGAAAATCTCCATTATTTGACATGGTAGCTATAATTTTTCCATCTGGTGAGTACGCTGCTGATGTGATGGCATCTAGATGTCCTTCAAGTTCACTAAAAGATTTATTTATCGCTAAATAGAAATATGTAAATTATATTTTGAATGGAATTAATTTTTTATAAGTTTGCCAATGAATAAGTAGTACACACCAAATTTTTTCTTTTGTTCTAACATTCCATACTGTTCCTTTTTCATCATCTCCAGCTGTTAAAATAAAAGTACTATCTGGTGAGAATTTGGAAACTCTAACGCCTGCACTATTTTCTGGTAATGCAGTTATCTTTTCTCCAGTCTAGAAAATATACATACATTCGTTTTATGTTAGCAAGCTATTTTTTTCATTTTAATTTTTTTTTTAATATATAAATCTAATATATCAAAACTTACTTCGGCATTCCACAAGAAAGTCCAACCATCCAAAGAACTAGACGCTAACAAGAGGCCGTCTTTTGAGAATTCAATATGATTTACCGAATATGAGTGACCTTCCAGTGGTGAACCATCAATCTCCTCCAATATTCCTTCTCTATTTGGATCTACTTTGAACATGCGTACCATTTTATCACTATAAAATGCAATGGTAAGTTGATGTCTTTCAATATATTTCTTTAAAATAAAACCTCGATCCAGTTGCTAATAATGTATCATTGAGAAATTGGCAAGAGTTTATGGCAGCTTCAGCAATATCATCGACTTTTTCTAACAAAGTAACGCTGTTATCGTTAGCTTCAGCATCTCTTACAACGTTAATCTCTTGAAGTCGAGAATTTTGAACCATATTGCTCCAATGGGTTTGGTTTTTGATTAGCTCAGAATCACAGTCTAGTGTCCCAGTCAAGTCCCAGAGTATCACAGACTTGTCGTTTGAACCTGTGGAACCTTGTAGGTTATTAAAACAAATAAGAATCTGGTAATCTGGATCAAGTAGAATCGTTTAGTAAAGAATAAATGAAAAAAAAAAAAATGAAAAAACGGATAGAAAATAGTGGCAGATGATTCTTCACTGTTTATTATTATCTAATTATCTCCTATTTCACAATTATTTTCATGTCCGTAGAATTTATTTTTCTTACTTTCACCAAAACGATATGCTAATTGTTAGTATACATTTAGGATTTATCAAATATTCTTTGAAATATGATTAAATTTCATATTAGAACGATCCTTACTGCATTGTTTCATTATGCAACTGTGTCAAAATATTTAAAAGTAAATTTAACTGTTTTAAATCACAATGCAATCACAATAATAATACTATGATTTTTATCATATATATTTGTAAATATACTAGGGATGTCGAATAAACTTGTTTTGTATACATTAATATCTAGGAAGTATATAACGTAGATTTTTACCTGAGGAAACCAGATTCGAATCTCTAGAAAAGGAAACGCAATTAACGTATCTACTATGCCCTGGTAGCGTAGAAATACAGGCACCATCCGAACTCCATATTTTTACCAGTTTATCGAGACTAGAAGATGCGAGCATGGATCCATTGTGATTGTATCTTACACAGGTAACGGCTGAATTATGTCCCCGTAAAGTAAGAGTCTTCTCTATACTAACTTGATTTCTTCCTGCCGCGTGTTTCGGTAATGTACAGGCGGTAACCTTCCATATGTAGATCTTTTCACAATTGCCGCAGGTTACTATGGTGTAAGATTTCGTCATAGGATTGTTTTCTGAAATAAAATAATAAAAATATACAAAAAAATTATAAATATACGAGTACAATGGGGTTCTATCCTCTTGGCTAATTTAATAAATAACTACGATCTATTATCAACCTTTGTATTTTTATTGTAAAGTGCCAGTTTTAATTTGATATTGCCAGGTAATGATGCTTTAAGATTTGCTTTAATTCATATCAGTGTGATATAAAAATTCTGTAAATTATAGATAAAACATCGGTAACACCAACTCCACAACATTTGATTACTCGAGACATGTATTTCCCATAAACTTCACTTATAAATAGTTAAGCAAAGTTTAAGATAAGCGGTCAATTTTCTAGGCTTAAGAAATCCTTAAATGTAGGTGAATATTGACGTAACCTACATATATATGTATGTAAACGAATCTAAAAAAATAAATTTATTCGCCAATTCATCTGTATTGAAATTTCCGTACGCCTCTGTAGTATTACAACTAGTATGAGATAGTTATAACATTTATTTCAAACGAAATGAATGTCTTTGGTAAGGACACTAATAATGATTTAGAAATATTTGATCTTGTTCAGATTGGATTTCCAGAAATATATATCTACGATTCAATCATTTTGTAGGCCCAAACAATTTAACATTTTTCAAAGATTTCGTTTGAAAAAGCATATCGTCATGAATATTTTGCTACAGGTCGAGCATTGGTTCAATTGGCACGCCAACTGAAACTTTTTTTCCATCGGTGTATAAATGACTGACCGCATTCTCTCCTTTTTTTCGGGTTTTGAAGAAAAGCTAACCTAAACAAATAGGTACTGTCCAAAATTTCGAACAACTTCCGTTAACCTGTGACATTCGATGTTAACTTTGCAAAAAAATCTCTAGATATTAACCGATGTTGATTGTCCTTCGCACAATTGCAAACAACACGTTTATCTTTATTAATAATACGCTAGGTTGCCACAAATAATATGCACTTTACTAAACTTTCCTACGATGCAACAGAACAGAGGAAAACGGTGCAAATGGGCATTAGAATTTTAATGTTGACTTCAAGACTTGAAATTATGACATTTATTGAGATGTTGTTTGTTTTATTTGACGTTAAATTTTGGATCTAGGTTTAGGATAAGATTAAAGTTTGGGGAGATAGTTGTGGTGTTTAAGTTTTCAATTCATTTCATTTATTGAATGAAGGCAAACTTATAAGTAGATTTATTGTCTATTTTTAAACTTCAACTTAATTTTTGTTTGTTTTTCTTTCGGAGGGTGAGCTTTTGGAATTTCATTTGTTGTATCACAGTCATTTCCAGTTTATGCTTGTGATGAGGATATGAAATGTTGTCACCTGATATTTCGCCACGTAATAATTTGCAACTTCAGAAAAAAAATTCTTATTTGGCATTGTTTGACAATGTTCGAATAATTGTACTAAAAATAGTATTAGAAAATGGTTTATTACTCACAACGAACTTACGAAAATTGTGTTCCAATTGAACTGTTATGAAATATTTAAAGCAACTATTCTATTGGACATTTGTTGTAATCATAAGTACAAACGGAAAACAAAAAACTAATGATCATCTTTTCAAAATTAGAAATATTTCGGGGGAGTTTTTCGAACAAAAACTCCCTTTGAATCTATGAGTATTGTTACGTCACGAATCGCAACTAATGGATAAAAATGTGTATAGCAAGTTTAGTGAGGTTTTAGAAACATAGATTAACAGTTGATCTTCGTATGTATGTCTTTAAAGGTATCTACAAAATCAAGAAAATCCATTGCATGTGCTGACAGCCTTGCATTGGAATGGTATCATATGACCTACATAAAGACGCTATTTCGTACGAATTAGGGGTTAACTGTAACGAAAAAGAAAATGAGAAAGTAATCAAGCAAATTAAACCAAGAAAAACTATCAAGTTATAAAATTATATTGACTAAGAAAACAAAATAATTTTACTTGAAATATTCCCTTTATTTATGTTACGTTAGAAAAATGGAATTATTACTGATTCATGCGCGTGAAATCTACCTACCAATTTAAGAATAAATAATTTCAACCCCTTTTTCAGACAAGCACGAAGGGAGTGAATACATTATTAGTTGGGCTCCTATTGTTTTGAAGTAAGTTCTACCTTACTATAAAAACGACGATCGATTGAAACCACTGTAAAAGCTTTCACACAAATAAGGAAATTATTTCTCATAAAAGCATTAGCTCAAGTAAGAACCACGCAAATTGAAATTACATTAGTCTGTTTTGTAGGCACTTAATTATTATTAAGCGAATATGCAGACAAAACTCACTATTCAATCAATTTTACACTTATACATGTACATATGTTGTTACATACATACATTTTACAGCATAAAATACAATTATAACTTCCTATCTACCTTCATGTGCTATTAAAGGTGAGGCATCTACACACATAACTCCTAAATCGTGTGAGTTATCTTGACTGGCCACTGGTTCACAAAGGTCATCCGTCGTTGTATCTCCAACGTCTTGCATTGACCAAACGTTTAAGATTTCCAACGTACATCCACTAATAGCGTACATGGCATCAGGAGTGAATGCCAAACCTTGTGTTGTACCCTCGTGATTAAATAGTGTTCTGCAAATCCAATATAAAAGTACATATACATACAGTATTATATAATTAATATAATTATGAGCTTAATAGTAAGCTTCATGTTCTTATTTCTTAAAACCATTCCTAAAGTTTAAATCAGAAACGACAGATTAAAAATAAGATAAATATTACTATTATCACTTATTGTTAGTAATTGAT
Organism: Holotrichia oblita; assembly: GCA_023690525.1. Classification (NCBI taxonomy): domain Eukaryota; kingdom Metazoa; phylum Arthropoda; class Insecta; order Coleoptera; family Scarabaeidae; genus Holotrichia; species Holotrichia oblita. The sequence continues at coordinate 169,164,962 of CM043016.1, forward strand.
ATATTACATATATTTTCAATATTTAAAACTAAATAGATGTAATCAACGCATATTTATTGTTAACATCCATAGAATTATCTGAAGATGGTGAAAACGTGTTCCTATCGTAAATGTTTCACATTTTCATTCATGTAATGTTTACAGTTATTATTTATTATTATTATATACAGTTATTACAGTTATTATTGTAAGTGCATTTTTTTGCAGCCCTTTAAGTATGGAATTTCCAATATTCCAGATTTGTTATAACAACACACCATCCAAAAAAATTTATAATCAGTTGAGAAACTGAACATATTCAATTTAAATTCGAAATAAATGGAACACCTTTCATCAAATTTTGGCATACTCAATTTTAATCTTGATCATTTTAACTAGTTTAGTTACAGATTATGTGTAATTGTTGTATATGTTTTTAACATTAATAAAAACTCCACACCAGTTGATATAGTCAACTTGAATTAGATTCTCATGAAAGGCTATTTATTCTAGACAAATCATTAGAATCACATTTTGTCAGGTAATGCGAACACTTTTAATCAAAGATATATACAAAAGTATAAAACATATTGTGTGCTATTTCTTATTACGATATGAAAGGAAATCCATAGTTTTATAATATTACAGTACAAAAAAGGCCTGAAAGCACAAACTAAAAAAAAACTTAATGCCCTCAGAGAAAGACCAAGTTCCAAGTTGAGTTATGATAAATATCATAACTCAACGATAACCCGTTAATACGTCAACTATGAGAACTGCTGAAAATATTTCTGGAATCTAGTAGTTTCAGTGATGCTCAGGCTGTTCAACTATCATATGATATAATACTTGCTTATATAACAATTAAGTTCAACAGCAATATTTGAAATTAGGGTATTGATTTGATGAAGATCGAAGCCTGTTGCCAACAATGATAATGGTTGATACTATGTTGAGAAGATTAAAATACATCGATTTTGCAAGAACATTTGGGCGTACCAAATCTTTGCAGACGTTGTATCTCATAAGGAGAGTCATGTCAACTGGTGTACAGAAACGCTAACAAAATAAAACACTGGGTACTGCCTACAAAGCTTTATTCGTTCGAATCTTAAAAGAAACTGCATCACATTTTATGTAACTACTTCAAAGCAGCCAAAACTGTAGTGGTGATATAGCTTGGAGTACAATTTTTTTAGATCGTTCTTCTTGAGATTGTTACTAAAACAATATCGTTACTCAATGACGGTTCTTTTATTAAAGAGCGTAGGTACATCTTTCCCGAACCTATAGTGTGCAGTTAACTCGCCACATTATTGGTGGAGATTGGTCCATGAAGCATGGACATTCCATTTACTGTAACTTCACCTTTATTTTCCAAACAAATGGTCAGATTGTCACCACACCAAAGCTTATGTATACCAAACAATCATTTTTTCAGGATATAATGGAATTTTTACAATTAGGTATGCTTACGCAACTCCAGATTCTAAAGTTTTGCTTTATGATAAAGATATGATTGTAGAGAACGTCTAGGAAGAAGTCCACATAATTCACACAAAGAAAAATAAGACACAAGATAATTTATGTCCAACAAATAAAATGCACTCTTGTGGGGAATAATATCTACTTTAATTAAAGCGCATGTTAAAAAAATACTAAATGTACGTACTCTTTAAAATAAGAAGAACTACAAATATATTCTTTTGGAATATAATTAGTAATTCAAGAAAGCAGGCTTCTGTTTTCTGTAATCCTCTTATTATTATATCATTTTTGTGGATATGAAAGCATGCGGTTTCAATGAAACATATTTGTATGCTAACCTAGCGGGAACGCTGAAAGATTTTAATATACCTAAGCATACCAGTTTTAGGAGCTTTTTCATGCTAGCCATAGCTTCATTTTAACTGAATTTAAACTTTTTTCAATTTTTATAGAAAAAAGGAAATCATTGCTTAATGTCTCTTAGTGTTGTTCGAGCATAACAGGCTCGACATCTCACTACAAAAGATTGACATTAAATGTCTGTGGCTATGTCAAATGCAACCACTACAGACCTCACAAAGGCAGAGAAATATATATAATTTTTCAATGATATACAATAAACCACCCACCATATTCAAAATTCATAATTTCATATGTCATATGTAATAAAATTAGATAAACAATATACTTTTGTATCGTTTTTTGCTGAAGCTCAACGAGAGCTATAACTATCAATTAGTGTATTAAAATTCTAAGGATTAGAAGACAACCCAATTATTGTCTTTTAAGCGATTTCCTCATATTGATAAGCAAATAAATCTTGCTGCAGTCCGTTGTTGATTAATGTCAAGAAGGTAGGTAACATTTATGTAGAAGCTCTGAATGACCTAGAAGGACCATCAAATTAGAAAATCGAATACTAAGTCGACATGGTACCTTGAAGTTTTTTGACAGAGAAAGATCATAGAATAGCAACTCGTTCCATAGATCGCCGGACCTATTCGTCAAAGACTATTACTGTCGTTGACTAATAGGCATCGTGTCCATAGATTCTAATGGTGTAATAACAGTAAAGCTTTATTTCGACTACATGCGATATAACACACACATGAAAGCAAAAGTAATCAATAACGTAGCAAGTCATAAAAAACAGAAAGTAACTGTAGCTTAATATAAACAGTTCGAGGATGGCAATTAATAACAATTATTAAGAGGAGTCTTACACTTATTTTAAATAGACAATGACTAGGTAATATATATATGTAAAGTAGCTTATTAAATACATAGTATACAACCTAAAGATTATGTTATATTAAACAGTTGTATGTTGTGGTAGATGTGAGTAACATCGATTTCTAGTACTGCACCGCTGGATGTTATTGTTTTCAATGTGATCTCTAAATTGGAAAATAGCCCGGGCAACTTCTAACGATAAGATATACATATGTATATATGACAAATAAAATGATTTGCCTATTGTTTTTAAAAGTGCTACGGCAGGATTCTCTCCAGAGTAAATTAAATATTGATCCGATGGCGTGCTTTTGTAATAAAAAAAAAACTGTTGACATCATTGTAGTTGCCTCAGGAAATAATTTCATGCTGAAGTTGTGAGTATATAATAATAAATAGAAAGTTTTCAAAATAAATGGATTCTATAAAACATAATAATTTTCTCACTATAGTATTTGTCTTGAAACGAAGATTTAAAGTTCCACCACAATATTTACCAATACGACAAAATTTTAACTAATTTACAACAAATCATATTGCTTACCTTATTAAACTTCTGTGTATTAAATCCCAGAAACAAATGGCTCCATTATCACCGCCAGTCGCTAAAATCGAACTATCGGGAGCGAATCTATACGGAAAAGCATCAAATAAAAGAAACTACATCATTTATAACATATTCTTCTTAAGTTACATTTTACCTACAAACTCTTATTGCATCACCGTTCACTTGAGTCATCGTGTATATTTTGGTACCAGAGTGGAGATTCCACAGGACAGCCGTACCATCCACAGAGGCGGTCGCCAGCATTGACCCTTGTGGGGACACTTTTACACAAGTTACCCCATATTTGTGACCGCGTAAAGGCGAAAACCCCTTCTGTACGTAACCTTTCGAAGGAACCCATTCCCATATTTTGATCGTTTTGTCACTAAAACCAAAAAGCAATTATGTAGACAGTTTAGGTTATATACAAATATGTACGCGTATAGTATATTTACTTGATTTTTGGAGAGATAAATAGTAATTTTGTGACAATTTCAAGTAGTAGAAGACTAATAATTCTATATACTGCAGAATAGCCGCAAAACTGCGAAGAAGACGTGTAAGAACAATACTATACTTTTATTGATTTCTTGGAAAAAACGAAATAATGTACGCATAATGTATAGTAATAGCAAAAGTAATAATGACATATGAATATTATATGATTAGATACTTATATTCTATAGTTGTTGCTATGGGCGGACAATGTTACGCTAACTTATTTCCAGAGAAAAGTAATACCGTATAATTTATCAAGGCATATGCATGCTTAACGGTGAAAGAAAACCCATGTTGATTAGTTATTTTTTAAAAGTAGAATATGTTACTATTTACATTGATCAACTCAGTAAATGATAAAATAAAACACCATCTACAAAAAACTACAACAAAAGCGTTAGTATTGGTTAGGGAGAAGCTGCAAGTTGAAAATTATTCAGGCATGATGAGAGTTGTTCACTCAAGAAGCGACAATTTTGCATTGTTGTTCTAAACAGACCGATTCCTAAGCTTTAGGGAGAGTCAAGCAGGCACATCCTATATACTCGATGTGACTTTACCGCATAAACCGGCGAGAATAAATTCAACGAGAAAACGGCACCAAAAATATTTTAATATTTTAATATACATACAAAGTTTTGTATAGACATCGTTATGCTTCGTTCCTACGCAAATAATTCACATAGTTCTTGTCACATATATATGTATGTGGTACACTTACTCCATTAAATAACAATGATTGTAGTAATTAAATTAACAGGTCGATAGCCGCAGTGGCTAGGCGACTGACTATCGTTATGGCAGAATGATAGGAGCCGAGTTTCAATTCTCCGGAAAGACGGTGACATTTCTCTTGGAGAGTTGAAATTCGATCGATCTGCCATTCGCTGATGGGAGCAAAGTGATTAACATCGCGGCATTATAAAAATTGGTATGATGCTGTCACAAAGTCGTTTGATTCAATTATACACACACAAAAACTACACCGCGAGAGTTGCAATAATAGTCATACAAGCGGTACAGCTTACGGAGTCACTGCAACTAAGCATCATTACACATTAAAAAAGAATTATCAAGGCTATGAACTTTACTTGCGTGAGCCTGCTAAAAATCAAAACAAATTGTGGGTTTCGAATATAATAGGTACTACATGCGACAGAGAACATAGATAGTTTATTTTCCAAACAAGTTAGTCATCCCTATCCATTAAAGAGAATGAATAAAAAAAGTTCAAGTTTAATTGTCCAATTTCATAACCGCTCCAATGACAAAAACAAATGAGGAGTGTGAAAGTACGATTGACACTAGTTTCGACGGTAATGATAAAATAGTAAAATAGTAGATAAATTAACCGATTCTTATTTTATTGCATCTATGTCATGCAAGCCACAATTAATTATTTATAATAGTTTAATCCTAAGGAGAGCTCCTTGGGTCGCAATATTATATATATTATATAATCTCTCTCAAAAAATATGAAAGTTTTTCCCGTTTCTATGATATGGAATGTAATCGAGTCTACTACAATATATGTAAATTTGTTGAAACTTTTGAGAAACATTATGACTGTATAGTTCCTGGACAAATCCATGAAGATTTGTCAAAGACCAGCCTGAAAGCAATGCTATTGCAAAGTTAACTCAACATAGAAGACATAGTTTATAAGAAAGCTACTAGTTATGAAGCTTCATCAAGAAAAACTTGCTTCTTGCAAGAAACAAATAACGCTTTTAGAACTCACGGAAAAAGAAGAAAAGTTGAAAAGTGAGGAATTATAATCTTAAAGCAATTCCTTATATCCATTTCAAATACATATTAACAACAGATTTTCTTTCTAGAGGATACGCATGCACTCAATTTCGCACCAACGAGTAACATTTCTCATGCAATCAATGGTTATTCTGAATTATCAAAAATTGTTCTACAGGAGAATTTATTGTGCAAACAATCCGAAAGATACCATAAATAGCCATGAACGACTATTTACTATTTATTAATTTGAAGTTAATATTTGGATATGTGGCTATTTGTTCAACAATTCCGTCTCCAGCACAATTACTATTTGGACGAAGACCGAATGGATAGGAATATTGTTAATAAACAGAATTAAAAGCTAATGACAGAATCATGACACAATATTCCTATCCATTCAGTCTTCGTCCAAATAGTAATTGTGCTGGAGACGGAATTGTTGAACAAATAGCCACATATCCAAATATTAACTTCAAATTAATACCAATTATGGCTAAACAACTACAAAATAGAAAATTTACTATTTATTATTTATTTTATGCTGTTGGGGGTTATTGTGATGGTTGCATTTTTTAAACTAATGCTAACTAGTAATTAAGTAAGACAATTGGATATACTGGGTATCTCGGGCCATTGATGTAGACTTTTATCTTTTATTTATTCTATTTTCTCTATTTGAATAAAGTTTGTTATATAGTATGCAGACTTTTTGGAAGACTTTCATTTATATTAAAACAATACACGCCCTGTATAGTTTTGGATTTTTGGATTGTATATATAATTTTCAGTACAAAAACGTACATTCCGTCAAATTTGGTTTCCATGGTAAGCAAAATTTTGTTACGTTTTTCAATCTAGAGTGCCGTGACCATGCTAAAATTATTCTAAGGTTACAAAGTGTAATTTGATAGTTTTCTGGTCAAACTAGTTGCTTTTTTTTTAATATGCATCCAAATATCGAGCTTGAAACAATAATAATGACAAACGGCTAAACTAAAGACTACGAAAAGTTCAAGTTAAATTAGACTAAAGCGTTATATAAATAGAAACGCAAAATATGATTTCCAAACTAGAAAAATTATGTATAGTTGGGTAAGAACATGACAGAAAGTTGACGATTAGTCAATTCGTAATTGTCTCGTTTTAGAGGAAGGCATAAGTACTATTTTTCTCTTCTCTTTTTAAGTAGCACGGAGTACTCAACAGGTCCACTAAAAAAAAAAAAAACGAGTATGCCCGGAAAGATGTTAAACTAAACTGTATAGCGTTATAGTTAGGCACGGAAATCTCTCTCTAGACTACAAATATTGATCCAAAATTTAGATAACCATCGAAATCAAATTTGATAAAATGTATTTTTTGGTTCTACATGCTTAAAAAATGAGGCCTACAAACACTAAAACACTTTTTCACATATACATACATACAGTGTCCTAGTTTAAAGAAAATGGTCTCATTCAAAAAATCACAGTTAACTAGCTTTTAATGTAGGATAAACAAAAATTTAAACAAATATTTATCTACTGATGAAGAACAAAATAAACTTGGAAATATAAAACATTACGATATCGAAAAAGGACTCATTCTCAAGAACATTATAGCACTATAAAGAGTGTAGATTAATGTTGTACCTGACGCCATGCAATATTTTATTTTTTTAATTTGTATTCAGATAACAAAATTTAGTCAATTTGATTACCAATAATGCAATGAAATTGGAGTAGGAACAAAATCGTCATAAACTCGGTGATTATGGTACCTGATAGTTACTGTAATGTATTCATTATTTTGATGTGTAATTATAATAAATGTTGAACATGTACATGATTATTTTATGAACTTCTTCCGTTATTGCTTGCATTTTATGTGTAACTACTTCCCTCATTTGATCTGGATTATGGAATCAATTTTTGTGAATACTATGGTTTGTATTTGTGTCAAATCAGAATAGTGAGGATGCCACTATCTACGACTTATAATTCGGTTATCATAAAATGGTTCCAAAAAATCTAATGCAATGTTGCATTAGCAACATGTGGTAAAGCATTGTCCTATAGAAACTATATCTCAGCACTGAGTGTGTTTTGAAAGGATATAGTTCTATAATTCTTCGTCCTCCCATTTTTATTGGGTGTAATTCAACAAAATTATGACGATTTTCTGTCATCCAGGTTATATAATTTTGGCAATTCAAAAGACCAATATAAGCGAAACCGCGCTTTATCAATAAAGAAAGTATAGTCTGCGATATCATTATTAATATTTATTAAACTATCTACAATACGTTAACCTAAACTCGACATCTTGTATTATTTTCGACCAACTTGTAACTGATAAATCTATAAGATTAAAACGACATGTAATAGTTGTTACACATTTGTAGAAGTACCAGTTTGTGCCGATTATTTTCGTAATGATTTTGTTGTACTATGGTCAATATTTGTCTAAATATCTTCGATGACTGGTGCTGCCACCAATACAGTAAGTCTTCCTATAAATTTTTCCCTAAAGATGCAGTGCTTGTTTTCAAATCGCTTCATAATACTTCACTTATGATGATCAACACTTTCATAATCAATATTTACTTTGGAATGCTCTTCAGCAAATTAATCCAAACAAAATTGTTGAGAATAAATCTATACTCTTTCTTCATTTCGGACCCCACTACGAAAATGCGTCGCAATACATAAAAACGATATATTGATAGCTACGCCAATAAGTAATTTCTGTAAAATTGGGGATTTTCGACATGTCTCATATTCATAAGAGCGATGAATTTTTTCATAAGGACACGTATACTCTCTGTGTATGTACATGTATATGGAACCTAAACAATCATTTTAATTAAAGAAAATAAAACTAATACAAGAGGAAGTTGTAGAACGAAGAGGTGGTTAAAACAAAAAAATATATACATTAGAATAAAGTATACGCCGACTAATAGAACAATAAATGTCTACACCAATATCATTACTTATATGGATATTGAAAGACATTAGCAGGAAATATATTTACACACTTCCTGAATAAAGTTTGCTTTAGTCGAGAAAAAGAGGGTATTTAATGTCGACATGTTTTTTTTGTATAAACAGTTTGATATTCTAACAAGTTCAATTATTTCTAAAATAACGACAACATTATTACTTGACCTGTTTACTTAAAAACATTCCCCAAAACGTGCAAATAAAAATAAAGGCTTTAGTTTACAATAGAGATAGATAGATAGATAATTACGTGGGATGGCTATGTGACCTCTTGCTACTGCGACCTATAGGTCTATTGTAGCTCCCTATTATCTAGACCACCTGGTCTAGCTTAGCCTTTTTTATGAGGCTTTCTAGCCTGACCGTTCTCCTGCCTTTGTTCAGAAGGTCCTCAGTGTATTTAGGCATGTATTTTTTGATAAATTCTTTAGCCTGCCACTGTCCTGGGGAGCTATTCCACAATTCGAGGGATTTATTCTCCTACCATTTCTCCATGGTTTTGGCTATTTCCCTTTTCGTGGTTCCACACGATGGTGTAGGTCCAATGAGTAGCCTACACCAATATCATTACTTATATGGGTATTGAAAGACATTAGAAGGAAATATATTTACACACTTCCTGAATAAAGTTTGTCGACATGTTTTTTTTGTATAAACAGTCACTAATTTGATATTCTAACAAGTTCAATTATTTCTAAAATAACGACAACATTACTACTTGATCTGTTTACTTAAAAACATTCCCCAAAACGTGCAAATGAAAATAAAGGCTAGTGCTTTAGTTTACAATAGTTTTATATTAATAAACATCTTACCTCGATCCAGTTATTAAATTGAAGTTTGGTGCAAAATCACAGCTCGTTACATCACTTGTATGTGCTGGCAGTCTTTGTAGAATTTTGACGTGATCACATGGCAATGTCATAGCAACCTGAAAAGAAATAGTACTGTATATGATGATAATAACACACTAGCCGAATATTTATATCGACATCCATCGATTCACTAGAAGTGCTTACTTTCACGGCTTTAATCAAATTCTTATGCATATTAGTCTCCTGTAATGACAACGATAATGCTTTCTGTAAGATTAAAGTAAAATAAATTTCTCTCGTATATTGTGTAAAGGTCAACTAATCTAATACAACATGACAATACTAATTTATTTTCCGATAAAATATATAATTGTGAATAATAATGATGAGAAACGAATAAATAATAAATATCATTAACTGTTTTCTTATTCAGTATTATTTATTCATAACAAGATAAAGGAACATGTGGTGAAATTCAGTACGAATATTGATTACCGTTGAACGACAGATCATCAACGCATTCGTAAATAAACCGAGTGAGTATTATAGGATGTCGCTAAATTTTGTTTTCGATTAGATAAGTTGATAGTGATGAGTTGAAGAGCAATTTAATGCGTTATATTTCCTCTAGATCGATTTTAACCGGACAAAAATATCTATAAAGGTTCTTTAATACATTTATGGTAGATATTTTCCTTATTTTTTGCTGTAATGTAGTAAAGCAATCAAGTTATTAATACTTTACTTCAAAAAATAATACTAATGATATTCTGTAAAATTTTTAGGATTTTCCGTATACTTCTCAGGTTGTCAGGTTATTCTTAAAACAATTACACAAAATCTTCTAGAATGAAATATCAGAAGAGTTTTATTAGAAGATGTCCTGAACAACATTAGAATGTTGAAAATATACTAGATTGTTAACTCTCTTGATTTTTTTCCCTTTTGAAGATCTTTAGAAAACATCTTTCGCTTGCTATCGCTTAAAATCCGATCAATTTTGCAATGACAGGTACACAACACTGAAACCGATATTTTATGTCTGCCAGTACAATTTGTTGACTACAATTTGCAGATCAAATTGAGGAGAATTTTTTCAATCCTATAAAATTAATTCCAATTAAAATCATGTAAAATTTTCCTTACAAGCTACTGAAATATAAGATTATTGGGAATTATTTATTCTCAATCTCTCAATTTGTCATCCCTGTCAGCGTTTAAATCCTTTGTGTTTCTTAACGTTTTACATTTTAACTGCAGTCAAGGTTCTGCAACATCCAAGATGAATAGGTACACGTTGAAAAAAAGCACTCAGAATATGTAGTAATCTACCAACGTTTAGCACTTCAAAAGGAAAATCCATTGAATTATGTATGTATTAATTTTCTAAATTAATTACCCTTTAGCTTTTGAATTAGCTAAATTTCTTGATTGGGTTCATCTACTTGATAGACCACGAAATAAATAAATTTAAATCAAAATCCGTAATCTCAGTTTATCGGTGTTGATAAAGACGGCCTTGCGAAGCTTTGCATGTATGGATAAATTTCGAAGATTTTAAAACGTCGCTTCAGAGCTTGTAAATGAAGGACACGAAGAGTAAAGCCATGATTCTAACAGTTCACAGACCTAAACTTTTACCCCAACCCTCTATAGGATCAAAAGATCTAGATAGCTTTATTTGTTGTATCTACTAGATGTCACATATGTGTGAATTTATGATCCTAAGTCATAGCCATATGTTTGACCAATAAGCTTTTAAGCGAGCAAACATTGGATATTTGTTATGAAAAGAAGTCAGTCGTGACATGTGATTATATCGCTGCAATTATATACTTCGAGTGTAGGTCGTAATAGAATTGTAAGTGAAGGTGTAGTTTGAAGATTTGGGGAATTAATGTTAGAAACATATTGAATTTCATATGTATCTAAATATTATTATAACAGTGAAGATTCAATAATCAAAATTTTAGTTTTCTGTTTTATTTCCGATTGTCGTACTAGTTCAGGCGTGCGCACTTAACATGTCAAACAAGGATTGCATAAATTGCTCTTTTTTATTCGTCCATCTATGAAAAAACTACCTTTTTTCAACTTTGTTTTTAATTAGTGAGGCTAGTTAACATATCCAAAATGCCCGTAGGTATTGTTAGCTACGCTTCAACAAGGCAACATTTTACTTTTAGAATTAAACAAACGCAACAAACAAAATACTTGAGAAGCTTAGGAAGGAATATGTGAAAATTAATTAGTTATTAATTTTTATTTATTATTATTATTTTTATTTTTATTTAGTTTTATTATCGCCTTGATAATGACAGCGTTGTTGTCGAAACCTGTCAGTGTTTAGTTAAATGTTTTTGATGTTTAGTGGGTTAAAGTGCTTAGGGTTTTATATATGTTGAAAAAAAAATTCTCTGGACCTGGAAACAACAAAAAATAGCGGAAATGTATGTGTATATTATTTAATGAAATCTGCAGCGCGAGTGAATCCTTGTAGAAAATATTACCAAATAGAAAAAAAATTGAACCAGGCTAAGCAGTTTCAAAGAAGGAAAAAAGAATCACTGTTAATTGTGCTAATACAAACGTAAGTCATAAATTAACGCGCCTTGTGATTAGAAAATCCCAGTAGTAAATAACATTTGTTGTATTACTTGTTTCTAAGGGTCCTTCTCATGTAGTTGTAGAAGTGTTAACAAGCAACGATGGTGCTTTCTCCAAACTACTGTACTCTTTATGTATCACTAGTTTGACAAAACTTGCATCATCAAAAATATTTTGGTCTCAATCTTATCTTTCTTGAAGCAAGACAAATTGGTAGATGTTTGTAATCCGTAGCCATTAATGATGTTATATTTCTTATTAACACTGCTCAAGGGAAAGTATTCATCATTCATCATAGAAATATGTTGGCAGAATTTTCTGTAAGACTTTAGCAAACGGTGAATCGGCGGAATCAGAATCAATCAATCATTTTAAGAAAAAATCAAAAATTATTCCAGTTGTAATAGAAAAGCTAGTTTGGAAAACGACTTCTATCAATGTTAAATGAACTTGTAACTGTAGAAAGCTCATTGACACAACCGGAAATTAATGAATGGATAGACGTTTATCTGTGGATAACGATTTAAATGAAGATGACGAAAATGATGTTAGATAAAGAAAGGTAGTGAAACATTAGGATGCAATTTACTTATAATATCGTCATATAGTAGTTTTTCATTTTATAATATTTTCTAAAAGTATTTATGAGTTTGTTGAGTCGCTCTGAACAATCATTAAAAAATGACACATTATCTCATACTATGTCCAAAATCAGTTCGTATTTCCATTATCTCAAATTTATTTTGCATTCCATGGCGGTGCAATAAATATTATTAAATCAACTATATTTAAGTTAACGTAAGTATGATCTACTAATGGTTTGATAAGATGTAATAACGTTTGTTACTACAACAATATTGGAAAATGTATCAATCAATATATTTAAATATCTAAAGAATAATTCAGATGGATCGCAAAGTTAAATGAAACAGCACAAAAGTTAACACATAGTTTCAACGTAACAAGAACTCGACAAGTTATTAGTATGTATTTAATTAGGTAATCATAGTCGTAGAGTAATGGAATATTTGGATTTTTCGCCGTAATCTTCTAGTTTGTAAAACTACTGAGCGCAAAGTTTTCACACAAAAGAGAAGGGCATTCTACGAAAAATAAATTGCAAAAGGTATTTAAAAAATCTTATTTTGATAAAGGCAAATCTTTAAAAAATTATTGTAATAATTAATTAGTACTAATCTCACAAAACAAAGTTTGTCAGTGATACGTATTTTTGGAAACTAGGTAGTAACTAATTAATTTAGTTAACGTCCAAATCCTTAAATAACAACGAAACATTTCGACCAGCTAAATTCAATGTTTAAAAATTGCTTATCTAGTACCCTATGACATCTGTACACATTTCTCATCAGATGATCACGTGCCTACCGAATTTGAATATTTGAATAACAATCACACTACCGCCAAATTTACGGTACAGTAATCTATGTATCTAATCTGGTTTTAAAAACAAGAAGTAGGGCCCTATACATTATGTGTACATGTATGAATGTGTGTATATTGATAATACTCACGTTTTACCAACGCACTGGTTTGACACGGATTAGACCCACAGCTGCGTAACAATATAAATAAATGAGTCAGTCTAGCAGCAAACACTGATAAAAAATAATCAAGTGCGTAAAGCAATGATAGAATTAGGTGTTGAGGAGAGGCCGGCGAATGCGCGCTACAAACGTCCGAGCACGTGTTTAAGTGTACACAGAAATAGGTTTAAACGCGGCCCGATTGGGTATTTTTACGCAAACAGCACTATGCAGCCGTATAATGCAACAACAAACAAACGGGTTGTAACCAGACCCGTATGCGGTGCATGATTCCGAAAGGAAACTAGCGACATAAGAGGTTAATACAGTACGAAAATGTTTAATAATTTGAACTTGACGTTTCTGTTAGGCGTTACTTCCTTATCGATTCGGGTTTCGACCTTCCTGTTGTACAGGGCGAGGCAAATTACGGGAAAATGTTTAAAGTTAAAACAACATTCCGTGATATATGAAAATCTGAGATACAACTTACCTTTTACAGTTTCTTTAATGAGGCCACCTACACTGGTCAACAGGGTTTTTTTTTCTTACACTCTGATACGTGTACGTTATGGACTTTTTCATTGTAATTCTGAAAATATTTTCAAAAATTGGCTATCACGTCAGGTTTCTGAGAAATGTTTTTTTATACATATACATATGTATTAAATGTACTGTATATCAAAGATATTTTTTATGAGTATGTTAAAAGAAACTATCTAACTAAGTTATTATCAAGCTAATGGGCATGTCTGAGCAGGATTTAACATGTTTGGGCTTCATTTGTAGGTCACAGTCGTTAAACCACTCCCTTTTTTTTTCCTCTAGAACCAATCAAATCAAGGAATTAATAGATCTGTACATATCTGAGTATATATTATAAGACCCTACAGACACGTTATTCGACTCAAATTGACTCAATGTATGGTAGTAACATTAGTTAAACGTTTTTTGAATTCGCAATGTGTGGTGTGTAAACAATCCTAACAGTTTTTGTTATGTATGTGGAGAATTCACCGTTCAACAGCATAGACGAAATATTACACCGTTAATAGAAAAATCGTATAACCTTTATTTTAAATTAAAAAATAACAAATTAAGACAAGTTGTGGATCACTCACAATGTCTGTGCACCATGTGCTGTTACTTTGAGGAGCTGGATAAAAGGTAAGAGCATAGCTATGCCATTTGGTAGACCTATGATTTGGCGAGAACAAAAGGATCATTCGACAGACTGCTACTTTTGCTGTACAAAGACCTTCGAGATTTCCAGTAAAAATAAGGATAAAATTACCTATCCTAATTTACCTTCTGCCACTCGTCCAGTTCCTCATTCGGAAGCTTTGCCAGCACCAAGTTCTGTGGATGTTTCGAACCAAGAACATGTTGAAACCGAGATAGAAGAATACATTTCAGAGTTGTCGGACACAGATGAAGAATATTTGCCATCTCAAGAGGACACGCTTCATTTAATAAATTAATTGGAATTAAATGACCTAGTTCGAGATCTCAATTTATCAAAAACAAGCAGAAATTTTAGGATCAAGACTGCAAGGATGGAAGTTGTTAGCTCCGGGTACGCGTATTTCTGTATATCGAAATCGCCAAAAAGAACTGTCACAGTATTTTTGAACTGAAGAAGGTCTTTCATTTTGCAAAAAAGTTGGCGGTTTAACGTGAGAATTAGGTTACAAACGCCAACCGGAAGAATTGTGTCTTCTTATAGATGCTTTTAAATTGAGTTTGAAGGCTGTCCTTCTACATATAGGAAACATCTACCCTATTGGTCATGCCGTGCACATGAAGGAAACATATGATAGTATGAAACGTCTCCTTGATAACATCAATTACTAAACCTATAAATGGTACATCAGTGCTGATCTCAAAGTAGTTGATTTTCTACTTGGTCTACAACTTGGATTCACAAAGTATTGTTGTTTCCTTTGTGAATGGGATAGTCGAGCGAGAAATTTCCACTATACTGTTAACCAACCAGAATACCCCAGATTAATGTGTTACAACAGAATCGAGAATTTGACGTACTCTTGAGCGATTTAGAACGGACTGCTTGGGATGCATTTAAAAGTGTCAAAGAATTTCTTAGGAAATAAAAAATCTGAAGATTACGAGGAAGTTGTTAGTGAACTTGTTAGAAGTTACCATGTTAAAAAACATTTTTTGCATTCGCAACTGAACTTCTTTCCCCTGAATGATGGCGATGTTAGTGACGAGCATGGGGAAAGATTTCATCAGGATATTTCCACTATTGAAAATCGCTATCAGGGCAAGTGGAATAGCGAGATGCTTGGTGACTACTTTTGGACTTTAATTTCGGAATGTTCTTCATCCCAATATAAAAGAAAAGTGAAAAGAAAGACTTTCTAAATACGTTCCAGAATAGCATATACTTAGTTAGTGTTAGTATTGTATGATCAATATGAATTTCATTTGTTTATAATATCAACCGTGATAGAAGATATTTGTTTTTATAATAATTATTAAGAATATAAAACAAAATAAGTTTGTATATAATTCATAAAGAAAAATAAAAAAATTGAAATTTGTTGTTCTGTGCTACCATCCAACTTTGCAGGATGGAATCGACAGTGACTATTATTAATAATTATAAAAAATCATCAATAAAGTCCATCTTTATACAAGGAAAACGTTTTTAAAATGTTTTGAAATAACTAAAATTTCTGTAACACAACTATATAAACATAATAAAAGAATGTATCAATTATTTCATTATAAAACAAACAACGTAAAAATAATCCTACAATGCAATTTCAAACGCCAAGTAATTACTTTACTAAGTAAGATTAAGGCTGACAATCTTGTACTGATTTGTATATATTGAAAATAAATAGTTTTATGTGCTCACAAATTTATTGTTTACTTGAACTATATACCAATGAAATCTCTTTCATCAAGTCATTCAAGGTTCTGTTTACAACCTGTCTAAATATACTCACTAAAATCGCTGGAAGAAGCGAGTATTAGATATAAAACTCTTGTTATTTTAAAACTTTTATTCATAATATCAACATAACTGACAATTTCTTACAATAATTTAACTTCCTACCCTCTTATACCTTGCTTGTATCTCGCTTATACCGCTTTCAGCGGCGGTATCTCTTACTTGCGGTCTTTCTACTCCCTTTGTTCCAATCTGCCTCTTGTTCTTTTTTTCTATTTCCTTCCGTCACAATGTTTTTAAGTTCCTTGTATTTAGTTATTTTTGCGATAAGAATTATTATATCGTTATGAATAATTTATTTAAACTGTTATTATTTTATACTGTTCTTCAATATGTAATATTTGCCTTGCTTTTACCTATAACGATGATCGTATTACTACCACACCAAGGGAACTGAAAATCAGATCCTGAAAGTAGGTATTCAGTATTTTCTTAAATTGACTGCAAGAAAAGCAATACCCTCCGGTATAATGAAATACAAATATTACACGCGCATTAATATAATATATGTATGTACAACAATATATTCTTACTCAGAGAACATTACACTGTACGCATGATTAAATATAAGCCAACCCCCGTTTCACTACAAAATGTGTTTACACCCATAACAATTTCGTATACATAACAACAACAACATACATATAATTGCTGCTAAAGAAACACTTTCTATTATATTATAGCTAGTTATTTTGTATTCCACTAGATTATTTCGGGAATATATTTTCAGAATAACATTGCCATAATTCTTGTAGAATCCGCCATCTCATTTTGGCCTCAACGAAACTAACTATTAGCTGCATATCTACATACATCATGCTTTACAACAGTCACCAAACATATCAGGACCTTTCCGAATTACACCTTTATGTTCTCCAGTTTCATGCGTATATTTACAAAAGCGGCTGTTACTGTTCTGTAATGGCAAAGCATAGTAGTTAACTTTTATTACAAGTTTTTGTTCTTAACCATTATTACCATGATGTCTTCTGTTGTTTTATAGGTTGCAGTTACGTTGCATGCATAATTTTTATCAAACATATCAAGTAAATACAAATAAAAATTTTGGTGGAGGTGCTAGTTCTGGTTACGGATTAGAATCGACATCATTCAAGAGCAATTCACTAAGAATTTTCAAGCTAAAATCTATCATGCATAACCTATAAGGGTTTCAAAAATAGTTTGATAATCTAATCGGCAATATTATCTGTTTCTCACGCAATTTTTATTACGAACATTTTTTAAATTTGAATTAGCTAGGGTGCCTAACATACTTTTTTCGAATGTGGTGCAAGACAGAAAGCGACAATAAATAAATAAAATTACAAACGAAAAAATACCGGGTGCACACTATATCTGAATAGGTAGGTTATATAATAGTTTATTAGATTTGTAAGGTGTAGCAGGACCACCACGGACAAGAGTCTTTACGAAGATGTGTGGCATAATTCTCCTTCAAAGCTTTAATCATACATTGCCCTAAAGCACCAGTCTCCTCTATCATTTACATACTATAACATCTAGACAATTGCAATTTATCATCACATGTAAAACATCATGATTTTAATACTTAGCTTTTAGAAATAGAGTATTCTAAATGGATACGTTATGCACTACAGTAATATAATAGTAGAGATCATTCCCTATATTGATTTATCAAAAGGCTGGTATTAAAGTTATCACGACGTCATAAAACATGTTCTACGTCTTAAAATGTCGCCGAACGACTGACGTGGTTCCCATTAAAAAATAATTAGAATAGACTTTATCGACTAAGTGCGGACGACGAAGCTATAATTTATAGATAGATTTTTTTGCTTTTATTGTTACCGGTATGGCAATAAATAGAACAAGGCGTCCCGTAGATATCTCATTTGCTTAAAGGTATTAATTAGGAAGATATTAATAGCTATCACATTTGTAATAAATTTTAAACACAATAACAGTATACTATCGTGTTTACATTAACATTATTTTACATATCTATCTGTGTGTATATTATTCAAGATACACAAAAAGCATTATTACCAACTTTAACTTCTAAAAGGGTTTTTTAGACAACACTCAGGGCGATGAGTACAATCTTTTCCACCCCTCGGAGATCGAAAATTCGACAAATGCCCGGCTAGATTTTTTAGTTTTTTTGAAATATCTCGGCTGGTAAGCAGGATAGGGCCGAAATCTCTTCGGTACAACACTCAGGGCGATGAGTACAATCTTTTCCACCCGTCGGAGATCGAAAATTCGACAAATGCCCGGCTAGATTTTTTTCGTTTTTTTGAAATATCTCGGCTACTAAGAGAGATAGGACCGAAATCTCTTCGGTACAACACTCAGGGCGATGAGTACAGTCTTTTCCACCCCCCGGAGATCGAAAATTCGACAAGTGCCCGGCTAAATTTTTTTCGTTTTTTTTTAATATCTCGGCTATTAAGAGAGACAGGACCTAAATCTCTTCGGTACAACACTCAGGGCGATGAGTACAATCTTTTCCACCCCTCGGAGTTCGAAAATTCGACAAATGCCCAGCTAGATTTTTTTCGTTTTTTTGAAATATCTCGGCTACTAAGAGAGACTGGACCAAAATATCTTCGGTACAACACTCAGGACTATGAGTACAATCTTTTCCACCCATCGGAGAGAAAATCGACAAATCCCCGGCTAGAAATCTTTCGGTTTTTTTAAATTTAAGCGAGATTAGACCGAAATCAAAGGCGTCAATGTGCCTTGCTGGGAGTTTGCCCTCTCGTTTAGATTAACAAGGTGAACCTACTTGCCGAGGAGGAAGCAGATACATCAAACGGTTATCGAGAAAATATCGATGAAAATTTAGCCCTATAAGGCGCTAATGTGCCCTGCTGGGCGTTTGGCCTCTCGTTTAGATTAACAAGGTGAACCTTCTTGCCAAGGAGGAAGCAGATCCATCAAACGGTTATTGAGCTAGGTAACATTTATATGATGAAAATGTTGTCCAGAAAAATTTATGAAAATGTAACTGTCACAGCGCTCACACGAGTTAATGTGCCTTCCTGAGAGTTTGTCCTCTCGTTTAGATTAACAAGACGAACCAACTTGCCCAGAGCGAAGGAGATTCATCAAACGGTTCTCGAGAAAATATCGATGAAAATTTAGCCCTATAAGGCGTTAATGTGCCCTGCTGGGCGTTTGGCCACTCGTTTAGATTAACAAGGTGAACCGATTTGCCGAGGAGGAAGCAGATCTATCAAACGGTTATTGAGCTAGGTAACATTCATATGATGAAAATGTTGTCTAGAAAAGCTTATAAAAATGTAACTATCACAGCGCTCAAACGAGTTAATGTGCCTTCCTGAGAGTTTGTCCTCTCGTTTAGATTAACAAGACGAACCAACTTGCCCAGAGCGAAGGAGATTCATCAAACGGTTCTCGAGAAAATATCGATGAAAATTTAGCCCTATAAGGCGTTAATGTGCCTTGCTGGGCGTTTGGCCACTCGTTTAGATTAACAAGGTGAACCGATTTGCCGAGGAGGAAGCAGATCTATCAAACGGTTATTGAGCTAGGTAACATTCATATGATGAAAATGTTGTCTAGAAAAGCTTATAAAAATGTAACTATCACAGCGCTCAAACGAGTTAATGTGCCTTCCTGAGAGTTTGTCCTCTCGTTTAGATTAACAAGACGAAACAACTTGCCCAGAGCGAAGGAGATTCATCAAACGGTTCTCGAGAAAATATCGATGAAAATTTAGCCCTATAAGGCGTTAATGTGCCTTGCTGGGCGTTTGGCCACTCGTTTAGATTAACAAGGTGAACCTATTTGCCGAGGAGGAAGCAGATCTATCAAACGGTTATCGGACTAGGTAATATTTATATGATGAAAATGTCCAGAAAATTTATGATAGTGTATCGGTCACAGTGCTCAAAGGCGTTAATGTGCCTTCCTGGTAGTTTATCCTCTCGTTTAGGTTAACAAGTTGAACCAACTTGCCCAACACTCAGGGGGATGAGTACAATCTTTTCCACCCCTCGGAGATCGAAAATTCGACAAATGCCCGGCTAGAAATCTTTCGGTTTTTTTAAATATCTCGGCTATTAAGAGAGATAGGACCGAAATCTCTTCGGTACAACACTCAGGGCGATGCGTACAATCTTTTCCACCCCTATATAAATATACCCAGAAAAACTTTATTTTAAATATTTATATTTAAATTAGTAAGTAGACAAGATACCTTTATTATACAAAATGAAACAGAAGAAGTGCAATAACACAATATTAATAGTAGTTTAGACGCAGTTAGGTGGATTCTGATCTTTCTTACTCATGAGGGACACCTAAGGGTACGTTCATAGTGACGCGACGAAGAGAGGGACAAGCGGCGAGACTAGAGGAGCTGCGGAAACAAGAACCTACAGTCAAAACTTAGCGTCTATAGTGCCAGAGACACGATTCCAACATCTTGTTCAAGTCGCTACTCTAGTCTAGGCACTTGTCGCTCTCTTCGTCGCGTCACTATGAACGTAGCCTAACTCTTATCTATCTAGCTGTTCATCTTCAAAAGTGATAGTGTATGTCCTTCTGTTACAGTTAATAAACAGCCCTCCACATATTAGATACTTTGGAATGACGTAAAATTGACAACTTGACAAAAACGCTTTTGTATTTTGATATTCCATCCATTATGTGTGGATGACTAACATAGTTGTAAGAAGAAAATTGAGAAAAGATATCGATGCTTGCTCAGGTTTAAGAAAAAACACCGCACTTGGCAGGTTATGCACTATCTACCCAAACAGTGCAGAACGTTGCAATCTTCATTTAGTGCTGAATGAAGTTCGAGACCATCTACGTTTAATTCTTTTAAATGATGATGAAACTAAAGATTATAGAATAATATATCGTTTTGTACCCATTTTATGGTGATTTAAGCCATTAGAAATGCATTTTGTGTACACGAACCAAGTGTTTAGTAGAATAGATTACCGTCTATTACATAACCGCCAAGTAATATTTAATCAAAGTTTGGTAGCACAAATGATAGCTCCAGATGAAAGTGTATAGTTAAATTAGTTAAATTTCTTAGCAAAAATTTTGGACAAAGACATAAAAGTACATAACTAATCGAGATCAACAAACCAAAATTGCCAACATTAAACATCAAATATTTCGACAACGAAATCATAGCGCCAAAAGATGAAAGTGTATAGTTAAATATCAAGAGAGCACCGAGAAAAGCTTTGACTAGACTTACATATATATTAATTTATCATAAAAACAGGCATAAAAACAGGCATATTAGCGCGGTAAAGATAACACGAGGAAATTAATTCGGGATTAGCTACTACGTACTATTGTTAACTATTAGCCAAACTACTAAACTGAACAGGTGCAAGATTCATTCTTTTTGCGACGAAAGTCAAGTTAAATTTATATGGCCACAAAAAGCGCAAAATGCGATTTGACATACCAAAACTTTCTTAGTTTTTTTCAACGGTTCCTAATTTACCACGTCACAATCCAAAACCTAGTATCTTCTTCATTAATAGAATACTTCCTATTGTAGCATACGAATGTATCTTTAAAACATTCTTGTTACAATAGCTTCTTCGCACAACGGATACTAAGACATGATTTATTAAAATAAAACACTCTATAAGTGCATATGTAAACTTAGACAGAGTTTATCGAACTCTGTGATCGTGTTATTTCTTGGACTCGTTTGCTTCACTAACGTAAAAATGACATCATCCAGTGCCACCTTCTCCGCTAAAATATATAGCGGCAGTTTAAGCAATTGTCCGTGTTTGTCGTTTTAATTAAGCCATATCTACGTAACTGTAACATTTTAAGTACGCCACTTGCTTATTATGTTATCATATTACTATGTTATACGGAATTGTGCTGACATTATACAGCAACAGAAATTTTAAGATGCTATTGTAAAACGGTAAAATCTTTTACAAAATAGCATTGCTTATAATGGTACAACTCTAAAACTGTATTTAAATGTTATATAACAACTGCAAATTATTAGTTACATAGTGGACATCAAACCAAATTAGTCTACACACAATTCTACTATATTTTTGCTTGCGATAAAAATTACAAATTGACCTTGATATGAAATTCAAGTTATCTAAAAATAAGCGAAATATAGAATAGAGATCTATTAGCAAGGAGAAAAAGACAACAATATTCCATTGGAACCAGCAAATTTGTATTTTTAAATATAAAGTGGAGTTCGATAGAAGATAAGCCTCGCAGCAAAAGGCCTCCATCTTCAAGAATTACTGAAAATACCTATAGAATCCGACATCTTATGCCTTCAGATAGATTTACAGTCAGAATTATTGGATAAGAGTTGAATTTGATTCACGCCACCATTCATTAAATCCTAACTAATGAGTTGGAAACAAGAAAAAAAGTTTACAAAAAATGGTCCCAAAACCTTTCGCGAGAGATTGTATTGACTAGTTTTGAAAAAAGTAACAGTGAGGAAGTTGAGTAACATCATCAATGGAATGTTCATAAAAAGTTCATGTCTCAAGGTCAAACATTAACACTTTTACGGAGAGGTCCCGTGTGTGAGACCAAACATTAATAACAAATTATATGATAACTTTAAATTTATCTGTAATGTTAAATTTGTATCACACAATTTTTTTGTGTAGTTAATCAAATCGCAGAAGGCTACGGATGCGTTCTGTTTAATAGTTCTTTCTAGTTTCATATGTGGTTTTATTAAGAAATATTTATTATTTTCGCCATTAAATATAGCAAATTATAAAGTAAAATACATTATATTGCTATAAAATGTCTTTAACCTTCAATATTTTACATCAAGAATATTGGTTTATTCTTTAATAGAGCACTAGTTCCACTAATGGAAAACCCACAACCTGTTTACAATAATTGATATAAAGTATTTACTGAATAAATTAACATACATTTAAGTTGAGAATTGGCAAATGTGACACTTGGAGTACTAAGGTGAACAATATTTCTTACTTAATTATCCTAAACGCCGCGTCGTCTTGAAATTTTAACGACTTCGGTATTTCTAATACATCATTAATACTATTATGTCAATCGTAGAAAGACATATGTACTTTTGTTGTTATTTTGATGTATATTTTACGCTAAACAAGTACTAAAAAAGATACATTATGCCATAAGCAAGTTGTTAATTCTACAATAAAGTTTTTCGTATTTCAAAATTTGCATTTTAATAATTTTGAAATAAAAATTAGCTTGTGAAATTTATATCAAGCAGAATTTCCATATTGCAAACCTACAAATAACAAAATATCTCTATTTAATTATTTTCTCCCAAAAGCTACATTTGAAGTGAAATGGCGTGCAAAATTACTTTCCAATAGATCTCCAATCTCAGAACGTATTTGCACTAAAACTAATAAAATATTTCCTAGGAATTTTATAGCGGATATCGGTTGAATGGATATTATTATACCTACCTGCACGTAAATCACAGCAGAGCTGAACGCTCTATCTTCACTAAACTTGACGTTATAACTCCAGTCGACCAGAGAATGATAAAAAATGTAACATTTCATTATCGTAAAAGGATTCCACTAGAAATTATAAATACAATTGAAAAGTACAACTACACAAATATTAATCAGATAATTAATTAACTCCCGACAATGTATTCTGAATTGTCAAAAGTGGGGATCTATAAAATGAAGCTACTTTAAACATTGCTTCTTAAAAGCAGCATTAAGAAGATGAGTTGCCGCTTTTTGAAGTAAGAAATTTTTGGGTAATACTAAATATTACACTATAAAAAGATATTCTTAACATTGGCAAATGTAACAAGTAACCATAGAAACAAAACAGTAAGAAACAATTATGTCGAAGAAGTCGATGAATATCTAGCTGTATAGTGATGCAAAAAAACATTGTCCTAACTAACCAACCGACGATCATACTACAACCCAAACGGCTTATCATGAAACCGCAAAATTTTGAACAGCAATCCGTTGTGTTCTGAACCATTCAACTTTGTCTACATTTAGTTCTTTGCTGGTGTGACCTTTATGACATGTGCAGCTATGTACTCCTATAGAGCAGTTAAGTTAGCACCACAACTTGCAGCAAATACACATATTGATATCAACAAATTACATCAAATTTGCACCATCGAATAGATAAGCAATTTAATTTTTGTAGAGCCAAGTTCATACTATCACCCCAACACAAACTTTATCTCCGATGGCAAAAATTTTAACTCAATTAGCCCTTTTGAAACCCGAAACAGAAAAGTTGGTTGCATCCATTTTTACATATATTATGACGAATTCAAATTTTATAACTTTACGCTCGCAGCACCACTTACAGTTTTATTCCACACCAAAACGTTGCGCTTAATCTTAACACAAAACTGAGATGTGAGAGTGAAGAAGGCACTCAGGCAGTGTTATTGTTATTTAAAAAAGTATAAACAATTATTTTTCTTTCTAGCTCTTTTAAACATGTATAGGGTTACACAATAATAATAATACAAAAGAAACGTAACAGCTTTTACTGTAGATTTGCAATGTTGAGAAAAAACCTGAATATCGGACGAATTTTGATATTCTATTGATGCATAGGTTCCTGATTTTATCGTACATTACAATTTGCTCCGAACGTTGTTGTGCTGTATGGTGATGTCAAGTTAGTGACGAAAAATAATAACCAGATTGTTAAGAACTTTTTAGGTTATGATTTGATCTCAGTTATCTTTTTGGATGCAAACAGCAAGAGAACAAGTTTTTTGACTGTGGGCTTGAACGTTGCATGATAAAATTTGAATTGTTTATAAAATATGCAAAACCAAGTGCTCCCACAATGATGAATGGTACTGAGGATCCGTTTTGAATAAATAATCTTTCATGATGTATATCTAATTGTATTAGATTGCAAAAAAGGTATAGATTGTCTAAAAAGTGTTAAAAGAAGCAAAATAGTGCGTTAGCATTGAATTTGACATACATACAAAGCGTCTATGAATAATATTTGAAAAGAGTTTTTATTCAAAAATAAATTGTCATATAATTCTTCTTCTTCCTTATCTAATAGTTGTAAGTTGAATATAAGTACATAATATATAACTAAAATATAATGAATACTTTCGTAAATCTTTACAAAACAAGTCTAAAACTGCATATTGTTTAATCAAAGATAATACCAAAATATTCAAAAGTGGTAAATGTTACATTGTATAGTATATCTAACGAAACAGAACTTGCTAAAAATTTTAATGACTATTTTTTATTTTTTTATGAGTCTATTGCGTTAGAATAGTATGCACAAAAGTATTAAGATGCCGCCAACATCATCCTGTATTTTTATGCACATAATATCCTTTATTACACCAATTTTAACATAATATATGTAACAATTTTGTTTTTCCTTCTAGTATCTCAACACATTGTTGTGTTTTAACTTGTTTGGATAAGCTTTTAATGCTATCTTGTCGGAAGTACATAAAATATTACATTTTCAGTACAGGAAAAATGCAGGTTTGTTATCCTGATTTACTCCTCTTTTAGTTAGTTCGCACCTCTCACAGAGGGCATGCTCCGCAAATTGAGAATTGCTGACCTAAAATGATTTAATTCGCGACAAAATTAGGCTACTATATCGTTCGTGAATATCAATTGCATATATTATAACACTATAAATTAATCAAGTGAATATTCATAAAATAAAATAAAGCTCAATTAAACTTGCACTAAATTATTTGACAATTGGGATTTAGTAATCGATGGAACTATTCACTAGAATTATGCGCAAATGAAGGACATCGAATTTGCTGCGACACAATTAAATTAACGCTATCACAATTTTTTTTTAATTTGGAATTCAATGGAACACTACACAAGCAATGCTGAAGTATAAAAATCATTTTGAGGTGTTATAAATAATTTCGTTTATGGCGTTGCTGACGTATTAATTTTTGACATAAATGTGGTGATTATAATTTATCCCGAAACACTTCTAGACAGGGTTGACCTATATCTCGATCAGTTCTGTCACCACCCAATTATTTAAGCGCTTCTTATGTGAAATCTAGGAATAATACGAATTTAAAAATGCCAAAGAGATACCCTGCATATTTGATATTGTCGTTTGCTGACATTTTCATTACGTTTATATACTTTTAGATATTGATCGGTCATGTACATCGCATTTACATAAAATATGTATCTCTCGGTACCGTTACTAAGATTTCTTTGTGAGCTCTTTTGAACAGAAAGCGGAAACACATGGGTATAATTATTATAACAGGAAACGCATGAAAGATGTACTACAAACTATAAGTTAATGGTAAATCAATATCCCTGGCATCGAAGCTAAATATAATTTCTCTAACAGTGTACAGTATATACCAACCTTTCGAGGCAATGTAGTAGGAAATATCGACATTTGACCGAGTTTGTAACAAATGGACGACGTTTTAAAGGTGTAATAAATTTACCAACCGACACTATCAAAAATAGTGAGCTTTTGATGTCCTTTCTATGAAATAAAAAAGCAACGATAAAAGTCGGGTAGATCAAAAGAATTATATTGCTATGAAAGCAAATAATTTATTTCAAATACCTATAAAAGTTATTTTTCAAATATTACTGAATTTTATATCCGAAAATATGTGCAACTATAAATCTTTTGATGCATTTTGAACTTCCTAAATTATTTTAACAAACTGCAACATTGAAACTACAAGCGATGTATTTGAGATAAAAATCTTTGTTAAAATAATTACAACTAGTTTACTGATATGATGGAGTTGCCATAACTTATTACATTAATATATCCACACAGAGTGAAAAATAAAAAACCAAAGTTGATCTTGAGAAAATGTTTAAGTAGAAAATAAAGCAAGCTACTAAAGCATAAGAAAATGACAATATTGAAGTATAAAAAGTAAACATTGTTTTATTTCGATACAAAGCTTGTATTTATTACATGTACGTATTATTGCAAGTTTTAAATTAGTGCTTATTACCTTATTACTTCACTTTAAAATAAGTATTATATTTTAATACCAAATCCTTATAAACATAGCGCCTAGTAATTAACTAATTAGTTATTTTTTACTAACCGTAGTTATTACCAGATTTTAATTTCTCAGCTCCAATTATTACTTATTATAGTACTCTAGGATGTGCTTATATTTAAAGGTTTACCATGTATTTACGCGTGCATCATATTTGCTACTACACATACGCTTTTATTTTTCCTACACTAACTTCAGTGATGTGGTGCGTTTAAATGCACGCACTCTATGTATATTCCCATAAGTTGAATGGCTTCATTTAGATAATTGTGGTCTGCCTCTTCATGGATTTCGACAAACCTAGTAATTTCACTAATCCTTGATTCGATATAGCGATCCCTAATCTCTATTAAAGCCAACTTTAGACATACACTAGTGTGCAACAATGTTTCGCAGAACATTATGTTGATGTTTGTCAATTTGATACTTTGCTGCCAAATTATAGACTAAACTAAACTAGCAAGCTATATAATTTTTTGTACCTATATCAGCGACACTGAATAAAATAATACATAATACTATAAAAGTTAATGATATATTAGAGATTATTTATGCAAATAGATTAACAAGATCTATTGTTTTATATGATTCAGTGAAGTTTTATTAACATTCAATTAACAAAATTATATTACACGATCTACAAACACATTATATGTAGCTCACCATAACAAAATTTATATCACAGCAAACACGTAACTTTACAACCTTTATTTGTATATTCAATAACGACACAGAGTCATATTCTCCGAAAGGCCAGAGGCATATTTTTTTACGGGACATTATACGCATGATTTGATCTTTTAGAAACGGCCACTGACCTATGAAACAGTTCATATATCAACTTACTAAAATCTATGTTTAGTTTACTGAATATGAACATATTGTAGCATATGTAATGTAAGGATTTAATGAATAATAAATGATAATTCAACGTAATATCGGTTGGTATTCATTAATGTTGTCATCAGCATGATACTCACGCGGACTAGAATTATCGGGAATTTAAGAATGTGAAATGTATGTATTATAAAGAAAAGGAATAAATAGATAAAAAAGTATACAATAAGAACTATATTTAAAAGAAGAAATATCTTAGAACATTGTAACCCTATTTGACATTGAATATGGAGAAAAACTCGATGCGGAGAGTAATTCAGAAAAATTTGAGGCAGAGATATTAAAAAGCTGAATACATACTTAAGGATGAAATATACAGTATACACAAATTAAGAAAAATTTAAAAGCTAAGAACAGGCGTAATGAATAAATATTTAGTAGTTGGCATAAACTAAATGATTTGCGCTTATTTACAACGGAATAAAATAAAAAGAATTGTTAGTCTTCATTATTATAAATAAGCGTGGTAGTGTTTGCTCAGTGGGTTAAAGTGTTTAGTTTCTGCACCAAGAGATCCAGTGAAGACAACGGAATTAAAAAGAATTGTTAGTCTTTATTATAAATAAGCGTGGTAGAGTTTGCTCTATCTATAGAAACGAATTATAGATAGAAAATTGATTTTTAAGGTAAATAATTACAAAAAGGATCTGTATGATAACATGTGTTTAATTATAGATTTAATCAATACACTCAATTGAAAGAATCTACAAGCCATCTCTGAAAAGTTTTTGCAGATATTGCATAACTTTCCTTTACAAATATGAATCAATTTTGCACTTAGAACTACATATATTCCATTACAAAAAAAGATTCAAAATGTTATGTTATCAACTATTAACAATTAACTATTAACAATTCCGCCGAGCTTTTCTAAACTTTTTGAATATGTAATGTAATGACAAATTAATCGCTAATACAAGCAAATAAGTTACTTTAGCTAACAATATCTTGCTTACAAAATTGAAAGTCGAATTTGTAAAGATGAATTATAAATCCAATAATTCAATTGACACTAAGAGGTATTTGAGCCGGCCGATTGAGAGAGTTGTACCCAAGGCAATATTTTTTTATATTTATGTATGCTGATAATACCAGTGCTTTAGTATTCGGCTCTGAAGTACCCTACATTGAAACTCAATCGAATATTCTTCTGATAAATATGAACACATTTTAGTAATACGAAACCTTTAATTTTCATGTGACCTCTTGCAATCAAAACACAAATCACGTTGATTAAATGTAGTTTTTAGATATAACGAGAGATTAAACGCTCTCTTGGAATGCTCGTTGTCAAAAAGTTGTAAACAAACTGAATCGAATTTGTTATTACGTATGTAATTGAAGAATGTACAAGAATGTACAAACTAGATTATCTTACGTTATTGCTGCCTGAGGTTCATCAGCAACTAGGTCTCAATACGTTTTTGGCTCAGAAATGGGTTGTTCGATGTGGCTTTAGTTTGATTCTCTTTAAAAAATCAAATATCTTGGCCATGCCCGCTACTTATTTTGATGAACGTACAGGGTGAGCTAAATTTCATACTTTGAATATGAAAGTTTTACAAAGGAAAAAGCTGACCTACACTTCTAGAGCTTAATTTTTTAAAGAAATCGATTGATGAAATCCGTATTTTGATATATACATATGTATTATATTTAAAATACCATATATGTCAATAGTATATTTAAAATGATATAGCATACCTGATATTTTATTTAAAGTTTTACAATTATTTTCTATTTGCAATTTTACAGTATTTTAAAATGGCTATGGATGGTAGTAAATAAGTTGACAGAAAAAGTTATTACATGAATCTATTAAATCTAACAAATTCAAACCAAATCAAACTAGGCAAATTGTGACACAATAAGCCTGACGGCTGCGGTGCCTACCAGTGACTATAGGTCGGAAGGGGCTGGAAAAAAAAAAACTAGGCAAATTATTAATAGCGTTACTGACATTATAGCTATAACGTACAGATCTATTCCGTAAAAACATCTAATGCATAGCCCGTTAAAAATTTGAAATTAATCATAGCTAGAACTCAAATTTGCTGTTGTTTATTGTATTGCGTGTACATACTTTTAATAGTTAATCTGTTAAAATGTAGAGGGACTACGCGGTACAAAATTCAGCTGGTTTCTAAAATTCTTATCCAATCATTTAAACGAAATATTTACTGAATATACCTTTAAATACTAAAAACATGATAAATTATAACAAGTGGACCTAATGGACACAATTTTCTCACACTAAGCTGAGTCCAGGAACTCAAACGGAGGTACAGAGTCGAACTCTTGCGAAACTGTAGCCTATAATTCCTGTCTTAAATTGGAAGAGCGCTTGAACGTAAGGTTTTTCATCCTTCTCCAAAATAATAAATCTATTAGACAACCCATTAACGCCCAGAACTATTTTTTGCTTTTGTTTTGACTTCCAATGAATTTACTAGTGGCCGTTAGTGTATTAATGATAAAAAAGAAATAATTTTTTTTTATCCGAAAACAGAAATATGAGCTGCTACCATATCGTGTCACTGGGCGATTAAGGCATCATATTAATATCCACAGACATAAAATCTAGGTATAATTATTGTTCACTAATTTGTATGATATTTGGCGAAACAAGGAACACATAACTCAACGTCACACTTTGTACACATTGTTCTACCAAAAGACTTACAGTCCATACCAGCACAGCGGCGTCTGTTGCATGGGGCGACATTGTGGTTCATACCATTAAAACGTATGGCTGGAAGAAGAGCCCGCGAAGTTGATGTTTTTCCAGGGCCTGGCATTTTAGGAGCTACACCATAACGGGCCAAGTATACCTGTACAAGTTCTCTTCTAAACTCTAAATTTGAGGTTTTTTATGGTGTTTTCTGTACAGTAACCAAGCGTTGTTTATTGCGGCATCTAATAGCCATGTAAATATATTCCAATACCACTTTTTGCTTCTCACACGAACCCTATAATTGGAAATACACTCATCCATCAGATTGGTTCCGCCCATGTTGTCATTATATTGAGCAACGTATTGTGGACGATTTACTAATATATGTCTTTTATCGGTCTGCGAGAATCGTTTGACGGATCCCAACGGGCATACTTCTGCATCCGTCGAAGCCATAGTGACTACAGAATTATCTAGCCATCTTACTAGAAGGATGCCACAATTTTTTTCTAAAACGTGCTGATGATCGTCCCTCTTTTTTTGCAAAAAGATTTTTCATCGAGTAATGGACATGATTTGGGTATCCAGTTTTCTCTTATTGTACCTACAGCACCATAGCCTAAATATCGTAGATAACTAAATAGGTTAAACCCTGTAAACAGATTGTCGACATGAATATTATAACGTAAATCTGGATGTCGTAATTCATTAAGCATCATTACCAACGGTGATGCCGATTTGCCAAAGAGTGTTTCATATTTTTCATTTCCACGAGGATTTTTGCCGTGGTATAGGTCGAAATTGACTAGATAACCCTCTGTTGAGTTTAGGCACCACATTTGGTAGCCAAATCTAATCGGCTTGCCATGGATGAATTGTTTCCGTGGCGGCCGTAGTATTCTACTCATCGACTCATCAAAGTCAAGGTTCTGAACAGGTATAAAATTATCCACACATCGATTTTCAATCGTATCCATTACAGGACGAATCTTCCATGCCTTATCTGAAACAGCTATTTTAGTATTGTCGGCAAAATGGAGTTACTGACCAATAAATTTTTCGCATCGTCTTTTACATCCCAATAGATACGCTTAGATGGAAGGGAATTATAGCTGCTTAATATTAGAATCGCCAAAAAACATTCAATTTCGGCTGCTGTAATATTTGTATCGAGCTGGTTTAACCAAATTGCATATTTTTGGGTTTCTTCTACCAAATATTCGATAATTTCATCGTCAAAAAAGAGTTCAAATATATCGATACACGACATGTTTTCATACTGGTAATAAGTTGCCTCTGCAAAAATATGGGTCCATGTTTTAAGTCACCTTCGCTCCAACAACAGTCCAATTTATTACCAAGACGGTTATTGATCCACTTGGAGTTTGGTTGTACATACTGCTCCGTCTGATTTGTCTCACTAAGAGATTCTTCATGAACAACCTCGGCGGTTGAAGGTGAATACGCCCGAGGTACCGTCGAACAATCGTCATCATTGGTACCCATTCGAGCGTCCTCATCTGCAGAGTCTTCGTCAGTTTCAACGTTGGTCTCAGTGGGCTCAATAAATATTTCGTCAACTTGATTAGCTACATCTTCATCGGCAAAAACCATATCCAAAGCTTCGGATAAAGTTAGCCCTCTTCTGAAATGAAACCGCGTATTATGGTAGTGCAAACGTCTAGTGATACCATATGGTATCACCTACCTTTGGACATCCTGTACAATATTATTTTTAAAAATTGAATAAAATACGTATTATCGTGGCAAAGTATACCTAAAAGCTAATATGTTTTACTGCTTAACCTAAGAAAAAAAGTAAAGTCAACCGAATAAATTTACTTAATCAAAACGAATGTCCATAGTTTTTTAAAACTAAAAACAGCTTGAGTAAAAAGACGTATTCACAGATGCTGCGGCAGCAGAGGTTCGCAATGGTCAGCGTACGACTAATGGTCTATGTTTACGCCAAATCGACAATAAAATTTAACGTTCAGTTGTTTTTCTCGGCCAATATATTAATTCGACTAGAATTATAAGGAAATGCTCTATCGTACTGGAAGAAAACGAACTCTAATTGACTTAGAAATATTTCATCTATATAAAAGACTCAATAAGTTATCTCAAAATTTTCAAATAATTTTCGTAGGTAAAAATTTCGTTAGATATGTAGTGTCCAACTATTCTGCCATGAAGGATTCATATCCAGACATTGAAACTATATCGTCTTTGGTGTTTCCTCTCTCCAGTAACATTCATCGATCATATATAGATTAGAACAAAATTATAATTTTCTTCACATTTTTTCCAAAACCTTGTGAACTTTCGGTATCCGACAGGGTTTCAATCTGTGCTTTTTAAAAATGCGGCTTGCCGATGTTCTTGCTAAGCCTGTTGATTGTGAGCTTTGGTGAGTTGAATGGTATTTTGGATTTTTCCTAAAATATCAATTTCTTCTAATTCTTTATGTCTTATTTTGAGCTACATAGTTTTTAAGTGACAGTTTTTGAGAGGATCCAAAAATTTGTTCATTTGTCTTTAACCTTAAAGGGATGGTTGTTGATGGTTTCTTACAGGATATCGCTCGTAGTAAAAGTTACTTGCAGCTTCCTCATTTTTACCTGGTTCTATACAGATGAAACAGCCGTCCTATAGTCGGGGCATCGTATATCGGAACTATTCGGGAATAGAGAAGTAAGGATGTATTAGTAGATAGTTAGATGCACGCTTTACTCGAGACCGCACGGTTGTATTCTGTTCAATACATATGCACAATACAATAATTGTTTGCTTATTCTCAAAATTTCTATAAACTTTCTAAACTAAACAGAAGTTTGTGGTAAAAATATAGATGATGAACTCGTCACAAATAGGAGAAGCAATTACACACGTAACAAAGACAATAATTTCTGTTCATAAGTAAATACATTAAATGTCCCAATTATGTTGTTATGTAATAGGCCAGCCCAAACATTTAATTTTGCAGAGTATTGTGTTCGAGCGTCACAAGTACAAGGTCTCTTTTCTTGTGACCAATACGTTGCAACACATGGTTGTGTCAACCATGTAAAGCGAACGAAGATTCGTCTGTAAATATAAGTTTTACACGGATTTAAACAGCCATACATTTCAAAGTTATTGATTATATGACGAACTGTTTCAAAACAAATAGTTTGTTGGAACTCATCGATACATAGGCGTACAATATCTCTTATTGAGTAACCACGATGATGTTGTTTTGTAACATATTTCTTTTGTTGAAGGGTAAAAATGTCCATAATGAATTACAAAACAATCAGCATCAGTAATAGTAACAATAATCGTATATTTACGATAGCATGAATTACTTTATCTCGCTAATACAATACAACTGTGCGCTGTCGAGTTAAGCCTACTAATGCATCCCTACTTCTCTACTCCCGAATGCTTCCGACATTCGATGCGCCGACTATAGGGCGGCTGTTTGATCTGTAGAGCACTTTAACATGTCGTGTTTTTCATAGTTTTTATATGCTTTTGTAATCTTAGATTAGAAGAAAAACGCCAATAATAATTAAAGCAGACATTTAAACAATATTTGACAGCATCCTTACGTGCCTCGCTTAGTTTCAATCCATAGCCATCTTAAAATACTGTAAAATTGCACACACAAAATCAAACAATTTAAAAACTGTTTAAATAAACTATCAAGTGTGTTCAATTATTCTAAAGGAAATTTGATGTATTTTGCAAAAATGTAAACGGTTTTATATAAATTAAACATTTTTAAAAATTGCAAAATTGAAGACAATGCTCTGTATCTCGCGTATTAAAAAAAATATAAAAAGAAACGATGCCCCTTAAAAATCGAACTCCAAAAGCATAGGTCAGTATTTGTCTTATTACTTTATAAAAATGATTCCTATTAAACGTATTCAATTTGGCCCATCGGTACCTACATAGAAATAAACAGAATGTTCTTCCAAATTTCATTTCATTTATATGAGACTAGAAACAATAACAATTTTTATATACCACAGTTTTCATTGCATTTAAGTAAGGACTTCCCAGATTCATTAGGATTGAACGTGTATAATGCTTTACCTCAAAAGTTTAAAGACCTTGAAAATCAAAGGTTGTAAATCGAACATTAAGATCTTCCTGACGCCGAACTGGTTTTATTCGGTTGATGAGTATTTTAATTTATGTAAAGATGTATACATAGTACTATTGCCTAACCTTTTTATATTTCATTTGTGTTGCTCCTTTTTGACATGTTCCATACATTTCTTCTTTTTTAATGTATTTGTGGTGAAATTCGGTGAAATATACTTCCATTACTATTCATCATTATGACGATATAAATCGCAATAAGCAGAAAATTAACGATACTTCGAGGATAGTTTCACCCTGTAAATATCGGATTTAACCCCAACAGAAAGCGGTAATTTACAACACATGCTGAGTACTACAACCTTGCCAGGTTTCATCTAAATCGGAGAGTGACACTTGAGAATTTTCCCTTGTTGTAAAAATAAAATAATCTTTGACATATTGATGTCGCGTACCTAATAATGCCATTTCTTCCGTTTATTGAATGAATGAAGGGATGAAACGCATAAATACCGATCGTATTTATCTAATTTTGATCAAGCAGCCGTGATAGCTTTTACTAATAAAACAGACGAGTAGTACTAGTGTCGAGAACGTGATGTCTTAGCTATTGAATACCCAACGATTTTCTTATTCCCTACAGTCTAGAATGCTGCTCTCTGGCTTCGTTATTACCGAGACAAACAAACAAACAGAACGGCAGCGTTAAAACTCGACTTGTCCTGTATCGCACGCTTGATCTTAGTTGATCAATACGGCAGAGGGGCACCTCGTCATATAATTACGATTATATCGACCCATGAGCCGTATTTATTTCGTTGAATTGTACCGTATATGCGGTATGAATGCGTCGCCGACTTTTCAACCGCTTCTTGTCCAATATTAATACTGAACTGTCTAGGCACTTCGCGCGTTAATTCGCCAAGAAGAAGCGACGTGCTATAAAAATATCTGTCATTGAAAGAGCCAGACATCCAAACACTAATTAGCGACTAAAACTGTAGTTTTGTATGAACGTAGACGGAAATATGTTGTACATATGGATCTATAAAGTAAGTCATTTTATACTGGCTAAGCAAGTATTACAATTTTATGATACTTAGAACGTTTTTACTTCAATAGGTTCTATGCATAAAGTAAATTAAATTGTATGTATAGTTTAATTAGTTAACGGAAGGAGTACATATGTATGCAGATGAAAAGCAGTAAGTATTTTCTTGTTTTCTAATAACCTACACTATAATTTATATAGCAAGAACATTTTGAGATAGTTAATGATTATCTTTTTCAAGTTGATCACTTTATTTTCTTTTTAACACCAAGGTCTTACGAACATGGCATATAGTAACTAATTAGTTACTTATTTTTAGCCAACAGTTCCTGGAATTTCTTGTATTTGATTTTTACTCGTCGGTTCTAATACAAACTAATACGTTAGTAATGAACTGAGCAAAGTAGACAAGATTGGAAACTGTTGATCTCTTTCCTACAAATCTATGCCGATCTCTCTTACGCGAATTTATCGTTTGCCATGAGACAGTTTCCATCAACTTTAACAGCTTCATCGATAATACCTTTTCGTAAAAAAAAGGTGAAACTACACACCTATTAGTTTGCATCTGACATACTTAGGTGGCTGTTCAAATTGGGAGAGTCAAAAAAAAGTTAATAGATCCATTTTTAAACAAACAGAAAAACATTTGCACTATAATTGCAAGAGTGGACGACCAAGATCGAACTCTGTCAGTTGACTAACGAGGAAACACCTGGATTCTCCCAAGTTGTTGGTTCCTCACAAACTAATCATTAGTTTAAGGCTAAGGATTTAATTTTGAAGTCTTTTCAAAAGCTTAGAGTGAGATTTTGCCGCACTGAACTAAGTTAAAGCCTCCTAGGACCTCACTAGAAGATTCATCCAGAATTGGAGTTCAGTTAGGAATCTGCGACACATCAAGTTTTTCTCTTAATGAACAGCGAAATATCTGTACTACAAATATAAATGCAAAGCTTTATAACATTGAAATTTATGTTTATCATTATCACCTTAAAGATGAACACCCGGTACTGCACAGTGACAAATGTATGAGCAATATTTCTGGGGTAAAATACATACATTGCAAGTTAATGCTGCGAGACAAAACAGCTGAAAATCCGTAGACAAGCTTTTACAGAATTCAAACTGATCGTTCTGAATAATTTGGTGCTCAAAAATCTCTTCTTTGAGCCTACGCATGAACAAATCAGTATTATTGATCTATAATTTTATTAAGAATGTTAAAAACAATTGAATGCTTCTGTAGACTTTAAAAGTAACTTAACTGAAGGATGACGTAAACGATCTCTACTAAACCATCCGAGAATCTCGGTGATTTCTTTAGTGTTATGTTCAGAATAGAATGAAATCCTGTACTTTTCTCGGTTTACAGGAATGGATGAAATATTTAATCTTGTTTTCGCTTATTAGAACAATGTTGTCGGCGGTCGACTCAGACACGCGGTCTACAATATCATCTGGGACTTAAACTTTGCTTTATCGGATTCATTATTTATAGGAGTCTCATGCATCGATCGAAAAAAGACCTAGAAAGGGCGTAATACTTTGTCCTTTCTTTTATCGATTTCTGTGTCTTGGAAAGCATATTTACAACTGATTAACCCCCAGGATGACATTGCTCCGCTGGATGAATCCTGGGTTCACCATTATGATCCTGAATCAAAACGACAGAGCATAGAACGAAAGTAGAAGGGTTCACCACCTCCTCGAAAGTTTCGTACAACAGCATTTGCGGGGAAGATCATGGCCACAGTTTTTTGGGGTGCTGAAGGAATGATCCATATAGATTATTTATAACCTAGTCAGACTATAACTGGGCAATATTATGCTGCTTGAAGTTCAAAAGTGCGTGATTTCATCAAAGAAAAGAGGAGGGCAGAACTCAGAGGTGGAGTGCTGCTTTATCAGGACAACACAGCTGCCTACTGCAGTTGTGTTTCAAGTCTTCGAGCTTTTCCAAGAGCCGCTCCTCCTTCTCCAGATTTGGCGCTTAGTGACTTCCATGTATTCTCCAAACTGAAAGAACACCTTCGTGGGATTTACTTTCGGAACGATGAGACACTGAATGAGTGGTTTGCAACCTAAGACAAAACAAAAACAGCATCTATGTTGGAACTGCGACTATGTTGAAAAATAAAAAAATCCGTCTTTCCAAGTCGTTTCATTCTATATCAGGAACAATAATATCTGAACTGCCCTCATAATAGTAAAGATAATGAATTAATAGGCGCAAGTACTAGATAGCAATGATAATGCATTTCTATTAGATTCATTTATTTACATTAACTATGTACATATATGTGTCGTATGACATATTTGAGCAATACCGTTTAAATGTAGTCAGTTCCTTCTGGTAATCTAAAGCATACAGTATTTTTTTGTTAGTTAATGAGTCAGTTTATACTTATTATACCAACTCCGATAACATATTACGTGAAACTTGTACATAAATCTGATGGTTTAAAACGTTTGTTGTTCTTTTGATCGTTTACTTTAATTAGCACGATAATTTAAAATGTCTTCTTTCACTTTTGGTGAAAAAGAATTGCCTTCGTCATACATCGATGCATTAACAAAGTAACAATTTCAATACGTAATATTTGTTTGATATGTTAATTATTACTGAAAACTATGATACCAAAACGAACAGACGTAAAATTAGCTCCTCGTTGTGGTGAAAGTACAGTTGAATTTATACTATAAAAAAAAGAATAGACATTGTAACTGGATATTTTTCGTAATCAACTCAACTTCAAAATAACTATGAAACCGTTGCGAATACACAAACAAATATTTTGATTTTGCCAAAATGCCGCATAGTGTAATTGCTTTTAGCCATTTAGGCATTTAGCGCCTGTCCACTTCAGTGTCTGTAACTTTGATAATAATTAATATATTAACATTACGCTTTATCGATTTGTAACGAAGTTGGTAGAAGTTCCTCAACTTCTATTTGTTAGATACTCATATGCCGTGTTTTTAGGTGAACTCATAATGCGTTCATTATGACCCAAAGCACTTTATTCTGCATTTCACTGTTCAGAAGTTACTAGCGAGAGATAACTGAATCCAATACTTCTGTATGGATTTTAGGATTGTCTTGTAAGTTTACTAAAATTGTCTGCCATCCACTGTCATTTATTCAGGTTGACATCCAGCTACTTTTTTTAAAAACAAGTACTTTGGTAAGTAAATATTCGACGGTCGGTGGGATCTCTTCCTAACTTATGTGTGATATAAGATTACAATGTAACCTGCAAATGTGGTGATAATTGCTAGTACTATTTATAAGCTACAGCATATGTATACTGATTAAATACAGATTGACTCATGTAAGATTCTAATAATTCAGGCACACGGTAGGATACCAGGAGTGAAGTGATAATTTCGAATCAGGTTATCTGTCTCCAACGTAAGTTTCAGCCTTTTTTGAATATTAATTGTCCAACCAACTCCTTTATGAAGCTTTTTGATATCATTATAATCCTTAGAATTAGCTATTCAGTTTGAAACTATCTTCCAACACTATTGACTGTGTTAAATATTTGGGTAAATGTCTGAAACGATTTAATTGGCCCTAAAAATATCAATAAAAAATCCTAATTAAAATAGTAATCATAATGTTATTAAAAACTAACAAGAATCTAAAATCGTTCATTCGCCGAACAAATTGGAAGCAAAATCAAATTTACTGTTAGAATACAAGTGAACTTATTGACTTGTTAAATGATCCAACTACTAAAACTATTAAATGTTTTGAAAAAAAACAGCCGAAAATGATACTGCAAAAAATATGTATTTTGTTTTTAAATGAATTATTTTATTGCTTTAATATAAAATAATTCATTTAAAAACAAAAACAGACATTAGGTGAACTTGTGGTTAACTTGCTTTTACTCTTCATGTGTAATGCTGCAAAGATTTTGATTGATTTCACTCTCCCTTTTAAACTGAATAAACTGTACTTTAATCCCTCACCGGTATCGATTCCACCCCTACAGTTAGCGAATTTATTTGTAGATTGCCTTGTCTGGTGTTTGCTTTTAAACTTTAACTTCAAGAAGTTGGTAGAAGTGAATTTAGAAATAATAAATGATTTCTACAATGTCTAAGTTCGTTAATGAAAAGTTAACTATTTGAGTTTTGAGCAAATTTAGAGATAAAAAATTGGTAGTAAATCCCATTAAAAAATTAATTTGTCATATAGAGTTTTAAGTCGTATATGTACAAGTACATTTTTTATGCACGAGAATAATATACATGTAATTATATTAAGCCTTATTACAGTTTATAAAGCTGCATAGTATAATTTACAATTATAATCTCTTTTTCGTTTGAAACAGACGACAAAGGAAAGAAAGCAGCCAAACACGCAAGAAAATATGAGAAACAAAACTATACTGTACATACATCAATATTACATACATTGGTAAACTAACCGTTTTACATGTAATGTAAAGTCCAAGATTCAAAATTATTTATAATACACTTAAAGTCAAATCGCAGCAACGATTAAATTACTGAAATTTATAGATATTAAAACCGATAAAAATAAATTTGCAGTTGAAATGTGACTACAGCTGAACCTGTTTTAAATCGGGAGCTTAGAGAAACAGAGCGAGATAGAGAGAAATGAGACAGTCATCTTGTTAAAACCGATTATTACTGTATATACCTGTGTTCGAATGTTGCCAGATAATGGTAGCAAATTGAATATAATCGACAAACACTAACGTAAACAAGTAAATTCTGCAATACCATTAAGCGTAACTTTAAACCATTAACAGCGAACTGAAAATTAAATTAATGAAATAAATATTTAGGTGGTTATTTTTAAAAGCATTATTGTTTAAATATAAAAATTGAGAAAATTCATACACTTAAATTTTAATATATTCACTAAGTTGATTGATGCTAAAAAAGATGTTAGATAATATTTTATTTCTACATGCATATACATAAAGTAAACATACCAGATGAAAAACGTCAATACAAGTACAACCATCAAAATATAGTTCTATTCTACATAACTATAAAAGACGTAAGTATTGTCACAATTCATTTGAATAAGCAAATTTTTAACAAATTTTGTGTGAATCAAAACACTGAATAGTTTTAATATCATCAAGCAGTGTATTATAAAGTTTACATCAAATATATTGCATACTTTTTTATTATATATAATTGCCTGGAGAATAAAAATTAATTCTTTCTAAAATTCTTCATTAAATATACTGAAATTTTGCTAAACATGTTTAACTACTAAACATCCTTAAGAGCCCAAAGATATAGTTCATGAAGTTAAAATGTAAAAAGTACAATAAAAACAACAAAACGATAAGATTTTTAATGGCTGTGCAAGACAGTACACGCTTCAAAATTATCTACGAGCTTCTTTTAATCTGTGAACACTTGCACTTGCTCTGCAGTAGAAATTTTAGAAGTGGAAAAAGATTAATCAATAATTATGACCGTACATACATTCTTGAGAAATAGAAGACAATGACTACATATTCCAGAATAAAAGAAAAAACACAATTTACGATAAATATCATTTCTTAGGAAAATATACTAGATTTTGTCCAAATA
Organism: Holotrichia oblita; assembly: GCA_023690525.1. NCBI lineage: Eukaryota > Metazoa > Arthropoda > Insecta > Coleoptera > Scarabaeidae > Holotrichia > Holotrichia oblita. The sequence goes on from CM043016.1 coordinate 169,206,739, forward strand.
TCTCTCAATAGTTCAGCGCCAACATCGTATTTAATGCACTCGAATCTTGTGAAGGACGACTTGAACACAAGTGTCCATAAACCTTAAGATCCGGTCCACCCGACCGAATGAGTTAATACAGATGCATGATACAATGGTCCAATAGCAATATTTGCCTATAATGATAAAATTTACTCTGATAAAAGATATTGTGTGTTATTACCTATATGTTAATAATTACAAAAAGTACGACCTCACATTGCTAAGTTTTGTTGAAAAATAAGAAATCCCCTAATATGTCTTTTAAATCCACTGTCTGGAAGTAACTATTAAATCCACAGTATTACGTAAAAAAATAAGATCGTTAAAATAGCGATGTTTTGTGATACGGTGGCAAAATTAATCCACGAAATCGCGTGGTAAGATTATGTGTGTACTGACGTCTAACTAAAAGGTCATTTTATTATATAAATAGGGTGGTATGACATAGACTTTCTCATATTCAGCAAATCACGTTCCATTAATTTAGGAGACATGATTATATTTTTTAACTCCAAATACAAATCTGCACCAAATATTTACAAAAATCCTCCTACCCTAAAGAAAAGCGTTGCTTGTTGTTCAGCAATTGTAAACCATATTTTGAATTCAGTTACAGCCGTTTTTAATCAAGCTAATTTCGACTACCACTTAGTATAAGTTAACACTTTAAATTACAACCAACTTTCAGGTTAGACCTATTAATTTTCTAGGTCAGCAGGTTTCTTTAAATTACATGTTCGTAAGACTTTTATAATAAAATGTTGACAGGCACAAAAACTAAGAAAACTTTATTTATCGCTTGAGAATTTTAAATTATTTGTAGACAAACATAAGAATTTATATCCCTTAAAAGGACATAAAATATATTTCAAATTTAATATCTTATGACCATCAACGCTAATTTCGCATCGCCACACTTCTCCGAAGTTCTTTAATGGGATTTGCACTTCATTCTATTTAGTATCTCTTCACATAAGTTGGCATTGTTGTAAATAGCATACACCGCATCTCCTACATGTGGGAACGTGAAGGAAAATTATTAGAGATCTAATAGCAGCCGTTGAATCGGTACGAAAATTTGACGTAGATTACGAATAAACAGGCCGCAGATCAATATCTGTAACCAATCGTGAGTTACAGCCTAAAACATAAAGAGACTGTGCGAGGACAAGTTCTCACGGCGCAGAGACTACAGCCATCAACGGTGCGACCCTATCCCATATACACATCTAGGCAATGTGGAAAGAGGTACAACATGAGCGGGACAGATAAACGAAACAGTCCACTGAACGAGAAGAGAGAGACGGCCGGGACGGAGGCCCGTGGTTCATGCGACGTTGTGGTAATTGTCGCCGAACAAAAATACAGCGCAATCCCCCGCCACGACCCCAGCTAGCGTTCCTAACGGATCATGTGCAGGGTGTAGTTGTTATATACTTGGACATATATTACGCGATACGCGCGAGGTCTTCTTTCGCTGTAAATGCGTCTTATGTACTATAATGTACTACTTAGAGGTCAACTGCACCCTCATCGATTTGTATATAAAGCAATTAATCAGATTGGTGAAAAAAGAATCACCAACATCTCGGAAACATTTTTATATAACAGGAAAACAACAGTTCCGTTTTAAGAGTAATTAAATGTTAGATACCTTAAAATAAGGGAGAGTAATTCTTGTATAGCAGTTGCACATAAAATCTATAACCTAAGCTAACAATAACTTAAGGTGTATTCATGGAATGCATATACATACATACATACAATAGCAGCATTAAATATAATAAATGTCAAATATGAATACTCTGTTTTACATGTTACAAAAGGTTCTGAATAGATTCAACAAAATTTCCAGATAAACTTTTGCCTTTCTTGCCAATAATCTCCAAATACTCTGGATGGGGTCGAGATCGGGCGAGCGAGCAGACGATTTTACAATCGTAATAATCAATATCCAAATTTATGTCAAATAACGTAGAAAAATATCAATACAAAACTTAAACAAGAGAGCTTTGCTAAGAAATAATTCAATACGATCAGATCAAGACAGCGGCGATACAAAATATGTTTAACTTATTTCTTTCCAATGCTGCTTTTGTTTAACTTTCCTGTTAAGTTTTTGTATTATCATTTGACATAAACTTGTCGTTAAATATTCTACGTGAACTATCCACTACATTACATTCCCGATGAATATAAAATAAATCTTGAAATGAACGTTAATTTTAGACATCAGCAATATGAAATTTTTTAATATATATATTAAAAATGTTTTTATTATGTCAACACATGTCTTCATTGAACTATTTTAGAAATATTCACAATTCATTGTAAACACCTCATATTTTGGAAAATTACTTATTTCATTGAGGACATTAAGCGCTCAAATATTTTGCGTCAAGTATTTGTCTCTATCTTACTACGTCATGCCACAATTACCGTAATTAAACACGCTAAACAGTTAACTACGCTGAACCGGACCCTATTGTTGCATCCACGAGATCTGTTTTAACCTACTAACGCTTTTGTTTCGACGTTTTTGCAATTAATTATACCGTTATTAGTCTGAGTTAGAGACATTATTTTGGTTTAAATATTATCATTTCAAAGACTCAGCATAGTTCAGCTAACAGAACAAGAGCACCCAACAACTGCAGGAGGTTGTATAATTTCGGACATAAAGTTCATATAGAAAACTAATAGAATTTATCGAAGAAAAGTAGATACCAATTATGAAAGGTCTCATATTTTACGGGGTCTGCTACAAGATCCCCCAACTTCAATTCCAAAGCTTGTCAACACCGTAACAGCTAGCGGTTAGTTTGAATGTTTCTCTCTCAAAAACATTAAAATGTCCCTGGGTAAGTACTCCAGAAGCTATCAGAACATGCTGTAGATAAATTTAGGAAATTCTGAGAAGCTGCAATGAATTGCATTGACTGTTGACCTAGCCTAGCTAAGTCGCATTCTCTGCTCCGATAATACCATGTTTCTGTAATGGCTTTATCAACACACATAATTATCATACAATGCGCAAAATCCACAAAAATCAAATGTATAGGAAAGCATAATTGGAAACAACATCGATTGGAATTTGGTATTCGTGTCGAGAACGCATTCAACTCATTCAGAACTGACATTTGTAGATTTTTAACTCTGGGGTCATTGCTGAAACTATTGAGATGCTGCTGCCAAAAATAATTAATTAGACAGATTATAAAGAAAATTGTGGATATCACTATTAAGTACTCATAAATTTGACTATAACCAGAGTGAAAGATCAAGTGACAATGAACAAATTGATGCTTAATGTCAGCGGTGCAAAATAGGTCTAAGAGTAGTCTCAGAATACTATCTTGAGGAATGTCTCTAAGTGTAGGTAGATACTCAGAATTCCATATAGGCGAGCACAACCTTCTATTAACGATTTCCCAAATATAAAGCGAAAAAATTTAAACTAACAAATGAAATCCGTAATATTTTAATTTAGCACGTAGTAGCTCATGATTACTAGTATGTACCACGTCCTTGACCACAGAAAGTACAGTTACACAGGAAGTATAGTTATCAGATGCAGACAGGATTGTAGTGCGCTGATTTTATAAACAGCATTAGCAATGGAAATAGTCCACAAAGGTGGAAAATAATATTTTATAATGTTAGTTACTAAGTTACTAAATGTTAAAATTTTCATTTGTGAACAGAAACAACCAAACTACAAGATACAAGGTAGTAAAGGTACTTACTTAGGCATTAATTACATAGCATCTAACTATGATGTCGGTACACGTGTAGACCGATCTATTATTTGTGTTATGAAATGTTATGAAGAGCTTGCAAAACTTGCCAGAATATAGATTTACATTAAAATTAGACAAAGTAATTCATCAACAGTAGGTAAGATAATTAAAATCTACTAAATTAGTTTTGGGCGTTCTATATACAATATCAACGTCTATTCAAAAGCTTAACTTTCATAACACCCACACTCATAGTATAGTTCACGCAACCCGCAAAATTTACCGCTTTAAATACTTCAAAAACGCAATTGTGTACATGCGTAATTATCTACGTTTAATCTCAAGACAAGAACTTCACAGTTTCATTCACTAAACATCAACTCTAACAACAATAGCTAAAGGATATTTCAACAATTAAGACAACAGCTTTGATATTAAAAACTACAATTACAAAACATTTTAACGATAGATATTACAGGAAGATGTTCTCTATGGGTTCATAAACTTGTCAATCTTTCAAATTTCAAAAATTACTACTTTTTAGCATTATCTTTCTAACATTATTTTATTAATTTTGACAGTATCTTTTATATTTTTCAGTGCTTGTCGAACATACATCCACGTGCGTGCAAAGAAGAATAAAATGAGCTTCGACGTATGTAAAGTTACAACAGAACCAGCGTTGCCACCATTTTTTTATATTATATTTTGAAAACAATGTAGTCTCTATAAGCACGCAGTAGTACTAGTAATATCATCATCAGCTACCTTATAAGATATAAATACAAAAAACGTATCCAGTACACAATGAACTCGAGTTACAGTTACCTATATATACGGCTAATTAATTACAGTATTCCTTAATTTTGTAGACGTTTCTTATAAGTCTGTATGCACATCCACGCAATTGTAAAATAGTATTAGCTATTATATAATACGTCTAGATTAGTATGTCGTTCAATATGAACTCTGTCACTTCCATAACGAGCTGTTTAGTTGATGTGCTAGTACTGTTACATTAAAACGAAAATTCTTATTGTCCCAGAGCAGTTTTCATATGAATCGATTGGGGTGCACTGTTCCCCTTTTTTTGCCCACTATATTCTCGCATTTCTTTGTGTGCTCGTCCAGATAGGAGTTCGAGGGGTGGTGCGCTACGTATGTATGTAAAACACGCGGCAGTCGTACAGATATTGTGTTTCGTGAGGGCATAGGAACACAGGCGAACAACAACGGAGGCACTGGCACGCACACATTCGCATAATATGAAAAGTGGAATGGGAATCCAGCTTGGCGAATATCGACTCAGGATGCTTCCAATCAGGGGCGACTGGTACAAGAGGGGCAAATGGGCTATATTCTCGCAAGAAATAACACTCAAAAATATTGTTTACGTAAACGATTTTAAAATTATATTGTACTGCTATTTAGTAAGAATTATTTTACACTTTCGTATTAAATATTAGCATTAAGTCCTCAAAATTGCAGCAGTATATAATGGAAGGGAGGTAATACTTCGGTATCGTAGAAACACAACTTGGAACATATTTCAAAATCTTGGCAGTAGTTGTTTAACCAGGGACTGAATATTTTCAAAAGTACTAAAACAAACTTGCAAGTTATAGACTATTTAATAAAAAATAAATTTTTATAAACTTTAAATAACGAAGACTATAAAATTGACTTTATCTTAGTTTTGCGAATACAAGATAGCAGTAGAGAATGATGAGACTTCTGTGTGAGAACCTTGTCTATGCGTAGAAAAGTAATATTCTGTGGTATTAAGCGCCCAGCTCCAAGTGTTAATGGAAGGTATGAGGGCTTAAAAGCTTTAATACTGCTGATATCAATTTTTCAACTGTGTTGAACAATTTTTATAGCTTTAAATAACTCGTCAAATAGCCGTTCAAATCAGTTTGAAAGCTATTGCCTACACATATATATATATATATATATAACGATGACTTAGGTGCGAGGCATTTAACCGTAAGAAACCTGATTTTGTCCCACTGAACTCTACCGTTAAATTATTGTATAGCTTTCTTATATACTAAGAATATTGCGCAAAAGGAATATAGCGGAAACTTTTAAAAATCAAACTCAGAATTAACGCAGCTGGAGACGATGGCAGCGGATTCCAGATGACATGGCCAATGTAGACCGATATTTACATTTTTGAAGCTAGTGTGTTGTCGTGATAATCTGTGTATAACAGAAAAAAGCATTCTAATTTTATACCTGTGGCAATTTTTAACCATCTGCTAGAAAATATTCGAAAATGTAATACATTTCGAAATACATATTTTTATTTTGTTTTACTGTTGGTAGTAGTTTAAGTCAGAGAAAATATATGACAGAGAAAAATGCTTTAAATGAACTATAAATTAATTTACGGCTACTATATGTAAAAATGACTGATAAAAACAGCTTCGGGCTGCTAAGGTTCACTTACCACTCTTGCTACCCAAAATACTATTAGTTCATCATTTATATTATTTCAATTTTTTTTAATTTACTTTTCTAACAAAGTAAGTAGTACTCGTAAGTCAAACATACTACACGATGTAAATTGGAATACGCTGCAGGATCTCCGAACTTCCCTCACAGATTTAGCCGTTGGCTATCAGGCGTCTGACTGGTCCCACCATCCTACCTAATAATTCAATAATTTGCAAATGTTCGGTTGCATTTAGAATTCATATGTTTGATTTCAGTTGTTTTCAATAGCTGATGGTCGCTGGTATATCGTAGAATTGTAACAGTTCACTAAAATACGGTTTAAGTTTTTCTAGCGATTCTTTGCAGATATAGGAGAATAGACCAATATGTTCGTAACTTTTTTAATTTCATGTGTTGTAGATTGAAAATCGACACTACTACTACTACTACTACATTACCTATCCCTTTGAAAGTAGTTTAATACTGATAATGATCACAAACGTGATTGTGTGACAATTCAAAATTGAACACCCACTAGTTTTCATGCAGATTCACGGTTATTTACGAAATATGAATCCACCACAATACACCGGAGACCCAAGCAGTGGTCAAAACACGGGACTTTTCCGGACGAATCTGCACCGAAAAGATCCAAGATAGATCCATTACCCAATAAGGTTATGGTTAAGGTATTTTTTTAAGACGCACGGCATAATTTGCATCGATTACTTTCAAAATGGAAAAGCAATCAAAGGCGGATATTATGGCAATGTATTGGACCGGTTCACCAAATATTGGAAGAACGAACGACCACATTCATCCAAGAATCCAGTATGTATTGGTCAAGACAATGTATCGTTGTCACAATGAAATTCCATGTATTGGGGTACGAATTGCTCCTTCGTCTACCATATTCTCCAGACTTAGCAACCAGTGACTAAGTTCCTGTTTACAAACTTAATAAAATGGCAACGATGAAATAATCATTTAAACAAAGTTCTACTTTGGGAACCCCGATAAATATTATTATTGTAAGAAATTAAAAAATTGGTGAAATATTGGACAAAGTATGTTGAGGTGAGAGAAGACTATGTTGATAAATAAGACGCTTTTTACCGTAAATTCAACTCCATGCTTAAAAGTAAACGAATATCATTCATTAACTTTTTAAAATATTTACCTTTAATAAATAAATGCCTCTGAACATTAATGTGTGTAAACTTTCGTAGTGTGTTGATCCTATTAACCTTTCAGATGCCACGCTTACAATTTCTTAACGAACTTAACCAAAATAATGAAGAACGCGCCATTATTTTCACCATTACAATTTATTGTAGTTAATAGTTTCTTATGTATTTTTACCTGTTTACATATTTTGTTCCTCAATATGATTCACTCCGCAGTGTTGGTTAAGGAAGACATGGCAAGAATCTTATTAGGTAAGTTTGCTTGCATTGTACCAAATTTATTTTATATATAAGACGAAAAAGACAATTTTGTACATTAAATACATAACAATTGTGTTTGCATTTATTTAACCAAACCACATTCAAATTTATAATCAACTAACTGTCAAGTTCAACTTGCATCTTTTCTAGGTCAGGTTCATATTCGCTATATGCAAAATAACAAAGCATAACATGCACCATACTAACACGACTATTGAAGTTAGATCGAATAGACTCTGTTAAACAAACGAACATATCTATTATGAATACCAATGTACAAAATTAGCGCTTACATGTAGAGAGTGGTGTGTGTGCAATGCTGCACCTCATTCGCAGAAATACTTCACATTCAACTTAACAGTACCAACCAACTTAATGTGTTTGGTACAGCAAAGAAGCTGAATTGATTTTGTTCATATGTCGATGTTTTCAATATTGTTCTGCAATGTATTACATCTGCTAACCGAGTTTTTCTCGTTTTCCATCTCCTATTTTTCTTTTGCACTTTATTTATCTACACCTAAAACTAAATTTGTTTACTCAATCAAACGATAGTTATCCAACAAAAAGCTCAAAGCTTGTTCAAACTTATTTGTTGGTTTGTTTTAAAAAAATGATTTTAGTTAAATTTGGGTAAAAATTTTTAAATTAGCAAACTATTGTTATTGCTGCTCTCTCGCTCTTTTCTTATCAAACATATACATACATTGTTAAAGATATTTACAGTAATTTAATGCTTCCGTTTCTCTAAGTTTTGACCAATCATCCCGGCTATCTTGTTCATTTTTCTGTACCTCTTTCTTACTGTTTTCCTGCAGTTGTTTGTTTTTTCCCCATTCTACAGCTTAAAATTTAGTATCACAGTAATAAAATGCATTGTAATATTAATGGCATATTTAAAAGCATGTACAACAATAATAATTAATGTTTGTTCAACTAGTTTAAATAAACCAGTGTTGACTTTATTCCAACGCTTTTTTTTTAATAACTTTTGTGCGTACTCTTTTGTTGCTTTAGTTCGTGTAATTAAACGAAGCTAACGTTTTGAGTATCTATATTAATGAAATAATTCAAGCCTGAAGGTCACATAAAAAAATGGACTTACAATTGCAAATCGGACATTACTTTCTATGTACAATCGTTTTACATATACTTTAGACGCGCTATAGGTATATATGTATGTATATATATAGCAACAAAGGTATTACAAGAAGCTCATATCGATCGTCACATCAATCTCTACAGAATATTTTTTATTCTTCTCGTGGTGCTTAATTATTAAGCATATGTACCCTCCTGTTGAAATAGTCTATTAGCCGCCACTGCTTTCATTTTATGTGATGCTCTCTCTACTATATAGCGTAATATCGCGAATAGTGGAGAATCGGAGAGACAGGCGGTTTCAGTACACGACAGTTGTTTTGAGCTAAAGCCGCCGTGGCTCGAGCCTTTCTGTTCGGTTCGTTTTGGGGGAAAGAGAGGGGAATCACATCACGGTAGAGAGCCGGTTTTACGCTGCTCAACGTTCGATTCTCATTGTTTCGTACGCGTTTTTAATTTAATTGATTGGAGCGCGAGCTCGAAATACGCGGCTCTCTATCTTTCGCTTGTGTACATACATGCATACCTCGCTCTCGAAATATCTATGTGTAATAGGAGTACACTGACCGACAAAAGTCGAAGATGCAAATTATGTGTGAAAGATGTGACGGACTGCATCATTGACAGTCATTATTTGTTTAGCTTAGCAGTTTCTGTTTCTCTGTATAATTGCGCTTCTTGAGATTTATTCTTCGTCTGTAATAGTTCGATTTGTTTATTGTGGTTAGTCTTATGTTAAAATAAGATTTAAACAAATTTACTCAAGAATGTTTGTATAATTTGTAATTACGGTTACAGATTCTACGTTATTTTATTTTTACCTGTCATTAGTTGTTTTACGAACACCTATCTATTCATAAAAAATATAATTGTAGCATATTATAGCGACAGGGAGCAAATAATAAACAACTGAAATTTTGTTGTATTAATTGGTACATATTGGTTGACTCTAATTGGTTTTTAATATTACATTGTTCTGGAAATCGTAGGAGATGTACTCGATTTGAGAAAATTATAATTATACGATACTATTGTCTTTGCCACAGACAAATAACACTTTCTATACTTCTTAATAGATTTCTTTTTTCAAGAAACACATAAAACAGAGGCCGTGTTGGACAGATGGTTTGAGGTTTACAACAGACTCACCATACTAAATTGATGTACAGCTGCAAAATCATAAAGCAGGACAAGTAATGTGCCACTAATAAAACACTTTCTTTGTTTTTTAATTATCTCACAATGTTATGTAAGTATGCATTAAGTACCTATGTGCAAAAAAAGTCCAAAATATATTAACAAACAGATGTCCTTCATCAGATTCAAATCTGGACTTATTGTTTAAAAACCAAATCTGCTTAACATAGAACGTGTGGATAGGTGAATTGTCTTACTCGAATATAAATGGTACTGGATTTAATATTTGAACAGATGGTAACATTATCGACATATATCCACATCTTCATAACTAATCCTGCGGCAAATATTTAGAGAAAACCGGTCATTAACGTTGACATGAACACCTTGTTTTTCATATCAGTAATTTCGTTATCGATACACCCAAAGAAATCCATTGGTATATGGTGGACAAATTTTTTCATTCGACAAAACGATTGTTTCCAGAAATCTTCACTTCTATTCATGAATTTTTGGCAAAATTCAACTCTAAAATCTTTATTTTTTGTTATTGAAAAATAAAATTGTAAGTTTTAAAGCAAAAATAAAGCACATAGTTTCTGAATATGCACGCAATTTTCTCTGAATTTCTATGAAGTAGACCTATTGAACCGTCATCAAAAGACATCACTGGCACATATTCTACAACTGAATATTGCCGATGCAATTCGTACCATGCTGTATCATTTTACGGAGATTATAAACACATGGAGTTAGTAGGATAAATGACAAATGGTTCAATTAACAAAAAAAGAACAACAGTGACGTTTCTGATGTTTTAACGATTTGCTGTTTATTTTCGTCTTTTTTTCGATCAAATACAGTATTCTCGTTATCCTTCCTTATTTATATATGCAAATTAGTGATTGTACTTTTATTCCTGTATTAGTTATATTATAATTTATATTTATTTTTCAAAGTAAAACTTAGCTTAAACAAACATAACAAAAATATTGATGTGCAACAAAAACTTTGGAGGCAAATAATTAGTTGAAATTCTCATTCTATTCAAGTGTTATAATGTAACACTTTCAAGAAATAAGCGTCTAAAGTTCTATATTTAAAAAATAACAACTATAATTTACATCACAACATAAGAGTGTGTTTCTTTGATCAACATTTACTTAATTTTATCTACTTTATTTTATTAATGTAATATCTTCGGAAAGAATTACGAGCTAATTTTATAAAGTAATCTGCGGTATCTTTTCGGGTCAACCTCTATCCCTCCGCAGGTACGTTTTGGGTCAGTTTTCCGTAGCTGGATCCTTCTAAAATGTAGGTCGTTTCAATTATTTGGAAGCGAATGTTGATGTAAATTTAGAATCGTCCAGTTACAAATGATTGTGATAATCATTTATGACGCAACTTTATAATGTTGATGGAAAATAGTTTATTTCTGGATAATATACATTAACGGAAACATACCTTCGAGAAAGATATTTCGTTCCAAAGAAGCATCAGTTCTAATTCATAATTGAATCTAAATCATTTATTATCACCTGTTTCTTATTACACAAATCATTCGACTATATTATACATATAAGCACATCCTAGGTGCAAAATCAGAAACTAACCTGTCCTGTGAACATCTGCATAATAGAAAGATACGAACATTTTTATCAATTACATAGTTTCTTGATAGCAGAAATTAAATTATATGTAAGCAAACCTTTCGCAAGATTCTTTATAAAATATTAAAATTGAGTAGTTTTTGAAGGCATTGGTAGTCTAAAAGAAGACAATCTACATATTCATAATTCAAATATTTTAGAACCTCTAGAGACGATGTCTAGTGGGCGATAATTATTAACATCCAATTTGTCACAACTCTGGTCAAGTGGAATAATTAGAAGGCTGCTAATTTGTTTGGAAACTACGCCTGATTTGCAAATAAATTAATTAGAAAGGCCAATAGCGTAAGATATCTTTCTTAATAAATTACATGATACTTCGTTAGGTTCAGAGGACGGTTTGTTTTTTTATTTCCTAAATGATTAAGGAAATTATAATATGGATATATTTTACTAGTGATAAATGAACGATTAAAATTAAGAATTAAAAGGTAAAAATATCAGTTAAAAATGTTGCACTGAATTAATCCAAATCTTACCAAGGATTTGTTTAAAACGTATATAATTAAATAATGTGCACCTGAAAATCTTACCCTCCTCCCTAATCCTACTTTATATAAAAATCTTTAATGAGATATTTAAATGCAAATTAATTTCATTTTATAAGGTTAGAATGATATTTGCACGCATCTAAAACGGTTTAATCGTAAGTATAATGATTTATTTATCCAACAGACCATACAAATATACAATACAACGATAACCATAAAATTGTAAAGTGCACTAAAGTTGTAAGTACTGCGTGCGTAATTTTAATTCCTTATAAACTCCATTTTATATTTTTCATACACAATGTTAATTACAAAGCGCACTACATTTTGTTAAATACGTTCAGATTTATTACATGATTACTAGTATAAATTTCTTATTATACAGCCACTTGCAGAACTTGTACATTTGTCTAAATTCGAAGTACAGATAGTTAGGTTATATTAAAAAACGAAAACCATCTGGAAATTATGAATGGATAAAAAAATAAAAACACCGAATACATGAGGACAACGAGTGTTGAATCAGAGTCTCCGCACACAGTCCACAGTGGTGTACTGTGGACCTAAATATTAGTCTTTTTTGCGTTGCTAATGATTTATGTGGAATATATATTTATAGAAATGAAAAACGATGTTAATTGAGTTCAAAAGTTATTGTAATTCTGCCAAAAATATATCACTGGATATGTATGGAAGAGTGGATATTTTAAATTTTTAGAAGCGTTTGAACATCAAAAATTAAAGTGTCTTGTTGTCCTGTTGTAATTAGCAAAATACAGCTTCCGAAAACGCACGGTAAAAATAATCTGTTGCGTTATACCACCTTAACCCCTCGAAGAATTAATTCCAACATTTCAGAAAAATAAACAGCATTCTACCATTTAACGAGTCGATAGCTTCAGTGGTTAGGTGGCTGACTATCGTTGTGGCAGAACGATAAGAGCCGGGGTTCAGTTCTCCGGAGAGACGGTGACATTTTTTGAAGAATTGAAATCCGGATCGACTTACCATTCGCTGTTGGGAGCAAAGTGATTAACAGGGCGGCATTATAAAAGGTGGTATGATGCTGTCACAAAACCATTTGAACGCAGTTGCTGTGATAACCAGGCAGCTTACTGAGTCACTGCAACTAAGCACCCACTATACATAAAAGAAATACAATTATAAACTTAGATATTAGCCTTTATAGATATTTTTATCGATCGTGGGTGTCACCTTTCCGTGTCAATTTTTAAATTTCCAACAGACTGCTTTGGTGAAACATTTTGGATTAATTTTTGTAGTAAAGTTGCGATAAAATGTTGACTTTTTGACAATTTATATTTTAAAATTAGTCTGATTTGGATACATAGTTAATTACAATTAAGAAATGCTAAGACATCTAAGGTAGACGAGAACGATAGAGATAAAAAGTAATGGGGGTTGACCAGAACCTGCTAAAACTGTTTCGGTATTGTTAACAGTGGGCACTAGGACAATTGCACCGAGATCGTTGAATTCACAGTCGACAGTATTGAAGACATAAACAACATTTGCATCTATTTAAGTTTTATAAGGCCTAGAAACTTTTACCAGATGATTGGAATAGCATTATTATCGCTGATAAGTGCTCATTTATAAGACATGATATGTTTAATTGCCACAACCTCTCAGTATTATTTCAAAATCAATGTATAAGCAGCAACAATTGCAGATCGCTTTGTTGGAACTTATATTTCACCAGGAAACTTAAAAGAATTTTTAGAAAACAAACAGTTCAAAATTTTAGATGATATTGCAAGTCAAAGAAGGAATTGCATGATGTTCATATTCGATAAGACTCCACCACATTTTTCGAGAGTTTACAAGATATAGTTATATCAACATAATGGAGCTAAAATAGATTGGAAGAGATGCATATGATCCATTTCATTAGCACATTCACATTTATAGAACTATACTTATGAGTGAGGCATAATTGCAAAAAAGAGTAGAATTTGAATGCAAAGTTCCTACGATGATGTTGTTTGCTCTAATAAAATATGATGTTGCAATTTTTAGTTAATTTTATCACTTCAAAATACGACAATCCTTTTTGCCAGCAAAACTAAACATAAGGTTTAAAAGAAGCTTAAAAAAAATTCAAAACACCGATAAAACCGTGAATTTATTTTTGATTTTATAATTGGTTTAAGTAGCAAAATATCATCTGTTTCAAAATAGCATGCACTACTGCATATAACACTGTCATCTTAACTTTCATTTTGGATCACTGTGTAGGTATATACACTCGTACGTACCACAATGTTTTGTGCCAGAATCACACATTGGGACCAAGGTTGATGCCACAGTTATTTGTTTTGTGTCAATTTTTAGGGACACATAAAAGGAATTAATCCCAATGTTTACGATACCTGCTACATGTTGGACGTGCTCAAAACAATAAACTTTTATGTACGATAAATAGAAAAAAGATAAGGGTAATAGCGTATTTTTCGTGATGTAACATTACGATTATCGAAGAAACGGTCACGTTAAGTGTGGAGGAGATGGACTGACAAAGACGGAACACTGTCGCTTAGTAAAACCGTTCGAAGACTAAGTCGTAATGAGTGTACAGTCTCTTTCTAAAGTAATGTCTCCCCCCAGCCGTCGGGTTCATATCAATAATACCTTCCACTTAGCGTATTGTATGTATTCATCGGATATCGTCGGCTAAGAAAGAGGCCACATGGGATACGATACAGTTCGAACATGTATATAACCTGTGTAATTATAATTTTAAATCTCGATATGCGTATTTATCTGCCACGCGCGTGTTTTAAAGTTACTAGGGGCAACGTCAACAATTCAAAAATAGGTGAAGTATAAGTGTCAACTAATCGATCTGACAAAACAACCTTTTACAAATAAAAAGTTATTAATAAATGTGTCAAAAACTGCAATGAGATATTTTATAATAATTTTATTGAAAAAAATCTCTTGAAAGATTAAATCCTCGGTTTTTTAAATCAGTTATACCAATCTGCACTTGCTATATTTCAAGCACTCCGGCTTCACTGTCGTGCTTCAAAAATCGCGCGTGTTTTAACGACCCTATTGTCCACTCATACTTTAATATACTATTCTTATTGTTGTAAAATACATTCTTGTATTGGGCATGATAATTATTATACTGGTGCAGATATATTTCTCTGTTATGCGAGAACGACTAACCAAAATGACGTCAAAATAAGTAGTAAGTATATAAGTATGTAAAACAAATAAGCTAAGCACCCTTGCTTCCGTAATTTGACGTATCCTAGCATTTTAGGGACGGAGGCTAATTAAATCGTTAGAACTTATTCACCTTCCATTTTAGATATAGGAACACCTAATATATATTAAAAATAATCTTTTGCAGAATCAGAATATCTCAGAAAATATATACCGTTGCATTAAAAAAAAGCGACTTTCCGAATTTTGCAGTTTTTTGTAAGCAACTGTTTTTAAACACCCTGTATAATATTGCAGAGAAGAACTTCAAACTCTATATAACTACACGATATCAGCTGTGTATATGCAAAATTTCATTTGTCTCTTCTGCTCCTACGTGACGTAATATCACTATAAAGTAAGATCGGTATCTGTCACTTTTTTTATTTAATTGCGAATAACTCTAAAGGAATGGTATCATATTTAGGTACAGCATAGGATACATGAAATATGTGTAAAATGTATCTTAGAAGCTGAATTTGTAATTAAATTTATAGCATGCTATTTAAAATATCGAAGTTGATGCCCACTTCCGGTTAACAGGAATTCAAATACAATATTTTTATACAAAAATATTTTCAGGTAATACTTCATATTCAACCATATCCGACCACAAAATTTGGTTTCAAAATCCCGTTTCGTTTGTATAATACTTTTAATAGGCCGTTCTCACCAATAACGCCGTATATCAGTTATTTGTTTTTAGTTTAAAAGAGATCCTTGTTGGGACGGATTTCTTGTAAGATTTGTCCATCAATAAACGTGTATGCCTCAATAAAATGAGTACTACTTTAATATTCAAATAAGTATGTTGTTATAATATGCATTAATAATTGTCTCTAATAAAAGTCTGGAAGATTAACAATAACTGAAAGTACACGTTATACATATATTATATATTTAGGAAAACTGACCATCACAGGTATAAAAGTAGGGTTTAATGAAGTGGTATATTCTACCGCTAGCAGGTAAATACACATATCGAGATTTAAAATTATAATTACGCAGGTTATATACACGTTCGATCTGTATTGTATCCCCTGCGGCTTATTTCTTGCCGAAGATGTCCGATGAATATAATACGCTAAGCGGAAAGTATTATTGATATGAATCCATCAGCAGGGGAAGACATTACTTTAGAAAGAGACTGTACATAAAGCCATACATATATTCAAAGAATATATTTATTCAAAATTGCAGAATTAACATAATTGCCATTTCTATTCGATGTCTTCATTTTAACACCACCAGTTCCAAACCTATATTTCTAAAATTTGTTGACGATATAAAAATGATAATAACCGCGTAAAAAATTTTGGAAAATTATAGCAAACAACTTCAAAATATTAAACACTAAATTATTTCTATAGCCCGCAACAACAGTGTATAAATACCGTCTGAGATTTTATAGAGATTTCTAAATCTGCACTTTATATCTTTTCTAATAATAATTTGACGCCGATATGAAACTCGATATAATTCGCCCAGATTATTCTTATACCGAACATATTTTTAGAGTGTTAAACTTTCAATTTTCAATCTCTAAACAAACAAAAGTATGAATGGAATTTTATTTATAGTTTACGAACTACATAATAGGTACATATGTATGTATTTAGCTAATGTTATTTAAGGTTTTCGAATTTTGCAATAATGATAGACATCTACATGCGTACTTATTCTAGTTACTGGACATTAATTAATAGCTATGTAACGTATGTATATACATATGTAGTTATGTATGACTATTGTAGTTTTTAATTGCAAGTAATAGGACTCGTATGAGATAGCCACATAAACACATGAAAATATAATTAACATTTACTTTTATGTCAGCACTTATTACGTCACATAGTTTTGGAACATATGTATAATATCAAAGATTCACAAAATTCATAGAGATATTGTCATGAACAATTTTAATTTTAATAAGATTCCCAATATAAGGTTTAAATGATTATTTTGGGCAGCATGTTTGTTGTATAATATAACGTTTTTACTCAATAAATTACTTATTAAAGAATGCGTTTGTAAAATAATCTTTGCATTGTTTATCAATTCAGATAAATCTATAAGTTGCAAGAGTTTTCTGTATTAAATGATTTATAAATTAGTTCGTATTGAGCTTTCTCATTAAATGCAGAACCTATGAATGCTGATGATGTTTTAGACTTATTATTACTTGTTATATTTTTCAGTGATAAATGCGATAAAGCACGCTTTCATCTCAGGGACGATATAAATTATCAAAACTACTAATCTTCAGAAAATCTAGTTTGAGTGAGCTAGCACTAAATAGAAAATAGTCTAGTTAAGAAGAATACGGCATTACCTATAAAGACCTTAATTCTTTTCTATTGAACATCTTCACAATAAGGAGTTATAAATTGTTTTATGATTTACAGCCTGTTTCTATAATTTTCTCAGTTTTTGCCAGAGATAAATCATTTTGGTATTGCACTATTAATTAACGACTAATAGAACTACTATCACAATTTATTTTGAAAATTATTTAGTATGAATTATCATAACTATTCTGATGGAAACTCTCATTCAAGAACAACTCGGGCAAAACTTTTTTACTTTGCATTTAACTTTCAAGGGATTTATATCCTGGTTTATTTTGTTAACCAAGGGACAACTTCTTCTGTTTTCTACGTAGCAAATGAGATGAGTATTTTATTCTGCTCCAAAAAAAGTGTCAAGTAGAGATACATTTTTATTGTCATTCAACAAAAAAAAACAAAAAATTTTTGCAAACAATAAAGTTATGCCTTAAAAAAATGGGAATCATTGTTTAAACTATTTGAGTTTTGCAATTTTTAAGTCTACAAACAGCTAAAACATGTTTTAAGGTTGAGGCCACCTAATCGAGCCATTGGTATGTTTTAGTTAATTTTTACCTTCGGTTAATTAGTATCCGTAGTGCATTTAAAGAGTGTACCAGATTTGATTTTTCTAAAATAAAGTTCTACAAAGACATTGATATTTTCACAATTTGAAGCCTCAATTTTAGGGTGTATAACTCGTGAGGGATGCAACTTGGTATATATGGGTTCTCTATACATTCTTGCTCTGTGCCGATTCTTACATTTTGCAAATTAAATTCTAATGGAACACTATATATGATCGATTCTATTCAGACTAATGATTTCTTTCATTGCGTTCATGTATGCTCTCTAATGTCCGCGTACAATACTTTCGCTTTTTACTCTGTGAGTTCGCCCCTAATGAAGACATTTCTATTCAGGTCATTCAAACAGTAAATGCACTCCACTTTTTGGCAACTACACTCAAACATCACACAGAATCAGGAACAACAAAGTACACCAGTTTCGAAAGATTAACTGCAATGGCAAATGTTATATCATCCTACATACTTCGCACAAAATTTATTACCGCAGTTACAGAAGCTTATTTTCATTAATGTATGTCATAAGGCAGTATAATTTTATTAAAAATGAACGTCAAAACATCAAAACTAAAGTATTTGGCGTTGCAGAATACCGTTTTATTGATATTACGCAGTGCGTATGTTACGAAAATGGTTACTCACGCTACCCCAAATTTTCGTTATTCCATATTTGCACATGTAGTGTCTCTAGTCTCTACTGCATGAAGCCGTAATTACTAGAGACTACCGTGCGTTTATATTGAAATCTCGGCCAGCATTGTGGGGTAACAAGTTCATTGCCGTGTAACTTAATATTTACGCTACCTTTAGCGGACTATGATGTGCAATACACTATTAGCAGAAAAGATTTTTGTGGTATTTTGGTTCAAATATAGTTACACGTAAATTGATTGTGCCAAAGACAAGACGAATACGACGTCATATCCAATTTTATTAAACTACAGATAAAAAAATCAAGTACTAAATATTTTATCATGCATTTTATCTGTAATAGAGTAGTACCAATAACCGCTAATTTAATACAACAAGCAATATAAACGTAGGATTATACGGTATCACAAAAGCCAACGTTTTAACGCTAGTATTAGAACAAAGGCCTCATTTATTGCATATAGTACATTTACTGAAGGTGCTATTGCCCTGTATAACAAAAAATATTCGCGGCGGTTATCCAGATGTCACCAAATTAATTAGCACTTTTAAATTCGTTTTTAGAAACTCTTAAAAATGGATCACAGATGTCATCAATCTTCTTACTAAACTCCCCGAAAGCTGTATACATTAATGCGTTGAAAAATCTAAAAATTGCCTTTTATTACAGTGAAGATTTCGAGACAGTCGAATTTTCAGCTTCCAAATTTAACCTGCAGGATTCCACAGTCATTAAAAAAGTCAAAAGCACTGCTTTTAATTACCTACAGCAAATATGCATCAGATGAGGTATCTATGGTATTAAATAGTACCTATTGCTAAATACGCTAGCAAGTACAAGAAGAATGGTTGAAGAAATTTGATTTTATTTTAATATAATGCTAGAACTTTGACACTATTCGTCCATAGATTTGATACCACCATTGATATCCTCAACTTTGACATGCTTAATGCTTAATTGAACATCTATTAATTGTTTTTAAACATATTCTCAATACTACTTTTGTTTTTTTAAATAAAATTGTTTAACAAGCATTGAAATTCATTACAACATTTACAGCAAATATAATAATATTCCTTCTGAACTAAAACAATATAATTTAAAACGGTTAGCGTCTAAAATCAAAGAGTTGCTGAGTGGAGGCCTTGAGTTTTGATGTCTGCAGTCCTGAGATATCACTTGATAGCATAGGTAGAGTCTATTGATACTTTCTGGTTTGTTGTTTACTTCTGCTTTGGTCGTTCGAGAGTTGTGTGAATATGGCACGGGAATGTACGTTGTGCTCCTTATAATCAATGTCAATGTCAATTTATAGCAATTGTGAATCGCCGAATAGTAAAAATTGAAAAATTAGCTTCTGTTTAATTACTTCATATGAAGTTAGTATGTATAAGTAGTATTAGGCAATTTTGTTTGTTTATTTGTTAAATTTGATAGTGTTGTCATGGGTGGATCAATCAGGAGAGGCAACTCTACTGTATCTCGCCATGTGATTGTGTGGAAATAGTATCTATTAGATGTTGTACTATGGTGAATAGTTCATTGTTGTGGCTGGTATTATTTCTGTGTAATAAAGGCATTTATTATTATTATTATTATTAAATAATCAAACATTGCAATTTGTGTTGCCTTGTTATTTAGTAACGATTTCAATTCGTTTTGGTCTGCCTTAGTAAAAAATTTCAAAATTCTAACAAGAATTCAATTACAGTCAGCATATGCGTAATTAAATACTAGTAATCTTTATTAAAAAAAATCTAAATTGTGGTATTGACAGTTACTATCACTACTTCATCGTTGTCAACGGCTAATTTGTGTTAGTAAATCTTGATCAACAGAAGTTAAGACGTTAAGACAGTATTTATGAAATAGTTCCTAAACTATTAATTTTAGCCCTTCCTTTCTTGAACCCTTTCAAGCGTTTAGCGCTATGAAATATGAATATATAGCGTATACTTAATAACGTATACACGTCATTAAATATACACTCCATGCCCATATACATACTTTAACAAAAGCTCATCGTGACATGCCCTAACATAATTAAATAATAAATATATGTCCACTATTTCATAAATGTGTATCCACTCTCCAAATAACACAGAAAGAATAATCAAACTATTTTAATATCCTTACTTTGTAATTATATAACATATTCTATATTCTATAAAGAGAATATTAATTCAAATTTATGAATTATTACAAGTTTATTTAATTATCACATAATTTCGGCATTCTCTCTAATAATTCTTCGAGTGTGGGTGGTTGTAGTCTGAAACGTGCATTATAATACTTGTTACCAGATCGTTTCTGAAGATGTTCATATTCTGCCAGAAAAGATCTATGGAATTCAGCTCGGAGTTTTAAGGCGGCCACGTCATAATAACAATTTCCTTTTCTACACCCAGAAAAGGTGGTCGTGGCATAACTGGAGCTTCAACAATAACAGAAATTTTAGACCAGCGGTTCGCAATTATTTTAACCTTAAGAGCCCGTTCTAAATCCAAATAAAATTGACGAAACCCCTGTGAAGTCATTAGTAGCAGTAAAGTTGTTGTTATAACAAAAAAACCATATTCCTAAAACATCTACGAGCAAACATTAAGAAAAAAACCAAAATGATGGTTTAACCTACAACAAATTAATACAAAATTAATTTCATAAACCAGAACATTTTTCAAATAAGCTGAAAATAAAACGACATTATGTTTAATAGATAATATGCTGCAAAGACCACCAAGATATTTGTCCTCATTCATCTATACACATTGCATCGAAAAACTCAAACAAGCGCGTTAAAACGTTACCACAGGAAAGCGAACTACAACACAGAAAGTCTTGCAAAATCATTTCAATGCATATGTAATATTTATGTTTATGAATACATCAATGAGACCATTCCTGGTTGATCTTCTTTCCTCGCACTGGAAGACCACAATATGATAATAATTGATTATATCAAAAAGTACTTCTCCTGCCGTATAAGTTTTCAGATTTCGAAACGATGCCTGAATAGCCATTTTATATTTGTTTGAACCTGACAAGGAAGAAAAAAACCTGTTTTTTTTTCTTGAAATATGCCCTAGATTTTTCCTGGTACTTTGGATGTCTTTTTTAAGTGCACAAAGTGTTCTTAAACTGCTACTGGTCAGGACTTCATTACAGATCCATCCACAATAAAATTGCAGAATAAAAGTTATTTAAACGAGGCGCAATTACTAAACAATTGTAATATATTAAACCACAAATTAAATTACTCGTGATTCTTAAACGTGGCGTTCAATTCCAGTTGGATACCGCTGGTCAAGACTATAGTCGTTATAGACATTCAAATTCAAATTCAGAAAGTTTGTTCCTTGGACACGATTGATTATCTGTTACTTTTTCAAAAAACAAAACAACAGTAAATGTGTGGGTAAAGGCTAGAATAATCGAACTTGAAGGATAATCGTGGTCAGTGTGAGTTCCGGTAAGGTTGTTACCTCTCGAGAACTACAATGACTGAATGAACTTATATTAGATATGTGGATACATGTCAAGAAACAAATAATAAATAATAAATGTTAAGATATCTAAAGCTACAAGCATAAGAAGAGCTGCAGGGATTAACAAAGAAGAAGTCAATCGTGTTTACAGGAACTTGGAAGAAGCAATTCGGAAGTATATGTTTGAAGATGCGAGCTTTTGGAGAGTTGACAAGACAGGAAACACAACTTTGCAAGAACCTAGTCTTACATTAGCAGCATTGTTCACATTTCCTAAATCTCACCTGTCCTTATTGTTCATAGAGAGGAATTTAGTTAAATACTTCTTTAAATTCACTCGTGGTAGTAAACATTACATAACAAATAAGTTATGGTTAATACTACGTCAGTGTCGCTAGGACCTGCACAGCCTGTAGATCTTCGTATCCAGTTAACCCCCGTAATTTAAGTGGTTGAGCTAATCTGCCGACAAAGCAAGATCTAGCAGCATTCCGAAATCGACGACAATGAAATGAAAATCAAGTGTGAAAAAAGAAGAGAGAAAAAAGGAGGAAAGAAGGTAAAAGATATATCTGAAGATGAAACAAGCTTAAGGAATCGATTACGAATTGTAGTATATTTTCTTATTTAAAAAAATGTTTAATTTTAATTCAATATTAAGTAATTACTGCTTACTTTTTAAGAAAATAAAAATTACAACTTCTATGTTTTTCGCTCTTAGAAGACTACCATTATCTTCTCTTCAGCAGAAATCGTTAATCCAAATAATGCCGGCATGTACATAAAATTTCGTCGCTGACTGTATATTATTTTCGCGCAAAACTTGCTGTTTTCTTGGAAGTTTTTGTGTATACAGTTTATTTGCAAGAAAAGGTAACATTTTAAACAATTTAATTAAAGATAACATATTTAAAGTTTTAATAAAAGTGTAACTGGCTAATTACAAAATCTTACAGAATGAGTTAATGAAATAAATTATTTATATCAATTACAAATTATTTAAATATATTTCTTTACATTTACATAAATAAGTAATATTAATTTTAATATTATTTACGTATAAAATAGAACATAAAAATCTAAAAATAAAGTAAGCAATGTACCGCAAATAAATAAAAATAATTAGTAGGTTAATTCAATTAATTAACGTGGGCAACGTCTTAAATACACATTGTCCGCCCCCACCACCGTGATATAAACAATTCACGTTCGAGTTCGTTAATGAAACTATTTACATAGTATACGGTATTGATCCTAATTAAAATAAAACCAAACGCTCTGTAGTTTATTAGTGATGCCGTATCAGTTTTCCTGGCCGCACGAACATTTTATTGATAAGCTTCTTGGAGAGAATCCTTGTGTTAACAATAATAAACATTAATAAAGTAGTATTTCACGAGATATAATCTCTCGTAACTTTATTTAGGAAAACGATAACGATAAAAATAGCAACAACAACAAAAATATATATTGGAAAAAATTATAAAACTAAACACTTACTTGAAAAAATATCTAAATAATTCACTGGGGAAAACGATAAACACACATTCGGGATAAAATACGTTGTCGCAGTTAAGTAATGGTTATATTGCGTTAATCACAAAATTGTTGTTATATCGTACATACTCTCTGTTTGGAAGTATTTATATAATATGCGCGAGCGATATATGTGTTGTATTAGATATCTCGCGTTCTGTTTGGTGTGTTAGCATTACGACGATGTTTATCACGAATTTTTTATATTATTGTAAAAATATACGTAAAATCACACGTCCACGATTAGTAAGCGCAGATCAAATGGATGCTCCGGGTCGTATATACATACAATAAAAAAAAATGTGAGTAATCAGTGTAATTTTTCCAGTGTGCATCTAACTATTACGATGTAACTGCACGTATACAATGTGTGACGAAGAGAGTCAGAGAAGCGAGAATGAAAGCCTTTGGACGTTTACGGGGGTTCCGTGCACAGCGGGAGGGGGTTGGCAAGCAATCGGACTGACACCAAGCCTAGGTCCGGCCATCTTGTGACGGCGAAGCGCTCTTGCCTCTAAAATACCAGAAAATCGTGTATTTTGCGGCGTAAATTTGTGCAAATAATAAATAAATGGTCCAACGATTGTGCGGGAGACGATACATGGTTAGATAGGACACGTGCATCTGCCCGGATTTCACGGAAATCGCGAAGAAATTCAGTTAATTAGTTTTTCTCTCTGTGTGTTACATTTTTGTGAGTGTGTCTTCGGGTATACTCAATTGTTAGTTACCTGGGCCTCGTCTGCTGTCGATGTCTCTGTGTACCTTTCACATACGTAAGTAGAATTATACAAAATCATTGTCTATTTAAAGAATAAAATGTGTAAAAATGCATTTTTTCTTACAATTAGTTCTGCCGAAGAAATTTATTGTCGAAAACTTGAGGTGTATCTTTATCATCAAGTTCTAATTTATTTTATTATACCTTGTTTATGACGATTTATATAAAAAGTTTGTAAATACTGAATACCGCAGTATTAAACTTTCATACGCATTGTTCCTTGCATGCATAAATGGAAAAGAATCGTTTAAGAAACTAAGAATACCGATTCATTCGTCATTTATAGTTTACATCTGATTATGATTATATTTAGCATCAATTTCGCTTCTTCATGATCATTAACAATTATCATATAATTAAATAAAAAATAAATAAAATCTAAACAAAAATATAGGACATACGTATAATATGACATACATTATCTATAAATTTCTTTCTCTTGATTCTAATTGTGTTTAATTTAAAATAAAGCGTTTTAAAACATCCGACATCATAGGATGAGTCTCCGTATACAGCTTTTTTTGTCGGCCGAAGACTTGCGCCGATAAAATTGTAGCATTTGTCCGTTTGTCCTGTTCTTAAGATGGTTGAATTGCCGGTTCGCCGAAGAGTAGGAAAGGAGGGGAAGGTATTCATTGCTATCGATTTTTCTTTATTTGAGTACACTCTTTAAATTTATTACCCCTGCCTTTCAGGCCGTTCTTACCTCCGTTCCTTATTAATTAAAAAAAATCGTATCGCTGTTAAGCGCTCTTATGGCGATTGTAATTATTTATTAATTGGATGTTATTATGTCCGATTGTGTAATGAACTATGCGTTTTAATTGTTTATAGTTTCAATGATGTAAACAATTTCGTACTTATTATTAACAATCTACATTCTTTTTTATTCGATAATGTTATCGTAATTTTGACATATTACTTTTTAGTGAGAAATTTTTGTTTCACTTATGAAAGTTATGTATATAAAAAAATTTGAAGCTGCAATAAAGATAATTCCTTGAAAATTACTTAGTAAATTAAATTAAATTTGTAATTTATAACTTCTCGCTCTTTCGATTTCGATTTATGGTTCAAATACTCGCGCGCTGCAGTTTCTGTTATCCTGATCCTTTAGTTTGTGATTTTATCTCTTCTTGAATATAAAACAATATGAGAAGATAAAATGGCTTGTAGTATTTTTTTAGTTTTCTTATGTGTATGCTATAATGCATTTATTATTTTTAATTTATTTTGTAGTTTACAAATGTACACCATTTTGGTACATTTAGATCAACCGTACTTCTTGAAACCGTGGTTCAATGATAATTTCGCAATTCTGCAAAAAGATTGCAGAGCATTAATTTGATTGCAGAAATGTACATTTTAGATGTTTTGTACAGTGCAGTATCTGGATTCCTGATCTGGATACAGTAAGATGAATGCTCGACTATTACGGATAAAATGTGAAGTCCAGGACACATTTGTACAATGTAAAACAATGTAAATTTGTTGGGTTACAACGAAGCTGGCTATAAAGGACACTTGGCAAGCATATAATTTTATTTATGTTTACGTTAGACCAGAACTATGTATGCATTAAAAACAGTTACTATTAATATTGTACAACATCTTGCGAAATTGAATGTTTGACTGGTAAAGTCCCGGTAGTTATCAAAGGCCGTTAAAGACAGCAGATACAAAAATATAGCAGTGATTACAAATTATTTTTTTACATTAAAAATAAAAGAAATTAATACGAAGCTTTATAGAGCAAGGAAAAACTTACAAATTTCTGTAAAAGACGCTACTCTTATGCTAAAATGATCAGTAACGCTCTGATGTACCAAGGAAAACCTGAAACTCGAAACAGAAAACCAAAAGCGACTATCCACGATCATCGCCGGATCCCTCGAATTGTTACTTTTGAGCAGAGATTCCCAAACTATTTTGGGCAAGGAAACCCCTTTTCCAAAGTGAACTGATACCTCAGACTCCCGTTACACTATGTAATCACTTTGTAATCTCTTGAAATAAATTAGGTAGTAGATGAGTGTATTATCATTCAAGCTCTAACGAATTTTAAAACGCCAATGAACTTTCAACCTAAGTGCAAGCTTGTTATATAGTAAAATATGATCATGATTTCGTTCGTGTTAAATCAAAAAGCAAGTCAAAACGTGCCTGAACGCTCGAACTCATTATCTTGCATGAACTTGTCCAAGTTTATTGACTTGCCATATATTTCATCTTGTACGAACTTATGCACGCTTATCGGCTTGTTGAGTTTCTTTGAAGTACAACAATGATACTTCCCATTAAAATATTAGTCATTCCTATAACAAGCTGGTGCACGTACAACAACTTATGCAGTATCTTGAAAGTTTCAAATAAGAACTTGTGTTACTTAATAGAGGTCAATTTTTAGACCCCGTCGACCCCAAAAATCAGTTTTCGTTTATGTCGACCCCTGGGACTCGGATATCGACCCCAAGGGGTCGATTTCGACCACTTTGGGAATCTCTGCTTTAGAGCTTTCCATTCATGGGAGTACCATCCACAGACGGTTAATGGCTGCTTCTCTCTTTCCTGGAAACCCACGTAAAGACCACTTTTGAAAAAAAGACACGTACAAAATACAAAATTTGCTAAAGAACGTCTAAGTGGGCACGTTGAAAGATAGCGAAAGATGGTTTGATGAAAGCAAAATAGCATCAGAAAATACATCATCCAAAAAATACTATAAAAACAATAAATCACGGAGGGGTGTCTATTACGATATGGGCCTGGTTTTCATATTACAGCGTTGGGCCTATAGCTTAGGTTTAGCGGATTATGGAGAAGAAATGCCTCATCGATGAATACTAGCTGTAGAGTGAAGAACTGGTTGCGAGATAATTCAGTTGAGGTTTTGGTTTGGCCAGTCCAATCGGTAGACCTCAACCCGATAGGAAACCTATGCGTTGGTGTTAAAAAACCGTCGCTGAAGCCTAGTCCAATATCACAGTACCAATTGTGTGCAACTGTAGAGCGAACGTGGTGTGACATTACCGTCAAATGTTGACAAGCTTTGGTTAATTTTATGAGAAGTAGTTGTAAAAAGTTTGTTTGTCCAAACCAGAGGTAGACCAATCGCTTCTTAGGTGGTTTTCAAAGTTTTTAAAAATGTTTGTGTCGGCCAATGATAACGTAGTTGTAACTAAGTTTCTTTTCGGTATATTTGGAATGGAAATAACTTGCCAACGGTGTTCAGCAGTCTTGAATTCACTTGAAACTGTAACTAAATTCGTTCGATATAACAAGTCATTGAAGTTATTAAAAACTCCATCCAGGAGACTGTTTTAGAAAATCGAAAAAAATGACTATGCTACAATTACAAACAACAAATATCTTTTTTTACATACATAAATATACAACGCACCTATACCTCTACTATAAGGATTGCTCAGCTGTAACGAAGGATTTTCATTAGTTCTCCAGAGTTCACTGTATCCGAGTTTGACTGTATGTACTTTCTTTTATTATAGATATAATCGTACGATTGCCAGGTTAATGTTGTGCCGTCTTTCTTCTACCACAACGCCTTGAGCGCTTAAAAGTGTAGAGATAATCAACCCGCACAAATTTTAACTGGTGCTTGAGTAGTAACTGTGCTATTACCGCTGTTACTGTGTGTATTTGTATCTGTCGCTAGTGAAACTGCATTTAGCATCTCTACATCACTTCTTATAGCTGTGATTATGCATGTGTTAAGACGGAGCAAACACAGTAATGTGCTAGCTAAATTTTGTAATATATATTACTTGCAAATACGCAGAAGGTGTTCCCGAATGGACAGTGTCTTTACTTGTTAACGTAATGGCTTCAGAACAACTAAGACATAAGAAAATATCAAGTTGATGGTTTTTGTTTCAGAAAACTTAGAAACGCCAGTACAATATTGATAAGTATTATACCATATGGAGAATTAGCATGTTTTTTTTAATTGCTTTAATGAGCAAATGTTATAGAACAATAATAATAATATAATTCGGAAAACGGTATCGAAATATATCTACCAAAAAAACAAAACAAGAGAAGAAACTAAGTTAAGGCCAACTACACACAAATTGAAGCTTTCAAATGGTCTAGAAATTATTATTGGCAATAAACAAAGGATAAAGATGTCGATAAAGACGTATATTTTAAGAGAAATCAATAATTTGTTTCCAATTTATTGCCTTGTGTCCATATTTCAGTTCAAGGACATTTAAGCGTTTATATTTGTTCGCTTGGAAAAATCTCTTACTTCACAAATTTGCCAAAAAATATGAATGAAAAATTTAATAACAATATATATTCAGATGAGTTGGCCGCCGATTTATATTCGAGTATGACGTAGGAGATACCCATTATACTGATAATAACATAATGTAATTAAAAAACGAAAATTTGAATATATTGAACGTTAGCAAGACCTACAATAAACAAACCGAATGGAAGCAATAAGATTGACTAAAAATGAATCATAATATCAATTATGAGAATGCAGAAAACAACCGACAGCGAGCAAGCAGTTAATGAGCCATGAAATAGGAAAATATGTTAATTAAATGATATTTACATCAATACAGAAACAATAAGAAAACAGCAGAAAAGTGTAGCAGAATAGTAGGTACTCCAGGTATATAATAGGTGCAGGTAGAAACTAAAAATCAAATGGCAACATCCGCCAGAAAAAGTATTTTAAAAAATACGAGCTTAATTTGGTTCTTGTTGCTCTATCAAGCAGTTTTTGTCGCCATTTGAAGAGAATGGAACGAGATGATCGAGTAGTTTCTATAAAAGGAAAAACAAAAAGAATAAAGCGAGATTGGTGCATAACTTTCTTAAAATTTTAACGAGAAATAAACTGAAATTAAACATTTTGGTTCCTTGCTAAAATTGCCAAATTAAGAAAGGATGACAAAAAGAACACATTCCGTAATCTTGTCAATAGTTGATTTTTTGGCAAAGCTAATTCATGACCAATTAAAGTAACTTTCTTGTATCCATATAGATTGCCTTTTATAGTCTTTCCTTCCATAGAAAAATCTACGGGATTCTGACATATTTCGTGCAGACGAGTCCTTTATAATAGGAGTGGTAGCGGCTTATCTCAACATAAGGCTGTCATGTTCCACCTCTTCTGACGTTCCAATACCACCTCTGAATTAACCTTGATCGCCTGAAAAGCCTAAGAACAGCTTGGCTCTCAGAAAATGTTCATCGATTTATTTTAGAGCAGGCAGATGAGAATGTCTTCTACAGAGGTTTGGATGACTATGACTTTAGTCGTAAATATGTTTTTTCACCTTCTAGTTTCCAATTTCTCCATATCTTCGACGATTTTTGTCTAGACTTGCCTCTTAATAATCATAACATAAACGTGGATGCTATCAATTCCTGCAATTGCTTCTGAGAAGAACAACTAACAGTTAGGTTACACTTTGTTGCAATTTCTGAACATTGATAATCGCAGAATTTACATACGCTTGAAAAATAATAACAACGCTACATTAGTATTTGCTTAAAATCCTTTGAAAGTAATTTTACAACATACTACAATTCTGATTCTTGCGGAAGTAAATCCACACCATGTGGGCACCAATCTGCGAACAACCGCTCTTATAAAATAGATGCAATACCGATTATTAAGACTACTATACGAGCTGAACAACTAAACATGTATCACTGATAACGATCACCCAACCACCATACTTAAATATTGGCCTACTAATCGACGATATCACCTAGAAATTATGTTTGAAACTCTTCGTAGAATGTTTTTCACTCATATTGGATTTCTTCCAAGTTTGGGACAAAACCTAATACTCGCACGTAGCCTTACTATTCATTTTTACCGCCAAATGTAATAAACAAGTATGTAAAGCCGGCAATTAAAACTTCACGGATGAAGCTATCTGGGTGAGACTTATTGCGGAAAGTTGCCAGTTCTGTAAATATAATTTTCATTCAACAGATGTGAAACTTTGGCCTCATGCGTCGAAATGATAACATAGCATATAATAAAAATTCAATGCCAGAAAAATGAACATTCCAAACGATGGAACAGCTTATCGTAAATAATAAAAGTTCATTAGGTGTCCATAATGTTAACGTACCCAGTTGACCGACCGACAAATACTTTTTCAGGACGTGATATTAGAAACATTAGACCGGAAGGATCTTGTAACAATTATATGTGCAAAATACATGTTAAGAATTAAAATATAAATGGATAGATAAATCAGTCTGTAGATTTTTTTTTGTTTGAGTTATAGAGGTCAGGATTGTATAAGCAAGTTCTAAATGTAGTATTCACCTTGTAAAGTAATAATAACATATGCAAATCACACTTGTTTAAGTAATTAAGATCTAATAGTAATAAATATCCTTTATGCTTTAATACCTAGTGTTCTTGTTCGCTTTTGCTGCGAATTTGAAAAATTAATCCACACAATATTTAGACAAGCGATTACTTAATTGTTTTTCTTCTTCATTATATCGTATATAGTATTAAACTAGTTTAACAGCAGATTTCTTAAGATAAAACAGAAAAATAATGGTTGAATGGAATAGTGTCGGAAAGGCTTTCATATACAGCATCAATCATTTTCAAGCGTGTTGAAACAATATCTTTCTATTATTAGTCGACAGTGATAATTATATAAACCTATTGCCAGCTTTTGCATTGTATGAGATCATCGCTTCATTAAAATATTCAAAATTTATCCTGCGATCAAAAAGAAATAAATTTTTGAGTTTTTTAAGTCTGGAAACATTCCTTCTGCTATGTTTACAACCACACCCCCATCCTTATAAATTTTATGTAAAAATTTACTTTAATACTTTCAGTATTTCAGCAGTAAGTACTGTCATTAACTGTTTGAACAAGTTTTTTTCTATTTTAATTTGATGATTTTTTTCTAATCTTTTTTGTGTAATCTATTTCAAACACGCCAATACCAAATCTGTTTGAGCTTCTCGTAAATTTTCTTTTAAATGCGGAAAGAATGCTGAATTGTTTCAGATCCTTCCAAGTAGGTAGTTCATCTTGCCCTGTTTCGATATCTTAGCTAATATTCATCCTCATCATTTCGTGTCTGATAGGGAGTAAATCATCTTCAAAGAGCATTCTGTTGCGTGTAAATTAAATCCAATATTTGGAAAACAATTTGTTATTATCCGTTGGAAAACATGATCTAATCTGAATTTTTGGAATTTCTTTTAAAAACTTCATGATTGGATTTGAAGTGTTTTAGGGACTTTATTATTTCCCCTTGCATTGGTTGAAGAACTGTAGTATTTGGTGGGAGAAGGACAAATTTGCATTTCCTGTTGTCCAAAAGCAAACAAATGTTCTTCTTTTGCCTCTTTTTCTGCATGCGTTATCCAGCTTTTGGGTTATTTTCATGTTCAGTGAGGAGTTTATATTTTCAAAACGTTGGAGATGATTTGCTGGATTACTACAACTTCATTTTTTCCGGCATAATCATATCTGCTGCTGCAACAGCAATATTTTCTTATCACATTTTTAAATATTAAATGTTATTGTTTCGTTCGACATCATTCTGAGAAATGAATCAGTTTCGCCTGCATAGCCTGCATTAGCCTTTTTATCTTTTTAGTATATTTGGCCACACAATCTTTAATTGGTTATTGCAGATTCCTTCAGTGACATCTGCTGCTTCACCACATGACTTACCTAAAGCAATATTGTGGTTTTGCGGAATTGTTGAGTTCATTCAACTGTGCATTCAAACCGCGTGTTTTATAGAACATGAAATTTTTTACAAAAAAATCCGTGAAAGCACTATCCTTATATTCTAACTTTATAGTTTTCGAGCTGTACGAATTAGGAAGATAGAACAAAGGCTAATTTTGGCCATCATTGTCTGTATGTAGATTTATATCAATTTTCGCTCCAAGAGTTCTAAGACATCCTATCTAAAATACGTGTCCGGATTTTAGTTACCGCAATAGTACTTCTTGAAATTGAAAATTAAATAAATGTGAATTTTTCAACGGAAAATATGTACATATTTAGTAAATAAAGTTTTTCCCTTTAAGCAAATTAAGGTACTCTGAAAATGTTTATCAAAGTAGTAGTACTCTGTTTTAGAGAAATCAAATTTGCTTTGCAACTAAAAGGAAATTTATCGCATTTAATTTGAGAAAGATGGTACCTACATGTAATTTTTTTACTATAACTAAATATTAACTGCTATTGGAGTATAGATATTATACCTATATAACGACAAACTTAGCATTGAGTTAATACCATATTTTGTAACCTTTGGTCTCTGGGTAAAATTAATTTGGCTAGTGTTATCGGTGCTTTCTCCAGTTTTAATGAGAGGTATTGCACTCATTTTTCAGCAATACAGATTCTATTTTCACATATTCTAGTACTTTGACATAGTTTCCAAACATCAATAATTCAATAAACTTTATACTTTAAACTAAATCAATTTAAAAGCGTTATGATAGATTTTGAAAAACCTTTTAATAATGTTATTGTAATATATACTTTCGTAAGGCAAAGAATGTTGATTAAACGTAGACCTCACTATATAGCTGCTTATCTGCTATTTCAGTTTGCTTTTGTGTTACAGATAAAGATAAATAAGATCATGCTGTAATTGCTTGGACAACTTTTATATTGTTGAAACTATTGGACGCAACACCTTAGACTTCTTAGTTCAAAGAACTATTAAAGAAAAACAAAAAAATGTTATTAAAAAAATTATCCATTACATACTAGTATGTATTTATGTGTATAACAGGTGTTGAAATGAGTTCTGAATGGTTAACAACTACACTCGAGTTGCTTACATCATTCGCTAATATCATACAAGAATTTGAACCAGACAATGGACTTTTTCTATTATTTATGATTTACGTCGTATTTATGTAAAATAATTATTAATCCGAGGAATATAAATCCATGTTTTCTAGTTAAGCAGATTCAAATACAAATCTTTTAATGCACCTTCAGATTTAGATTTAATTTTCTAGAAAATGTAGCAGTAATATTTAAATACACTAAGTTATAAAAATAGCTTAAACAACATGCATCCAACTTTTTAAAAATATATTGCGTTCATTTCATTTACAAGTTGTAAAAATACTTGC
Organism: Holotrichia oblita; assembly: GCA_023690525.1. Lineage (NCBI taxonomy): Eukaryota > Metazoa > Arthropoda > Insecta > Coleoptera > Scarabaeidae > Holotrichia > Holotrichia oblita. The sequence continues at coordinate 169,240,526 of CM043016.1, forward strand.
GATAATGAGTGGTAATTCATAAATTACTGTCGGATAGGAATACTACCAACATACTTCAAACACCTTAATAAAATCTGAGATTAATTTTATCAGTTCTGTCTGCCTTTAAACATACATACGTAAATACCTAGAAATCATGTGAATTAAACGCTATCACCTAACTGAAAGATAGACACGAAGGATCTTATTTAAGTAGAACGGTATTTTTATTAGGGACCACACGCTTATTTTTCATTAAATATTAACGGTAATTTTCTATCTATTTATTAATGTCATATTCTATTTTCTAACATTTTCGCGTATTTCCGTTTATCTCGCACACAGACTTGCTCCCACATAAACCACATTCAACGAAGCACATTCATTTCGAAGATATAATAAATATTTATCTAATGTAACAAAAACAATAATAAATAGAAGTAATAGATCTAGCTAATTAACAATTTGATGACATTTTCCTGTGGACGTTAAAAATTTGAAAAGTGTTCAGAAAATTGTACATTGTGGAATAAAATTATATTATTATTATTACTTTATGATAGGTTCAATTATTTCTTGGTAGTTTGTCGGCTTTCTCTGGTTTGCATTCTAGTATAGAATAGCATGCCCACGAGCTCCAAATCAGTTTGACTACGTTTCCCACAGCCAGCTTTTTCAGTACCTAGAGACGCTGAGGAATGATTTCTGAAGTGATCTTGTGGTATCTCAACACAGCGACAGCTGGTTTGCTAATCATTTTTCTGCAAGTATTTCTATGTAACGTCTTCTTGTACATCTTGATAATGCTTAACTTTCGTTTAAATATTTTATGAACCATAAAATCCCACTGATAAATGAATAAAAACATTATTTAAAATTAATTTATTCTAGAACATAATGATTTTGTAACAACGTTAGTAAAACAAATTGAAAAGGAAACCGACTATGGTTCGATTCGCCTGGAGGAAGAATTTTCGACTCTAATATACTTACATATATCAACCGAGGTCAAATATATCTAGGTGTCATATTGGACGCTAAACTGACGTATAAATTACACTAGGAACATGTGGTGAACAAAGCCACGAGGATCTTTTGGGTCTGTAGAGGAATGTTTGGTGGAGGATTGAAACCTCTAATATATATATAGACATCACGGGGTCCATGTCCACGATACCGACGACAACCATGAAGACCATTCTTAAGTTACTTCCGGTGCAATTGCTGTTGTGATTAGAAGCAACCCTAAAAGCCTATAGAGCAAAATGTAGTCGGTGCAAAAGATCCTTTTGAAAAACAAGAGATAATACCGACACCGAACAGATAGAACTATAGTCCATAAGGGCAGATAAAATCTCGCCCGGTTTCAGTTTTACTGACGATACAATGTAGGCATTTTCAGCAGTGAGACGCCGAAAGCTTCCATCCGCAAATCGATGTAAGGAATCTTCCCTTGGTTTGTGGATGTTTCAAAATCGCGGAATGGCATGAACATTGGAATTTGGAAAGATGAGGAGGCCGAAGTAACCGCTATCCAGACTTGTACACGGTGCAGTTTAAGCTGCCTGCATCGATAGAAGCCAAGCTGTCCTCAAAGTACTGGAAGCTGTCAAACTTGATTATTAGTTATGCTCGATGGTCACAACGGGTGTTCTGTAGTTGCAGGGATCGAATTTTAGCTACAAGATTGTGGCGCGTCTCCCTAGAATTGATTCCCCGACCAAGCACAATTTGTACGAATTTTATTTACGGCAACAAAGCCTTGAAAACACATTTACACATATAGTATAGCTGCATAATGGCTGTCACGGTATTCTGACAAGCTGTAACAGTTCTTCTGAGAGGTTAGCAAAAAAATTCGACAAAAAAAAACAGTATAAATGATACGTAATTTACTCAATTTTTAAATTGACCTATTGAATGTACACCTGTGAGCGATAAAATAGCAGTGCATTGAAAAAACTTAGAAAGCAACAGTTATAAAATCTAGTGCTCTTAACATTCGTCGTCCAAAACACCATTAAAAAAGTTAGCCCTTTATTTCACACAGGCGTTTTTTTTAGAAATATGTATAACTATTTTTATGCTGTATCAACTTAATACATGTTTATTTAAATTACAATATGATTAAATTTTTTGATGATAACACAGGTATAGTGACAGGCGTCTACAATAAACTACTAACAATATCTGACATAGTACTGATAAGGCGTTTGCTTATATAAATGATGAAAATAAATATTAGAAGATATAGAAACACTTAAATACTAGCTTTCGTGCCAGATTTATTTCATACGCACACAATAGCTTTAATCGTGATTCATTAATTCTGGAAAAACCGTCTATATAAACTTCTAAAGAAAATAAATGTGTTTAACACACAACTATTAATTACGCTTCGCCAAAGCTTTAGATAACTAAAATCCAAAAAGTTTCGTTAGCCAATTGAGAATCCATGATGATAGTATTATGGTAATACTCATGAAAAACTTGGATAAAACAATTTGAAAGTCTAATTGGTCTAACCTGTATTGTATACTAAAAAGTTTCATCATTAAAATATAAAATGTTTAGTGTTTAAATATGTAACTTTTGATTTATTATATATAACATTTATTTCATAAATTACTGAAAACATTTTTCATTGATAATCGCTGCAATTATAAATGACATATGTACGTGATAAAAGAATATGTAAATAATTATTTCTCTAAATGTAATCATCAGATAAATCATATGGATTTGAAAATTACTTATAATTACACATTATGAATTAAAACATTTATGATCTACAGAGAATATTGTGTAAACTATAATGATTGAAACTTTAATTTCATTGAATACACTTAACCATTACACTTGTACACTATGCGTCAAACTTAACTGCATTTAATCTACACATACAGAAATAATACCAATTTTGTATTTTATTGCTATTTATATGAATAGTTTTGGATACTGGTAATAAACTTATTACAAGAAGTGTCCTTGAACCGGAATAACACAAATATTCTTTGCTTTACGATTGCGGTTCTTCAACGCGCGTTGTTTCTATAATTGTCTTTCCTTTTATACTAACAAAACCTTACTCAAGAAATAGTCTCTGCGTGGACATTAAAGGGTAAATGGAGACTTAGTAATACAAAAACGATTGCGAAATTTAGTGCTAACTATAAAACATGCCGAAAGGAAGGCGATGATTTAGAAATCGATTGCGGCTGTTAGGTTAGGTACTTCAACTTTATTAAAGATATATATGAACCATACACGACACATAAAGATGCTAAATAAAAAGTAACAAAATCGACAAAGCGATTACAATTTTAACCGAAGTGCTCATCTCTCTGGTCGATATATATTTTTTTTTGCTTTGTTTGATCATATACATTTGTATCGATTACTAATATGCTGTTCGGTAGGAGCACAAGATATTATCATTAACAGTAATTAAGTTCTTAATACTATTCATATACGTACGAGTATTAATTATAATGAAGAAAAGGATATTTTATTTGATTCCTTTGGAAACTTGCCTTTTTAAATAAATATTGACAAACGTGATGAGGTTAATGTCGCGTTGGATAAACACTGTGCAAAAGAATCTAGCACATAAATTCCTAGCATATCGTTGGAAACACCTTTGTATACAATCCATCAAATATAATTTCGTATTACGTACTACGATCTAGAGAATTCATAATTGCACGTTAAAGTAATATGTTATGTTCTACTAATCAGCGATCCTTACAAGCTTCTCGATTGATACCTACCTAATCCCAGAAAAAATCTTGCACAAAGGTCAGAAGCAAGTAGGGAGAGGTTTCGATGTTACGATGACTTGCGCAATATTGGCATCGGGTTCAACTGTAGGTTATGCAAGTGGTACCAATTGGATGGGTAGTCAGCATTTTGTTAAATATTTGGAGTGTTTTGCTAAACACACACACCCTTCCGAGGAAAGAAAAATAAGAAGATACTTTAAAGGCCCGTAGTTGTGATATCACTTCCTCCCCATACTAGCCACCGCATACAGCCACTTTACTGTTGCTTTTTTTGGCCCATTAAAATACCAGTATGCGCAAGAATGTGATAAATGGATTACTAATCACCCAGCACAAAGAATATCGATTTACGATGTAATGGAAATTTTTGGTAGAGCATTTTTAAACGTTGCCACTCTTGAAAAGGCTGTTAAAGGTTTTAGTGTAACAGGGATTTATCCACTAAATCCGGATACATTTTCGGACACAGATTTTCTTCCGTCATCAATCACTGATATTGCAAAGGAATCTCTCGTAAAACAAACTAATAACGAGAACACTTTAAAGCCAATCCCAGGTTCATCAGCTTCCTGTGAAATTGACACAATTGATACAATGCCAGATCCATCAACTCCGCATAAAGAAGCCACACAGGAACTAATCCTAAAAGATCAATCAGAAAAGAGTTTAGAAAACATTCTGTCTGTAATTTCACCCTTGCCAAAGTGTTGTGCCAGTCAATCCACGCTTAAGTCAAAAGCACAAACGGCGGAAGAGTTAACAGCTACTCCCTTTATAAACTCTCTGGAAGTTGAAATTCACGAGAAGAAGAAAAAATCGTCGCTGAAAGGAAAGGATAATGCAAAAGTTAAAAGGGTTAAAAGAAAATGCTATTCGTCAACTTCAAAGCGTGAAGTATCCAAGAAAGGACCATGCTCATCGAAAACAGGAAAGAGACTTCATATAAGAAGAAAATCTGATGATGATTCTAGCGAATCAGATGACGACACCAATCCTAAATGCATCTATGGTGTTGGAAAATTCTTAAAGTCTAAATCGGATGAGGGATGGATTCAGTGCCAAGAATGTCACAACTGGGCCCACGATATGTGTGCAGGTGCATCAGAAAATGACGATAAGTTCGTATGCGTAGAATGTGACGAAACTAGTTTCAAATTTTCATGAAAATAAGTATTCGCTTTTAATTCTTTTTTTTTTTTATTAAAGCAAACATTTAGTTGTTATTTTTGCCATATACATTCTAGGTAAGTTTATTTAAGAGTAAAATGTATTTTGTGACTAAATATAGCCACTTTCTTTCATTTTTAACATGACTTATTTTCTTTGTATATAGTTCAGCTGATGGTCCCATGTGCCCCGAGGCACGGGGCACAGGGAACTGACAGTATAAACCCATTTCTTTGCCAGTACTAGTTCCTTTTCCAGTACTAGGTCATATTTGTTAAAAATGTTTACATCAGACGATAACATACGAGTGTAGTTCCCACATCCTACGAATGCAGATTCCAATCAGAAACCATATCCAAATACCAACACTTTTTGTCTTAGGTGGTCCTGTGTGCCTCACTTTCCCCTGCAGTTTTTTTAGGCCCAACAGTAATTTCTCTCCAGAATGGTATACAGTCTAACTGTTCTTAATCAATTACTATGTTCTAAACATACGTATTCCATTTTTTTAATTTAGTCAGATTGAAAAGAATCTGTCTTTGTGAATTATATATATGTAATAGGGAATGCCAAAAATATAATAAGAAGAAAAACAAAAAAATATAACTTAAAAGTAAGTAACAGTTTTCCAGAAAATTCACCAAATAACCAAACACTTGTGCCGTTAGATGTATTTCCCCTTTATGCCAGCATTTCTATGGAATTTGCTAAAAGAACAATTAACAAAAATGGAATAAAATTAAAAAGTTTATTACAACTAACATCTACTTATTTTCAATCCAACGATAGGTTAAACAAACATTTCGATTGCTATAGGTGCTCCATTATCTTCTGTAATGGCACAGCTTGGCATGAACGAACTGGAAACGTATGTTATTGACTCCAACAAATTAAAAATGTCTTTTTTTATTCAAAGTTGTTGACTTTTGCACAGTCGCTGTCTCAATAGGTAGCAAACAACAAACTTTAAAATGAATAATTAATAACATCAATCAAAACATAATCGTCAACAAAATACAACTTAGAAGGATAGAAACTGAAAAAATAATACTTTTATAGAAAAGACTTCTTAGATTTAACATTAGTCAGAAATAATAACAATATTCTCGCTAAACTTGAGTAGAATTTAGTTGGTAAACTTTAACTCTATATACCTTTAAAAAATATATTATATCCATGTATTGCAACAGAGTGACTCAAAATTATTAATGTATGTAGCTAAACAAACCCTTATTAATAACAGTTACCCACTTAATTTAATTAATAAAATATTTAATAAATGACTACGTAAGTTTACAATTCATCAAAAAATGATACGTAGGCTAAACCAAACAATACATACAAGATCGAATTAAGCAACATAAATCAAATAGCAGTGGGTCGACAGCTTTGAAAGACATACAGGGTGGTGCAACCACGGGACGGGGTCGACGATTATAATTGAACGGTGAGGACTTTCGAAAAACATTTCTGGAATTTGATTGAGGGCTACATAAGCTTTAAGAATATTTCTTTATACAGGGTGGTCGAAGCAGTTGGTGACAAATCATTGGTTAATTGTAACGAATTGTTAACATAACGAAACAAAACAAAAACTCAAGATACATTCTTGAGATGATTTATGTAAATAATAGCGTCAATGACAGAACAGATACTCTTGATTTATCAAAATTTTAATACTTATTAGTTATTTTATAAATAAAGCAATATACACACTCCTTCGGATTATTTTAGATAATCGTTTTTTTTTGTTTCTCAACTAGCTGGATTAAATTTTCCCAGCGTTTCTCCAATTTTTTTAAGACGTCAAAAAAGTGGCATTCAGGAAAGTGCTTAAAATAGCTTTCTGTTCTTTTCACTGAGGCATTTTTTTAAGTTTGAGAATAAACAAAGTCATCGGAGGGCAAAACCGGTGAATATTTACAATATTCATTATTGTAAGAATTGGAACTTTATACATTATCTTGGTGGAAGAACATTGTTTTCTTTGCCAAATGACAACGTTTCTCATAGAATTCTTCGCTCAGCTGATGCAATAATGTGAATTCGGCTTTCATCTCTTATGGTATTAAACCTTTAGTGTTTAATCACCGCACAAATTTAATCCTTTTTCAATTTTCCTAAATTAATTCACATGATGGATCTCGTTGAAACATTGACAGCATTTCAGTGACAAATGACGCTTAGGAAATTTTTGTCATACTACTAGCACCATTTTTTAATGTGTGGTGGGTGCTTAGTTGTAGTGATTTCGTAAGCTGTAATGCTTGAATAACGCGGTATAGTTTTTGTGTGTAGATATGTAATTGTGTTGATTATATTATTATACTAAAGATGCTATATAGTGTATACCGAAAGCTCCAAAATAAATGAAACAATGTTTCCTGTATCAAGTGTATATTATTAAGTATCTTTTATCTAATAACTATTAACCAAGGATAAAACAATCAATTAAAACATTAGAAGTTCAATAAATGAAATAAATTCCTGTATTCCAAAAACACTCGATAGCGTGTCGAATAGACAGAAAAGCGTTATTAAGTTTAAAGATGTCAAACAAATTATTTAACACAAAAAGTTATCATGTATTGTATAAGTAGTAATACTACTAGATACATAGTAATTTTTTATTATCATAATAAGACATTTACTTACAATACTTTGCGTTTTTGTAAAATATATTTAGAGGTGCCGGTTGTTTGCACGGTAGTGCATTCCAAAAATTTTGCACAAATAAAAATATTGTTATTAAATACCGAGTGACTATAAATATATAATATTTTGTTTAGTAGCCTTGAAAATTGGTAGGTTGTTAGGTTAGAATTACTTAACTGAATCAATATTACATAATGAATTTTAAATATGTCAAATTTTTTACATATTTAAAATTAAAAATCAGGCATGTCAACATAAAGTTGGCATCTTCAAGCAAAGATTTTCAATCATTTATATAGTCACGCGTTATAACCATCTTTCAAAGATAACACTTGTATAATAGCAATCATGTATTTGATACAATATATTCGTTACAATTCACGTTTTCTCGGTAATACACTTTCTATTAGATATATCACGCTTTCTAATGGACAATTTGCGCAAAACTGGCTGTATATAACTTTAATAAATGAACCCTACGTTTTATATTTCCACCATTTTATAGTAGTACATGTGTAACAACGATAAGTACTATACGAAAGATGCTTGTTTTAAGATTAATTTCAAATTTCATCATCTACTTTCGTCAGAATTCTCAATAATTATGAAGTAATATGAAAACAAGTTCTTTAAAAAAGTACGATATCCTATTATCTTAGTGTACAGTTAGTGACACAGTTATTTAGTTAACTGTTAATTGTACGGGTTCTGTGCATAACGTCTGCGTCAAAATATAGATTGAGGGAAAATGTACGGAAGTAGGTGAAAGAAACAATACCTTTCGTCATATTGAAAGGTGAAAGTAAATAAAAGTGAAATTACTCTCACCTAAATAACATCGAAAATCAAACAATCTTCATAATTTTATCTAGCTTCATAAAGAAATTATAGAAATGATAAAATATCAGTTTTTTACTAATGAATTGTTTATAAAATATTACAGGTACACAATTTAACAATATTCGTTCCACGCTTACATAATAAACCGTCTTATTACATCGCTGCAGCTAATTTAAAAGCCAATTATGGAAGAAAACGTTCTACACGAAGTGTGTACATAGTTTCTTTGGATCGATGCTCCGTTTAGATATTACGTTCACAGAACCCCCTTATCTTTTTTAAAGGTAGGTAACATGAAAGCCAGTACGCTGTAAGCCAATCGTTCATACCGAGAAACTATTATTCATGGCGTCGTATTTATATCCGTATTACTAAAATTGCCATGTATTGATCCGCACGTATTGACTGTGCACTGTCATGTATTTTGTATTCTGTACCAGTGTGTATACACTATTGCCTATACAATTCCGACTTGTTCATTAATAATAGTTTAGTGGATTAAAACAAAGCGAACGTATTTGTGTTGTACGTATATGTTTTCTAAATTAGAGTTTTTTGAATGAATAATGTGGGTACACATGTATACATTTTAATTTTGCTTTTGTAAGTCTTCTACACTCCTCTTCAAAAGTAAATACCAAACTAATTTACAACCTAAGGTCCCCAGTACTTACTTTAAAACTTAATTCAAAGTGAGAATCTACTTTTTCCAAGTAGGCAATTGCGTCTTTCTTTTAGTGATTCCTACTTTTCAGTTGTAATATCGTAGGAATATGCAACATCTTTAACTGCGGTTTCGTGCAGTAACTTGTCCATTTCAGGAGATCAGCATCACTTAATGGCTGATCGTGGAAGTTTAGTAGTACTATGCGATCTGTATTCCATTGGGGTTGTACTTCCAGTTCTAGTTGTGCGGCCATTTCCATAACATTTGCAGTGATGGTTTTTTGAACGTAACAAAATAATTCACATTCAGTGACTACTAGCAAAGAGAGAGACTAAGAAAACCCAGACGAATGAAAAATTAAACTCGAAGAGAAAGACGATGTATGCCTGCATTTGCTACACGTAGACGCCAGTATGTAAGCCGAAAGATAAGAAAATCTCTTACAATGATGTTTACAGGCATCTAAAACTAAAAGTTTGAGGTGGCAATGTCTTAGTTTGGGGAAGTTTTTCTGCTAGTACCATTTGCTATATTATATAAATACACAACAAGCTAACGATAAAAGTATCTAAAAAGATTGGAAAAAGGTGGAATATTAAAAAATATGATTTGGCCGGCAAGCCGTTCAAACTTCTACAACATGTTTAGGAATACCTAAACATGCTGTAAAACATAAAGGAGTTGCTTATAAGATGAATAGTACCTTTTTCCTTTCTCTTAGCTTTTCAAATTGCAAATTTAATTCATTTCGAATTACTTCAACAATTTTAGCTATTATACATAGAGAAAGAAATGAGTGAAATTAACCAAATTTACTGCTAAGAGGAAGTGTGTTCATTCAACAATGTATATGTTTGACTTAAGAATAAAGAGTTTTGTACTTTTTACTGTTAATGTCATTGGGTCAAACTAACAATCTAGTTTCAATCAAGTCATCTTTATAACACAGTTTTACTTGACTCTGTTTAAAGTAAATCTCTTTGTTAAAAGTCGAAGTACACGATGCTATCGCAGCATGAACCAAAATATGATCCTCAAGTTCGATGGTCATGTGAGAGCGTTTCGTCCGAGACCGTGCGTTCCTTGACATACCTCAGGTAATGCTGTTTACCTTCCATTTCATACGCAGCACCTATGGAGTCCGCTTAGTGAAAATGCACTAAATTTATCAGATAATTTACATATTTGAAATACAAACATGTGCAAGTAGTGTCTAAAACTTTCGATAAACCTTGGACGTGCTAGACCAAAAGGAACTGCACAAGACAAGTTAGCATATATGTATACAGAGTGCGCACGATCGAGCTGCCGATAGATGCATTAGCAATGTGTGGCCGACTGTAACTGGGAACCGCAACACCTTGATAACTGAGTCTAATATGCACGTACGCAGGCGCAAGTCTGTTGCTATCACAAATGACTGTATTCTGTCGTGCTTGAGCACTTCGATCTGTTGATAGGATCTTCAATGTGTTAAAGCAGGCATAGGATTTTAATATGTTAGATAAAGAGATACAATGAATGCAGTTGTCCAAGCGAACAGTACCGATATACGTTTCCTGTGTTAACTAACGGACGTCTCTTGGCAGTTCTTTTTCATCTTACACGAAACGTATCAGCAGGTCGTGCGCGCGCGCCCGGTATATGCTATAATATCAACTAGTCTATGCCTGATGTAGCGTGCTAGAAATTGTGCTTGTAATTTACTATTTCATTATGTCGCACAAGAAGAAATTTGGTATATCTAGAAGAAATATATTCGTAACTGAATCGTTTCAGACTGAATTATTTTACTTCTGTTATATAAAGTGGTTTGTTTACTGATTGTTTTATAAGTGACGCGATTAATTTTTATAATGTAGTAACTCCGAAACGGCACCTCCTCTACCGGAGGGTCGCCAGGAAATTCGCTAGTGTTATCTGTGTATATGTGTAAGTATTATTTTTCATCGCACCAAATACTTATCACTCATGGAAAGAAGAGGATAACCCGCTGCTTTTTCTCTTTTGTTTTACATACTCTGTTGCCCAGGTGTGATATTATACAATGAATAGTTATTATAATTACCACATTAAATGAGCATCTCTGTTCGGTGAAGCTCCGCTACATCTTGTGTTAGGCTTCTATTACGCCAACGGTTTGTCTGTTTTAATAGTAAATCAACAATTTTGGATGAACACATTTAAAAAATAAGTTGTAACGAAAATAGAAATTGACGTTGTTAATTGTTGCAAGTTCACATCCTGGCAAAAATCAAGATTTTTTGAATCTTCTCATGATGATTTCTTCTATTCCACATAGACAGTAAAATCCTGCAATATCTACAGCCGATGTTTTTCGTAGCGATCACTATTTTAGAAACCCACTAAAATTAATCAAACTAACTGATAAATATTTGAGTTATTTAAGAAAGTGATTAGTAAATCAGCCAACCGATATATGTATACCATTTAAAGCTCTCGTATAACCTTTGTCTGAAATTATGTTGAAAATTCTTACTTTGTAGCTATTAAATCTATAAACGTATCTTATACGGTTAGATAAATTTACATATCGGAACGCATGATTGTCGCGTGTCATCAGAACTTGTATAATTAGCATTACCAGATTTTGTGTTGGACTACAAAATTAGTCAACACAATCAAATATAGTTGACAAAAGCTACTAATGTACCATTAAGAGATATGATTCACACGCAGTATAAATTTGAAATTGCATGCGCCAGATATAGGCCATTTATTTGAAAAGATAACGGAAACATCTATAGTCATTGTGTACAAAGCACGTCATGTAAAAGTTGGCAAGTTCTCGGAAATACAAGTACAAAAATTCAGGACGAATAAATTAAGGAAGAAACTCGAACTCTAGAAATGAAAACAATGCAAGATATTCAAATTATTATAATCAATTCAATTAGCAGTTTTGTTATTGTTTGTTTATATTCATCGTGCATAATTTCCCAACTTATGTATTATTAGTTAACTCGAACTCTCTAATAGGCGTAATTATAAATATTTCTTGTATATCTTTATGAGGACTGAAAATAATGAAACACTGAAACCCTACGTTAATTGATTATTGAAAAACGACAGCATAAGACTAGAAAAAAAAAATGAAAATAAAATTATTATTAAAATACCAAACGAATTCCTGACACTTATTTACAGATTGTACTTATTTTAACACTTTCGGAATGAAAAATATCAACTACCCGGAATGTTTTCCTTCTCATTTTTCGTATAAATCTTTGTGCTTAACATCATCGTAGAACACAGGGCGCTTTCCCAGCTGATGATACTTAATATGTATTGATATAAATCTTGAACTAAACGGATTCCATAAGCATATAAAAAAATATAATTATTTTGTTCAATCAAATTCCAAGATGAATTTTTTGACTTCAAAGCAATAAGACGTATAAAACAAATATTTCTGAGGGAGATTCAGTACTATATGAATTTTATCTTCCTTTTTTTATCCTTGATTGTCGTAATATAAGTTTCTTTATCGTTTGCCCTAAAAAAAAAACGGAAACTTATTATCCTGAGTGGCAATAAACAAATAAAATTTTATATATAGCTCAATGACTACTCACTATAACCTACGAGCGCTATTTGTGTAACATAAATAAGTAGATTTTGTATTCTAAACAAAGTTTAATTTTTTATAGAATTCATTTAACTAGAAAATTTTAATTACCTCATCATTGAAGTTATTAGTGATCTATTATTCATTTCGTGGAATTTAACGAAAACATTTGTCCTATTTTGCGTTCTAAAATTAATCTTCGCAGATCGTAAATAGCTTGCGTAAAAATAGAGAGAAATTGCAAGTGGGAGATAATTTTTCTACTCTCGTTCAATGTTTGTTTTAGGAAATATGAATTATGGTCCGTCACTTCTAAATATATTTCATAAAATCTCGCACGAACAAAACTTTCATTTACTGCGTACTCATAGTCAGTATTTACACAAAAAATACCCAAAGATCGCATAAAATATGGGTCATAGGCATCCATACTATATACAACGCCTGAAATGGTTTACTACATCATGCTTATTAAAGTAAATATTCTTATATAGATTTCGATTTCATTTTAATGTATTAAAGCGTGTTAATAACGGCATCAGTATCAAGTGCACACATTCTAAGAATAAGTTTTGGGGAATTATTGAAGAATCTATCTAATGGTTCGTTTGTGTTTAAACAAATTCTGAACCAGTTCAGTTTTCTATTATTCAATTGGATTGTTTTTATTATTCCGCTACTAGAACGTCCAGTATAGTCCTGTACAGATGGCACTGACTTTATGTGTGTCCAGATTGATCACAGTCTTGGTCATTTATAGAACTTTTTTTGCCGTGGGAAATTAGGAATGTACGCGAAAACAATAGTTGCAGGCTGATAGGGGGAGTAGTAGGTTAATAGAATGGCTACCTCACTTTCAGCACCGTTTGACCTTCAACCCCGCGAAGGAATTTACTTTCATGTGTAAATGATCTCATTATTATGAAGGTTGTTCTTGGAAAAAATTAATTCCATTTCACTGTTAGCCATTTAAAGAATGTGATCAGAAAAATTGCATTTTTTTATTTATTAATGGTTACGTTGTTTTGAATAATGAAAATTTATTCGAGGCTGCTGGTCTTACTGCGACCTTTATCGACAAATATCTTTATGGATGGAAGAATAATGGAAATCTCGGATGTAGTGAGAGTATGACATCAAAAGTATAGCTAAACATTTTGCCATTCAGTGCTGTTATGTACCGCCAAACATTACAATCAAACAAGATGAAAGACGGGTCGACACAATAACGAACAGTTTAGACGAGTAAAATGAAGAAGCGATCATTCCTGGTGACATTCATTCCAAATCAAGACTATGGGGACTTCCAATAAATTATAGGAGAAGTGAATACTGGGCAGACTGGATGAGGCTATTCACGATAAACATAACCAATGTATTTCCGCAAGGAGAACCTTGATTCGCTTAATCAGAAACCAAAATGTGTCAGGCAACTGCATGGAGGCGAAAGATAGATATGGAACACCGACAAGGAAACTACGCAAACTTTATTAGGCAAGCGAGTTGAAGACATGCGCACCTTATAATACCCTGCCCAAAAGGAAATTGGCAATATTAAAACATTCTTTTGCTACTCACAAAAATGAAATGCTTGTGTCCTTGACAAGCAGAAAGGAGAAACTGGAAGTATGGAGTCCTACTGAGAAGGAATTGAAGTAGGCTGCGAGCTAAAGAGTCTAAAGTGATAAAAGTTGCGGTCTAAACCAAAAAAGAAATACGTCTTATATTACTGAGTTACCTAGTCGATGGTTAAGTATTCGTAAAGGAATGCAACACTGCTAAGGTTGTGCTATTGTCGAAGCGAAGATTACATTTGAAGTCGTCATCATCCTTTAGGATACTGTGTTTCCTAACCATGTCGAGTAGAGGGACGTAGCCAACCAAGTGTTTAGTAAACTTGGTGAGTAACTATCTAAGTGACAGACAACTCACAGGTCCGAAAGGGAGAGCGGATTAGAGTTGCAGCAAGAGTGTCACACTTTTCGCTACTGCGTCCCATGCTTTTGAATATCCGCTTCGATTACGTATTCGCCATTTAATAATTTTGGAATGTCGTCATTGTTATTGTATTGAAACCGGTTTTCGCCTCTTCATCACTTTTATCGGAGTTTCATGCTTTAGGTCTATTATTTCTTTTATGAGATACTTTTTTGTCTTCTTGTATTAATTATTGTTTGTTAGTCAATTTGCGAAACATCCGCATGTAATTGTTTCTTTTTACCGGAAACACTCATTTTAAACAGGGAACAGTAGATGACATCTTTGGAACATCTGCACTTTATGGCGCAGAACTTCTGACTAACTTCTGAGAGCTATAAAAAAAAAATATACATTAAATATATATTAATTTTATAATAAATAAATCCCTGGATATAACTATATTTAAATATCGAAATAAACAGTTTTAAAAACAGAGTGCGCAAAATTTGTTTTTCCACTTTGTGTAAACGATCAAACCGACGTAACTAATAAAATATTAATAAATTTAAATCGAATTTATGACTTTTATTCAACGAGACTAACGAAAAACTACAAGTACCTACACAAGTATTTGAATAATGTTTAGTCATCCATATCTTTAAACGTTTTTCTTTTATTTTATTACCGTTAAAATGATTTCGTCGCGCTAGATAATGAAGAGTGAACAGCCTTAACCGTGGTTCTGCATTCAGATTTAAAATACGAGTTTACCGCAATACGAACAATGACTGTTAGAATCATTTTTTTCCGCAACATTTTCAGCTTAAATAAGTGAATCATCCGATAAACTACTCTCATATCACAGACTACCCCCTTAAGACACAATGCGGACATCCACTTTTTCCGTATCTTGCTTCCTAATAGTTTAATAGCTGTTTTTCTTTCCTTCAATTGCGCTGCAGCCATTGAGAACATTTTAATAGCTATTCGAGTATGTGAAAGTATACGTAATTATCTGAGAACAGATTGACTGGTGACGTTCAACAAACGTACATAGTGTATAAGAAATTAAATAGTGTAGTAATTAAACCGAATAAATAAATAAATATCTAAATTAAAATTTATACAAAGACAATCAAATGAGATCTACCAATTAACCGCGTTTAATGTTACTAAATACATCAGTGAAAGCATCTGAAATATACTAAATGAATGACTAAGTGGTTTATCGTGTATTTAATTAAAAATTAGTATAATGATATGATATAAGTACACCAAGAATAATGTTAAAGGTGAGCACTTGTTGGAGTTGTTTACAATTATACAGAGTGGTTTAAAAAAGTTTTACGTAGTCAAGGTGTTTATGTGTTTAATAGGACAGCCTAGAATACTGTTTCGTAGTATCTGATAGGAAAGTTAATGTTCTTGCGGGCAGAATAAATGCAGGTTGTTATGTTTAAGTTAACTAAGTTATTTATATTTAGAAAATAAAAGGAACTGTTCTGCTATGTAACTAATATATTCTTGAATACATTTTATGAACATGTAGCTATATAACATATTTACACTACCGCTCACGATAGTTCGGACAACTAGAGAAATATCGTAAATTGTTATTAGAAAGGGGTTAGCTGTTTACATAGGTAAATAATATTATAGTAAGGGATACTTTATCAAGTTTGCAACATAATACAAACATCTTTGACAAAAATGTTCATCTAATAATACTTGGAAATAAATATCATTCTAAATGACGTTCTATAATGATTCTAAGAAGGTCCGATAATTAGTTCAATTTCATTGTCAACGTGTGTAATATGCTTTAGAATGTTACCTGCTGATATCCCAGAGGGTTGTCATCTCCTGATGTCTACTTTAGTAGCTAGATAGATGTCCGTCGTGTGCTAGTGTTTGTTCGACAAGAAAGGTAAAATGCCTAGAGGAAAGCCAACGCCTCAAGAAAAACGTGCAGTTATAATTGCATTTAACGAGGAAGGATATTCGGTGCGTCAAATTTCGAAAAAGACAGGTGTAAATAAATCTACCATGAGTGACATTATATGGAGATATCAACGCTCGAGTAACATACAATGCCGGCCACGTTCTGGACTACCACGAACAACGTCTCTGGCAAATGACAAACGTATGAAACTACTCAGTAAACGTAACAGAAGGTTGACTGCCCCTGAAATTACCGCACAAATGAAACGCGGCCGCCAGAACCACATTTCTGTGAGTACTGTAAAACGACGACTGAAAGCAGCAAATCTTCACAGACGTATTGCGATGAGAAAACCATTGCTTCGCACTGGAAATAAACAGAAACGACTTCAGTGGGCCCAAGCGCATAAACGCTGGACAGTGGACGACTTTAAAAATGTATTAGGTATTTGGACAACGTAGACAAGTTTTCGTTCGAAGATCAACGACTGAAAGAATGCTTCCTGCTTGCGTCGTTCCCACTGTGAGGCAAGCAAAAGCCTCGGTACTTGTTTGGGGTTGTTTCTGTTATGATGGGACAGAGGATTTGCGAAGGATTGAAATTATCATGCGGAAAGAAACGTATCTGGAAATATTGCAAGAAAACGCTGTACCATCAGGTGAACGATTAATTGGCAATAGTTTTACGTTCATGCATGACCACGATCCGAAACATGCGGTGTTGGTGGTTAAAAATTACTTGAATACCCTGCAGGAAGCTAATACGCTGAAGCTAATGGTTTGGGCGCCGCAAAGTCCTGACCTTAATCCCATTGAAGAGGTGTGGGATGAATTAGATAGAAGGGTTCGCAAAACGTGTCCTACGTCCGCAGCTGTTCTGTGGAATATCTTGCAAGAAGAATGGGTGGATATGCCGCACACAGTTTTGGAAAAACTAATAGAGCGAATGCCCAGAATTGTAAGAGGTGTTCTTCGCGCCAAAGGTGGGTTTTTTGACGAACGCAATGTTTAGTGATTATTGGTGTATATATTGTTAGAATAATTTTTTTTTGTTTTGAAAAATGTTCCAAATATATTTTAATGTTCGTAATATTTTTGTTTATTTTTTTATTTTAATTTAATTTAGGTATTTAATGATTTTCTGAATTTTCTCTAGTTGTCCGAACTATTATGAGCGGTAGTGTATATAAGTATTTGAGAAGCTATTTATACACTAACATATTCCTTTTTTAAGTTCAATATTTTACCTTTTACACATTTTTTTTCGGCGTATAAACTGCACTAACTAGATAGTATAAAGCCCCCATTCTTCCATTACTTCAAAATGCTTTTTGCAATTAAAGTAATTTATGTACGGTCGGTAACTGAACGCGAACAACGATTTCGTATTACGAATGTACCATTCCGTTTTGTTCATCAACATGCAGTTTTATGGTCGTGTGGCGCGATCTGCGTTCACCATACTTAATTAAAATGTATGACAGGTAGCGTAATGCGAAGATGAATGCTGCGTTAGCGAGGATGAATTTCACTCATTTCTCATTATTTTCGATAGAACTGACAATACTTCGATAAATCTGAAAATGTTGAAGTTAACTCTTGGTAAAAAATTGTGACTGGTTTAGTATCGAGTCCCGTTTTGTGTGCAATTTTAACATTTCATCGTAAATGCAAATAATATATAGATCTATATTGAATACTAGAAAACGTTGTAGACAAAATGCTTGATAAATCATAATTGATACGAATGCTAGAGATCATAACCTTCCAAAGCTGATAGCAGTTATACTGATGTTTGAAGCATGCGAAGCTAACTGTATATATGTACATATAAACAAAGAAGCGGAAGTTGTTGAGTGCTGTAACTTTACTACCAGTGTAATACATTTTTAATATCATGATCATAATAACATACAAAGGTTGTTAAAACAAAAAAATTAATATGTGACTGCAGTAGTAGTGGAAATTTTTTTATTTATTGGGACACAATTGTAATTGCGGTCTTATTTAAAATTTTGTGTTGTAATGATTTATTACTATTTATTATGTATTATTAGCAAAGGTTTTGCACGTTCAAATTATGTCTAGCTATTTATGCCGCTGGTTTGTAAAAAAAATGGGTAGTGGAATCAATTGTAATTAAGCGACGACTTTACCGACTAGGTCCTAATCTTACTAGTTGTAGTACTACTCTAGGTTACATCTACACTTAGTTTAATACAATGCTGTGTTAGTCCTTCTCTAAATTGAAGTAGGGTATCCTATTATTATTATGTTATTTACCAGCTGAGAAATAATTTTCTTATACCACCCAAGATACTTTCTTGGACTGGAGTAATACGATGTAAGTTGGTTACATCGAACAACCCCTCTGTCATATATCTGCTGTACCGCAATATTTCTTTTGGTTGTATCTTTCTTTTTCCAAACCTATTACTAGTTTCCTCTAAAACAGGCTAATATCTTCAAATCCATAACATAAGAAGTTTCTTATTCATCCATTTAGAGCGCTTCTAAACATATTCGTGATGTTCTAACCTTTTTACTCTATATGTAGGTATTTGTATAGCACAATTCATAAAAACTGACACCGTACTCAGCTCTCTTTTCCGTTACGTACTAGTAGAAGCTTGATCGTCCCCGGAACAACAATAATGATGCATCCTTTGTTTTGTATGAATCTTAAAAAATCTATGCTAAGCAAGAGGAAATTGAGTACAACTTGTTTTCAGTATCCTTCACATTAGAACAGTACGTAATATTACTTCATAGTGTCATTTCCTCGCGGTTACAGTGAAAATCGGGTTATAATAGAGACAGTCATTGAAGAAAGTTTTTCTGGAGCGGGGAATCCGATTTGGGCTTATAAATAATGTTAAGTCAATATTATTGTTAAAGTTCCTCTTTATCCAGTTAACAAAAATTATATGGAATTACTCTAAAATTGAAGACAGCTAAACCTAGAACACCGTTATCGTCATCTTTACTTGAAGTTGAAATTTCATCATAATTGCTTTTATCTTCAATTATATCATTCATCAATATTACTGATATTACTGTAAATATCGTTCTATCATTATAGAATATTGGTTTGTATACAGAGTATTGGTTTGTTTAACGGGTCGATAGAGGTTAGACTATCGGCTGACTATCATTGTGGCAGGACGATAGGAGCCGGGTTTTAATTCTCTGGAGGAACGGTGACATTTTTTCAGATGTTTGAAACTCGGATCGACTTACCATTCGCTGTTGGGAGCAAAATTATTAACAGCGCGGCATTGTAAAAGGCAATATGATGCTGTCAGATAGCCAGAACACAATTTACCCACACAAAATTACACCGCGAAAGTTGCCGTGTTAGCCAAACAAATAATGCAGCTTACGGAGTCATTGCAAATAAACACCCACCATACAAAAAAAAATCAACATCAGATGTTAGCAATAATGGGTCCTCGTCGTTAGGATCTATATTTCTAACAAAAGTTTTTTTTAATGTGTGGTGGGTGCTTAGTTGCTTGTTTAAAATTACTAATTAAAAACGACAAGAAAAAAATAACAAAAGGTGTGTTCGTTTGCTGCACTGAACTTGATCAGTACACCTGTAGTGCAAGTTTGGCAATATTTGCCATCTGTCAAAGAATTTCATAATAGAAATAATACAACAAAATAATTGTTGTTGTCTGTTCGCGGCAGAAGGCAATATAGTAAAATGAATACACCGTAAATTAAGAGATTAGAAGCACTGCTCGCAGCCTTAAGACCCCAAAAAGACAATACAATCTCTCCCTCGGATGAGACTGCGTTCTGGACTAAAAGCATTCAACAATTCATGGCAAACCAATGTTGCAAAAGAGTTTTAAGCATTACATGAAAGTGCATGTTTGGGTTTGTTTCAGTGCATACGGTTTCAGTGCATTGAATATCTTCACATCGAATTTAAAAGCTCAAGGAATTATGACAATTTATAAAAGAGTTTCTTACTCTTCGTGTATCATGGAAACATGAAAATAGGATGCAAGTATGTGACCTTCACATTCGTTTGATTCGAATTCCATCGAAAATTTTTGCGTGCTTATGAGAAACCAACTGTGAGAAAAACTTTACATTTAATTTGAAATCAAATTAGACACATATGGTGATCGCTACCAACAGAATACGATGAGAATCTGATTGCGTTCATGCCTAACTATCTAAACGGAAAATACAGTCTGACACTAATTGCGAACATTTAGCATTTGCGACATGCTCTTATGAAAACTACTGTAAATGCTGCAAATAAGTGTGGAATAATTGCGAAACCCAGATTTGAATCCGGTAGAAAACGTTTGGGCAATATTAGTCAAATTCAGTCGAAAGACAAACGCAAGACCAATAATCGTTGATGAATTGTTGGAGGTTATAAATAATTCTTGGAAATAAATAACTGAAAAATGTTGTTTCTCATTATATAGACCGATGCCCAGAAGATTAGGAGACGTCGTAAAGCATAATGGCGGAATTACTAATTTTTTTCAAATTAAAAAACGTTACTTAATTTATTATTTAATTAATAATGATATTGTTTGTTTAATGTTATTATTATTTAAATATGTGACCAAACAATACTAATTTTTAACGGAAAAAGAAAGAACTGTCCCATTTTTTGGATTGCAACTATACATAGTGTGATAAGTATCCGTCTCATGAACCTCTATGCAGATAGTACAGATATCGATTGAACTTGATAGTCAGCTGAATTGAGCGTGGTTCGGTTAAATAAACGCAAAATATACAGAAAAAGTAATCAGACAGCGCTTTGGCGCTGAATTCGTAGAAAATAATTGATATGTATATGTTTTCAGTCTCCAAAATCTTTTCTGCCGACACAAAATAGAAGAAAATTTAATGCTGTACCACTCGCAATCAGTTGCACTGGAAGCGTTTGAACAGTGACTGCAACTGCAGTCGTGTCCTATAACATTACCATTGTACAGGACATCACTGCAATTGCAATTGTATCTTGATGACCATCTAGTTCGCTAACCAGATATTTTATAAATTTTGTTAATACGAGAGCTTAGCTTGATGAGGTGCAGAGTAATAAAGACCATAACAACTTTTCTGCAATGAATTTGAGAGTTGCATTTTTAGAACGAAAGTATGTATGTATGTACCTACATGCATAAAAATCTGTCGTTTTCTATATCTTAATCATCTCTAAAGCTAATAACTATCTACGTTTCTCAAACGTCGCTTCTTTGATTTGTAGTCATTACAGAATCTCATTCAATTATTTGTAGTTACTAAAATGATTAGGACTTCTGATTGTATGAATATTTTTTAATCTGAATGTTGTTTGTATGTATACCCAAATTCATTTTTTTTAAATTGAATGTAAATTGTGTTACCATAACCACATTGCTATAAAAAAACTGTATCCAACATACATAGAATAGTCAATAACTTTATCATTATCGACAAATATCGCACGGTTTCTTTGTTTAACCTTGTTTACGGATTCCTTTTTAAGTTGCCAAATTTTAGCCGATTATAGCCTCGTACTGCCGAATATTAATTGGCACCGTAGATCAAATTAAGCAACTTGTTTTTGGGCAATTTATGATTCATGCGATGCTTTCTACATTATACTACTGTGTAAACTAATGTCTACATTAGATTATAACGTAGTACGGTCGACATACATACATATGAGTATATTCTTCGTCTTTCATTAAAATAGTTGAATATGTGCATGTTAACGCATGATGTCATCCACCTAAGCGTACAAATCTATCGCGGTAATAGTGGCAGTGTTAGTTGGGAGTGTTACGTTGTTTTGTTTGCTAAGATATTGTTACGAACACTAATTTTGTGCACGTTGTATCTATTCGTGCATGTTAATGCAGACCTAAGATGATGTACAGAATTAAACTGTTTTACAACCGCAGTATTAGAATAAATTATATAGTATGTACGTTATCTAGTAATAACTAATCATTTTTCTTAGAAAGAAATCAATTTTATGAGTAACTCAGTCATTGTTTACATAAGTTTAAGATATTTGTTTTTAATACAGCATTGTTTAATTTTAACTAACATATTCGTCATTCTCTCGTATTGTTGATGTAATAATAATATGAGCTATTATTATTAATGCACTTATCTCCAATTTTTTATACACAAATATGGTAATGAAATACCTGCTTTAGTGTAATAACATTAACTGGAATGGTTTGTAATTCACTGAATTACTTGTCGTATTACTTGTTTTATTTTATGTCCTCGCTATTTCATTGTTACACTTTTTTAATTTGTAATCAGCTTCTATTTTTACTGGAGTTTATAAATAGAGATTTGACCGCTTGAAAATTTATAAGGTCTGTTCATTATTTTCTTATGAAAGTAATGAAAGTTTAATAAAATTTCTTGCTTTATGCTCTTAAGTTACTCAATTAAAAAACCATTTCCGGAAATTGACCGATATGGTGTCATATAGTGACAAATTTGGGTGGACTAGTAACTTAATATTGCACACTTGTTTTGTAATGTAGAGGTATCAGGTTCGATTCCCGGTGTTTCCTTTCTGATTCTGCTTTACTGAAATACTCGGAGTAATGTGCTAGTATTCTTTCTTTCCTTCTAGCAACATACAGGCTAACAACTTGAACTACGAAAGCCTGTTGATAGGAGAAGGGTGGTGGGAGTTAAAATTAAACGTATCCATTTTACTATTGTCAACTTTTTATATGACAGGAATGTCAGTGGTTATCTCAAATACTTTACCGAACCATCAAACTATCCTAATGGAATACACAATTAATGAAAAGTGCAAATTATAAAGTGGTTTCATAATTTGCCATAGTATTTGACATAACCACTGACATTCCTGTCATACAAACAGTTGACAATACTAAAATGGATACATTTAATTTTACCCCCCACTACCTTCTCCTATCAATAGGCTTTCGTAGTTCAAGTTATTATCCTGTATATAAATTTGAATGTCTTCGACTGTAATAGCGACTGTGGCGATTACCCGAGAGTATGGAAATAAGAACAGACATAAGAATAGAATATTTACTCTTAACATTAGCTGTAACTCATTCTTTAAAATATAATTAACGAAAGACGTCTATTATTTTTGATCTATTACTTACTCATTAATTTTTGCAATATATTTTCTGTAAATAATCCTAATAACCTTTATTAAAGTTAAGTGAATAACAATTCTAGAGTAACAACATAGGTACACAGTTTATAACTACTTAGTGCTAATTATACTGGCACGGGATATCTACCACCAGAACCAAAACTATATAGAAAGATATAATTAGAGTTTTATGCTTTAAAAATAAGTTAACCTATAATTCCACGATGTAGTAGAGAATAATATATGAGTGCATATGACTAAAAACAACAGACTATTAATGCTGAATCCAATAACCGTTAAACAAACCCAAAGCTATAAGAATCAGACAATTTACTGCTTCTTTAGAAGATAATTACGGATAGCGTATCCAAATGATTTCGAGTTTACTATTTTTATGGAAAGATAGAATGGGATTCAATAGCGCGCAAATGCCATGCGTGAATAACCTCTTGCATAAAGTAATATTATGTCGTGGTGGTGTAATTACGTTTTTGTTCTGGATATTTTTATTATGTACGTCCGAACGAAATTGCGATTAATATGATTATTCATGTTTAACCAACCTAGATCAAACAGGAGTTTTGTACTCTTTGCAAGTGCATTTTGTCCAATGAGTCAAGACAGCATCCATAAATTTTGGGAAACAAGAGTTGAATACGGAGAGAACAAGCGAATTGCAAAGAAAACTTTTGATCTTTTACAGTCCCCACATTCTTGGGCGACCAAACAAAAGTACGACTGTATTTTCCAGATTCAGCTGCAGTACATTAAATTTGTGAATTCACTTATTTTTATCAGATCCTAAATGTTTCTGGCAATTTAAGATTGCAGTTGAGCAATCGGAAAGCTGTAGTAGATTTGAATGTCATCCGCATACATTTGTATAGATAAGTAACAGTAGGTATATTATGGGCGTTCTAACGCAACCAGTCCTCGTGGACACCCTGTATAAGCTGTATTTTGACAGCTAAAACCTGTGTAAAACCACCAAATTGTCATAATTATGACAGTTTGACAGGTTTTAGCTGTCAAAGTACAGCTTATGCAGGGTGTCCCCGCCGTTGCAGAAAAGTGGTGGTAGGTGGTAGGTAGTAGTGTGTTTGTGAATTACCCAATTCGGTGTATTAGTCGGATGTCATAGAGTACGGCGTAGAGCTGCTGAAAGATTTGGAAGAACTCTAAATGCAGACAGATACGTTAAGAATATCTTAGAACCACATGTGGTGCCTTTTGCTCCATTTCTCGGCTACAATTTTATAGTAATATATGATAACACCCATCCTCACGTTTCCCGAATTGTTAATAAATGTTTGGAAGTTGAAATTCATCATATGATCTGGCTAGCAAAAACTCCAAACCTAAATCCAACCGAAAGAGTGTGGGACAAGGTCGAAAGGCGAGTTAGAGCTTAAATTCCAATACCAAGAGATATACAAGAGGTAACAGCGCAACAATCCACGAATGGGAGAACATGAACCAAAATGATATTCGACACCTTATTGAAGGAATATCAAGAAGAAAGGAGAGTGTAATTTAAGTACAGGGAGGCAATACAGATTATTTATCATTTACAAAAAATTCATTCAACTTATCTTGAAAATTTACTAATACAGCTAAAGTTTCAATTTCAGGAGATACCACCATGAAAGTTGACATAGTTGAGATATTTATTTAACTTGAATTCAAATTCCCATAAGTTCCTTTAGTTATAATTTTATTTCAGCTGTTGTCGGAGCGTTTGTTCTCTTAAGTATATTCTAACAATCCTTAACTTTGTTTTCCCAAATTACATTAAACTATCATAATAAGACTTTTTCAAGTTTTACAATTTATAATCTTTTTTCGATCTTCTATATACTTGGATTGGTTGAGGACTTATATGTATACTATTTTGAAGACAGAAATATCTATTTGTACAGATTCACCCAGGATTCTCTCAGTATTTCTTCATTTACTTCGGGTAATGAACCCATCTTTAGTGATTGGAAAAGTTCTTGTAACTATGACTTAATTCTGTTACTACAAAGGTTTTCAATCACAATGAATAAATTGTAATAATTTTGTGTAGAAATTCTAGTAGATTCTAGACAAAACTGATACCGTTCTAAATTAAGAATGCTGAATTTTTTATTTAATTTTGTTCAAATCTTTTTAGATTTCATTAGAAACAACTTCTTGTTGTCCGGATACAATTAGTGCAGTTCCTTATAAAGGAAGAGTGTATTATAGTAGTTACGACCATATAAAAGAAATGCGTTATATTATGTTGAATTATAGAATCTATTATAATTATTATTTTATACAAAGATAGAGATGACCACATATTTGTATATAGTCACAGAAGCAAAGTATGTAGGGGAAAGCAGTGGTCCTTCAACCGTGTTATGAATCAGTTGAAATAAATATAAGGATTCAATGCAAGTATATACGCATGTATGTATATATTGTATCTCTGTTTAATGTACTCAGGTTAGTATTTAGAACGACCCACACGAACGTTTCTTTTTCCACGCCCATTGTACGACAGCTGCTGTTCGTGGACATAACGTGGTAAGTTTTGTAAGTACCACTACCTAGGGGCATCTATTTAAGGTATAAACGATAATTAAACAAGTATGTTATTTCAGTGTAAACGCTTTATACAAGAAATAAATATTCTTAACGTTTAGAGAGGTATGAAATTGGATTTCCCATAGGAAAAAATTAGGTACCTATTCTAATTCGATGAATTTACAAGAAAACTGGAGGGTACCAGAAATCAGCTGAAATAAGTTTTATAATTTATAAATAATAGCGTTGCTCATACTACAAAAATAAAATATAAAACATTTGAAGTGATCGGATCCAAAAGTGAGATTAACTATAAAGAAAATGTAAAACTAAATAAGTTGAAATCCTACGAAACTTTGCAACCGTATTACATTTCCAAATTAAATTAAAATCTACAATTTTGGTTCGGATGAAAGCGATATGCATCGCGAAAAAACGGTACAGCTAGGAATAAAAAAGAACTGTTTAGTCGGACCGTTAAACGTAATAGAGTATCGGTTATGCTTTGTGTGTGTATCAACATCGGCTATTCGTAATTTAAAATTTATAAACTGTATAATGGATAGATTTATGTATCTAGATATTTTGAAAAATTACTTTAAACAATCAGTCATGTTCAAAATCACCATTTTTTTTTTATAGAAATGAGTTAATTACAAGAATTAATTGAAAAGTTAGTGAAAATAGTGCAAAATATCACAAAACGTTAGTAAAATCTAAGCTCAAATGATGAGAGTGTGTTTTCTGTAAGGTTGCCTAAACAAGGATTCAGGGAGTTTCGGAGAAATTAGGAAGAACTCGCTTAATTCACTTGTTTCATTGTCGCATTTTCTTGTTGGCCATGCTTGCTGTTTCTTCTTACCTTTGTTTCATTCCAAGATATTTCGTTCTCTTTTAAAATCTTTTCGCTGATACTGTCTAATAGTTGCTTCAATCTTTGTTTTTGTCTTCCTTTTAAATTAGCATATTCTTTCAACTTTCGCTTTAATTTACCACTCTTTGCGAGATGACTAAAAAATTGCTTCATCAATGAAAAGCGTAATTCAATTAAGTTTTAGCTATCTCAAAGAAGCATTCTTACTATATTTAATAATTTAACAATGAGATAATTCATTAAAAAATGGTTTTTACATCATATATCCAATTTCCAGGTAATACTATTAACCGGAATTAAAAAAGATTATCAAAGTTATAATCGCTTACGATCTATCTCAAACACAGACAGTGGAACGAAGTTAATGTACGTACTTTTAATTTCAACTTTATTCACATATTTTTCCTTAATTTTAAATTATAGTACGTGTACGAAGATAGTAGCGATTGCAAAACTAAAAATTTATTTATCAGCGTTTTACTTAAAAGTAATGTCAGATTGTATCTAATCACTCCAGCGGTTATTTATATAGAGAAGCGATGAAGTTAAACAGGTTTTCAGCACGCAATATCTGCTTTCATTTTCGGCGTTGAATGTCTTACATTTACTTAAATTTTTGTTTCTTTGTTGATTTTCGGATAATTTTATTACTAGTGAAAATAAACTATGAAAAACAATGCAAAAAAATTATAATATTAGTTAAATTACTTTGCAGAAATTGGTGTAATAGCTCTATTATCTTGATTAGTGTTTCGTTATTAGTTTCTATCCAGTTTTTGATAAGAAATTGTGAGGTCCAAGACAATAGTATATAACACAAATTTCTATCCAAAAAATCGTATAAAATAACAAAGATGATTTCTAGAAGAGTAAAGAATGAAATTCCACTTCTAAATTATAATTTCTACTTTTCAGGTTGTATGCTGTTGCCATTACGGGAATAAAAGCCAGTCCCAAGATGGGGACCAATCCATATTATTAAGGTAACTACCTATAATATTAATTATAAACGTACATAAGTATTTGAGATGACTAATGACTATTTGAGTATTTGAGATGAATACCAAGGAAATATATTCCGAGATAATACATCGCACATTATGCGACAATTCTTTCTTTTTATGTGCTTTCGACCTGATTTTAAGGAAACTATGTATATAAACTGATATTTTTTTGCATTCAAACAATAAACACAAAATATGTTACCTAGCGTAAAGGAATAATAGAACTGACATTGTGGAGCAACAAGCTATCTCAAAATGTATTTGTTTTTTGAGAGTATACAGACTTGACTTGATTATGATGCCATAATCAAGTCAAGTCAAGTAAAGTATGGAATTGATCATTGTCGTCTATTTTTCAACCAATATCTCTGTACAACTAAAACTAGCATCAGACACATTTTCTTTATGCTACGCCTGCATTTTGATGAAGTTTTAATTGCCTGCATTGCCCAATTCCATTCACTGTTCATTCTAGGTTTTTCATGTCTAGGCAAGTACAGCACTGATATAATCACCATTATTCCAATACATCATTGATTCTGTAAATTTTGAACAACTTTGACAAGGATCTGCCGCTTTTTTAACGCCTTGGTCATTAGGAGCCATAACCCCTATGTTAAAAAAGACTGGTATATAAAATCCACGTTTTCTTGTTTTCTTAAGAGGGTGTTGTACCTCGACAGCATGATAAAATCCGAGAACGATAACAATAGAATAAAGACATCTTTACACAGGCCCCCAGCTAAGGTATGAATTTACTGCGCGCAATAATAAAAAATGCGCCCTTTACAGTAAATATTTTATTAAGTATACCTCATATCATACCAATAGAACACATGTAGTAAATAAGGTAGGTAAATGATATAGGTACATAATTATATTTAAAAACATATAAAATACAAAATTAAAGATATTAAGGTAAATTAAAATTAATTACAATTGTACAATTTTGCTAATAATTAACTTATTAAACAAATATTTCATATTTATGGTGATGTTTTATTTATTCTATTGCTGTGACAAACCAATGTCAATCTCTATGTAAGAGCAAATGTATATAATTGGACAAGGTCCGCGAAGTTGGCACCACAAAGTGGTCAAAAATCGACAAAAATGCTACAGTTTCAAAAACTTTAAATGACCAGAATATAATTCTATTATTATTATTTTTTTAATTAGTCTTATTTTATTTTTGAAAATTCCATAAAAGTGAAGACATATTTATTACTTAATATGTAATACGCTTGAAAGGCATACGTCATACCTCAATATAAATAATTTGCACGGATTAAGTTCAAAATTAGAATTACGGATCCATTTAGCAACATGTTGTAGTGTTTATTTAATGTAAAAACGAATTAAAAATTTTGGATATAACACTGTTTTCAAGCAATTGAACAAAGGAAATATTTTTAGAAATGTTTTGTAGAAATGATAATTTGACCTACCTTAGATCACTCTTTGGTATGTTGTAATACTGCACTAATTTTCACACAGTCTTAAGTTAATTAAAAAAATGCTCATTTTTATCACTTTTACAAATTATACTAAATTAAATTAATATCGAAAGCATCTTCACCGCATCCCGTCTAAAATCCAACTGCTTTGTGCATAGGTTTAAACTAATAATGTTACGGGCGACGTATTAGCAAAAAAAGTTTACAGTGGTTTTTGTGACATACTGGAACTCGATTTAATGTAAACAGAAATACAGTTTGGAGGAGTTAAAATGAGGAGAATTTAACTCTATTATTAAAAATTCAAATATGAATATAACTTCCCTAAGTTGTAAAATTGTTTAAAACGAAAAATAATTTAATATTTTACATTATACAAGGTCATTCAAAGAGCATAATCACGGTGGGTTTTTTCTTATGGAATAAGACGTTTTATTTTATTTTTAAAAACTCCATAAAAGCCATTTTTTAATTAAATTAATTAGAAATTATGATAAATAGCGTTTAGTTGGTAATAGCTGTCATTTTCAAAAAAACAAATCAATCACTTCTCTACGTTTGCACGCATTTTTGAGACAAACAAGCGACAAGTATATTAATGATTAATTTGTTTTTAAAGGAAAAGCACGGGCATGATAATTATTTTAGGCGCAGGTGAGTCTCATAAAAATCATAATGTCCAATTAGGTCCGCGAAGTTGGCACCAGGAAGTGGTCAAAAATCAACAAAAATGCTAGAAAGGATTGACCATTTATTGACCAGCGAAGAATTTTGAGCTATGGGAGTCGAACTAAAGATGTTTGACTGTATCTTGTAACAAATGTAACACTCTCGTCTTGTGACTTTCAAAACTTTGTAATGTGTAACTTTAAGATGGGATAAAATTTTACAGGAGGGTGGTCAAACGATAATTTTCAGTTTTCTGTGGTCTAGAGACAGGAGACAATAAGTTCTATTATTTTCAGCGTTTGACCACCTCTCGAAATTTGTGAAAAATGCGACGCAAGAGGTTTTGACCTTATCTGGGTTTGATGTCATTTCATTGGAGATATGAACTTGTTTTTTTCATTTTTTTCGAATATTTTTAAGTTTTCGAAAAAAATATTTGGTGGTCAATCATGGTCAAACGTTGGTCAATCCTATACTGCAACAAAATTTTGGAGTTTGCAGTAAAAAAAAATCGAAAAAAAAATACTTTTGAAAATTTTGAAAATGTGAAGGATGGTCAAACATAGTCAAACGATGGTCAATCGTATCCGATGAATAAAATTTCTATATTGGCTAATTTTAGCATTTTCGCCATTAGACCCCAAAATATGGGTATAGCGGCTGTAGCCTAAACAAAAGGTGGTCAATCGAAATCGCTGGTCAATAAATGGTTAATCCTTTCTAGCATTTTTGTCGATTTTTGACCACTTCGTGGTGCCAACTTCGCGGACCTAATTGGACATTATGATTTTTATGAGACTCACCTGCGCCTAAAATAATTATCATGCCCGTGCTTTTTCTTTAAGAACAAATTAATCATTAATATACTTGCCGCTTGTTTGTCTCAAAAATGCGTGCAAACGTCGAGAAGTGATTGATTTTTTTTTTGAAAATGACAGCTATTACCAACTAAACGCTATTTATCATAATTTCTAATTAATTTAATTAAAAAATGGCTTTTATGGAGTTTTTAAAAATAAAATAAAACGTCTTATTCCATAAGAAAAAACCCACCGTGATTATGCTCTTTGAATGACCTTGTATAATGTAAAATATTAAATTATTTTTCGTTTTAAACAATTTTACAACTTAGGGAAGTTATATTCATATTTGAATTTTTTAATAATAGAGTTAAATTCTCCTCATTTTAACTCCTCCAAACTGTATTTCTGTTTACATTAAATCGAGTTCCAGTATGTCACAAAAAACACTGTAAACTTTTTTTGCTAATACGTCGCCCGTAACATTATTAGTTTAAACCTATGCACAAAGCAGTTGGATTTTAGACGGGATGTGGTGAAGATGCTTTCGATATTAATTTAATTTAGTATAATTTGCAAAAGTGATAAAAATGAGCATTTTTTAATTAACTTAAGACTGTGTGAAAATTAGTGCAGTGTTACAACATACCAAAGAGTGATCTAAGGTAGGTCAAATTATTATTTCTACAAAACATTTCTAAAAATATTTCCTTTGTTTAATTGCTTGAAAACAAGTGTTATATCCAAAATTTTTAATTCGTTGTTACATTAAATAAACACTACAACATGTGGCTAAATGGATCCGTAATTCTAATTTTGAACTTAATCCGTGCAAATTATTTATATTCAGGTATGAGGTATGTCCTTCAAGCGTATTACATATTAAGTAATAAATATGTCTTCACTTTTATGGAATTTTCAAAAATAAAATAAGACTGGTTATTCCATTAAAAAAATTAATAATAGATTTATATTCTGGCCATTTAAGTTGTTGAAACTGTATTTTTGATGTTTACATTAAATCGAGTTCCAGTGTATCATAAAAACGATTTCAAACTTTTTTTGGTGCTGCGTCACCCTGTAACGTTGTTGGAGTACACAAATGCAAAAAGCAGTTAGATTTTATGTGCGATGTGGTTAAGATGATGGTGAAGGTGTAAGGGTGATAAAGTTAAAATTTGTTTTAATTAACGTAAAATAGCGTGAAAATTAATAGAGTGTTATATAATTATACCATAGTGTAATTTAAGTTGGTAAGTCAAATTATAGTTTTTATATTTATAATTTCCAAAAATGTTATTATCATGTCTGCTTTCTTTCAATTCGTCTTGCGTTAAAAATTTGGAATTTGTTTAATATTAAAAATACAAATAGCTTTTCTCTACAGCTCTATGCAAATTCATGGATAACATCACTTAAATTATTATAATATACTATAATAATTATAGCTAGATTTGACAAACGACTCTAAGACATTGGACCCCGTAAATAGTTTTTTATAACTTTTAATTTAGAAAACGACCTTTTACCAGTAGCGACAGATACAAGGAGAGTAATAAGAATTTTGAGAGCTGCATATACATAAGTTCGAAAAAGCAGAATATAAATTATTTGCTACAAAATAATTTAGAATTTCCATAGGGGTTGTCTCCTTACTTAACAGTGATTTAAAAGTATTTATTTCTTCGAACAGCTCTGCACCGTTAATGTCTTTGTCGTTTTCGTCCGTTAATTATATTTCTAAATCGAAACAGCTTTTTTAACTATTTCTTGATCAATATTTCTAATATCTAGTAAAAAATTAAAAACAATAGCATGCTCTTTCATATGGTTAAATCGCTGTTCGATAGAATTTTTTGTGCAATCAAGAATAGCAAAATAAAAAAAATATTTAAAATGATATTTAGGGTTTACCACTGGTTCATCTGTGGGCTCATATATAAAAAGACGTTTTTTTTCTTCTAATCCTGTTTGTAGAAACTGGTGGGAAATTGTGTCTTCATCCATTTCATTGCTAATAGTTTTTGCCTTTTCCATTAAAATATCAAAATTTTTATCTGCCCTCTGAGTGGAAACAAAATGTATCAACTTTTCTAAAGCGTTAAGACACTTCTTTTATTCTTGTAGACGTGTTCTGAATGAGTTCACTGACAGCGTTTATCTTTTCCAAAAGACAATGCCATATTGTTAAGGAACAAACGAATTTAAAAGATTTAATTTTTGTGGCCAAATAATCATCAGTGTGTCTTATATTAGTATCCCTGGACTGATCTGTAGATAATTCCATTAGACATCATATACTTCGGGTAATTGGAAAAAGAGAGGTCAGATAGCTTTTATTCTACTTTCCCAACGAGTTCCTGATACAGGTTAAATATTAGGAGAACTGACATTTGATTTTTGTATATTCTATCTATACAGAGATGACGAAAAAAAATTAGATACCAAAGAACGTTAAACCTTCATTGACTGATTTTGCAGCGGACGTGTGCATTCGTACATTATCGTTTTTTTTTCAAATCATCGTTAAATCCGTCCAATAACTAGCCGTGACATTCTCCGTTGATGTTCTTTCTTTTTGAAGGTAATCGATGTGAATTAGATTTCCAATTCTTTGGAATGCCGCGACCTTAATTGCACTTCTAAAACAACTCATGCTTGTGCGACCTAAAAGAAATTCAGAAAACCTCTTCTTTAGCATTAATTATGATGCTGCAGAGCCCCTATAACGTTTATTAATCTTAATTCTGGTGTAAGTGATGGTTTTCAACCGCAGAAATAAATAATTGATAAGGATAGAAAACTCACTTCTTTGCATTTTCACCAACATGCACGAGGTCGTGTATTTTCAGTGACTGACAGATGGTAATTGTTTGAGCAGACTTGTCTTTCAATTTACAACGCAAGAATAAAAAAGTCATGGATATATTGATCCAGCCTTGTATTTGAGTTTTTTTTTTTCTCATTATTTTTGAATACAACACAGTGTATAGAAATTATTATTGCTATCAATCGATCGGCAAGAGTAGGACATTACTTTTGAACCAAACTGTACTATAAACCGTTTGTTTTACACAGTTCTACCAACATTTGTATAGCATGTCGCTTTTTCCTTTCCTTTTCAACGAGTGATGATAACAAAGCTAAAAAGAAGGCAAAAACAATTATTGGAACGTCGGCATAATTTTTTTGTTTACAACATACAAATAAAAAACGTAAGAACTTGAAAATTGGAAAACATTGTACATTTGTACAGCATATACAGTACAAGTATCCTACCAAGCTTACGTTCAACAAATTTAACGAACCGTAAAACTTTATATTATTATAATACAACAATAAATCTTAGAACGGTGTCAACTTATCCATGAATAACCTGTATACAATTTATAATAACACTATGCTATGTCGTTTTACATTAATATTTTCCTATTCGCTTATGCATATTAAGTTAAGCAGCGGAAATCTCATACAACATGTATTTTCTTCTCTACTTCCTGTTTCTCGCATGTTACTACATTCACCATAACACGACCACGTACGTTAAAACAATCGTGCACGAATGTGTGAACGCATTTATTATTAGAACAGATTTATTTTTATCTATATTGCCAATACCGTGAAATGATTTAATGGATATCGCTGTCGGAAGCAATCTATGTCGTTATTAATAAGCGGCATCTAATACCAAACGTAAATTAATATCGAATTCGTTATACATATTATATTGATTAACATACATTTTATTTATTTCATTTATCATCATTTATTGAAAATTTATTCTTAGGAGAACTAAAACATAGTTTCTCTTAAATATATTTTATGATAAAGTCATAATTTTAATACAATCAGTTTAGTGTCAATGTTTTTCCATTCTGAGTCCCAGAAATATTGTTTGGATGTAAAAGCCTCTGTTCTTAATCTTCCAATTACCTCTATTCGTTCAGGAAGAATAAGTATACATCTCAAAGATGCTCCGATAGTTCTGTTTTATCGTAATACAGGAATTTTTACCAGATATCCTTAGAAAAACTTGTCACAATCATTGATATTTCTGTTAGGTTTATTTTCTTTCGTTTCTATTTCAGACCATTAGCAAGATTTTAGATAATGCTTCAATTAGACTTATATCTGCTACTTCCGATTTTATAGCGTTCTATCTTCAATTAATTTCTTTGTGGGTTTGGAAGATTTGCTTACCTGAACAATTATTAAGTTATATCAATGTGCATTGTTTAATCATCAATAGTGGTTTTAAGTGTTTTTCATTGGCATGGGAGGGTTGGTATTATTATTAAAAATCTGCTACCATCTGTTTAAATCTTACTTACCTACTGCAATAATTAAGCAAAACGAGAATCTAGAATTATTAGATCAATACAAAAAATAATCCACATGTAAAAAAGATGTATTAACTAAGGTAACACAGATATAAAATCAAATTGTAACATATATCATACTATACCATACATAAACAACTTAAGCGAGACAATAAAACGCGAACTTAAAAAATCATCAATATTCAAATATACATATATTGACGCCTACTAACAATAAACATCTATTTACTAATTTAAAAGCAGCCATTAACAAAGATCTATAAATTAGACTACAAAAACAGTGACAAATGCTATAACAGTCAAACTAAACAATATTTAAAGAAGCGGCGTGATATCACCAATGCACCGCTGAAACTGCGTTGTCTAAGCATGCTAAAGATAGACAACATAATTTTGATTTCAAAAATAGTAAGATTTTAAAAAAGAAACATGATTATAAAAAATGTTAATTAATTAAATGATATACATGCATCGAAAAAGGAAACAATATGGTCAGTTTTAGAACCAATATTAATCATTTCAGTGTCGTTTAAATAATTTAATTCACGCTCGTTCACGTCTGAATTTTATTAAATTAAGCTCTGGACTGGAGAATTATTGGAGACAAAAAAGTACATTGCATATACAGATAATTCAAATAACTTTTAGAGTTACATTACATTTACATAAGCAAATGTTGTAATATTTTTAGAAAATATAAACATAATTCCATATATAGGTATGCGTTCTGGAATAAATTGATTTTTAATTTAGTTTCGTTTTATTGACCTACAAATATCTGGGATTAAAAGTATTATTCAAACCACACAATTACTAAAACTTGTATGGTTGCATATTAGGAAATTCATTTCTGGATATTGGATCTAATATTACAGCTTAATTAAAAAAAAACAAGTTTTTGAAATCATTTAACAGTAATACCGCTTGATGTCCATAAAGGACTTTCCCCCTGCAAAAAAAACATTAATACTACAACATTCTGATTAATAAATATGAATTAAAAAATTAATTGGTGTTACAATACAAACAAAACTTTCATTCAAGCATAAACATCAAAACATCGCTTTAGTACATAAACTTTATGTTAATTAGCTTATATCTCCGTCTATCCCTCTACCCCGTCAAACTACTGGTTGTAACTTTTTCTCATGTGAGTCACTTACTGAACTTTTCTGTGAAGTGACTAATGCAAGTTGCCCGTTATATTGGTGTTCTAGTCCTGATGGTGTCTTGAAGAAAGTGTTGGTACATGAAGAAAATCGAAGTAACTCAAAAAGTTGAATCTTCAAGCTTATCAAGCATACTGTCGGCTACAATGGAAATACAATTAGAAAATTATTAAATTATTTATTGGTATATATTTATTTATATTATTATTATTATCAAATTAGAAATACAACAGATTATTTTTGTTATACAAAAATTTGCTGCTGTGTTAACAACCAAGTGTTTAAATTACGGTGTTGAAATGTGAATAAAACGGCTTTTAGAGGTATATCAGAATCAGAACAGTAAAGTACGCAAAAACAAGGCAAAGTTTTTTCATCATTCGACTAAATAATCAACAAAGAATTGAAAAATTAGAAATTCAAACAGTATCGTAGATTGACACTGAAGTTTTAACAACTTTTCAATGTACCTACTCCTGAAGTGAAACATAAAGTATGGTGGTTCATTATATGAATCTAGAAACAGAAGATTTATCCTAGCACACAGGAAAAATTAAT
This sequence comes from Holotrichia oblita, assembly GCA_023690525.1. Taxonomy (NCBI): domain Eukaryota; kingdom Metazoa; phylum Arthropoda; class Insecta; order Coleoptera; family Scarabaeidae; genus Holotrichia; species Holotrichia oblita. The sequence goes on from CM043016.1 coordinate 169,277,616, forward strand.
TTTCTAGGTAGTTTCTACCTTCTTAAAGTGAAATTGCACAGATATAAAAAGTAGGTGTTGAATATTTATGATTACTATACAATCTTACCAAGTTTTATTAAAATCAGGACGCATCACTTGGTGAAGTTTCCTTGTTACTGAACCTGTCATGGATATTTAACTGATTGTTTATATTGGTCAAGATTCTAACTTATAATTCTTGTTAAGTCATCTTATATTGCAATTTGAACATGCTACTATTGTATAGACACATCGAAAAAAATCATAATTAGAGTAGGCTATGTGAATGGATTGTACTTTAGCCACTTTCATATAATGACATTTATTCCTTGACACTTAATTTGAGGTTATAAACTTTGGTTACAATTGGTTACAATATAATGTCAATTAATAAATGTCATTATGTGGTAGTGGCTAAAGCAACGATCAAAAACATTTACATAGCCCACACCAATTATATTTTTTTTCGATGGCACGTTATATGTAACATACATATGTTACTCTTGCGTTTATGAATTTCTTAGTAAATTAAAAAAAAACTAAATAAGAAATTTGTTATTCTAACCAAAACTGCTAACTATAGTTATACTACTTGAGAACTTTCCATTTGTAAAGATATCGAGCTTGTGTCGACAATCCATCTAACTTCTCACTCCTCTCCACTTATGAAACAGTATTTGGAATAAGAGAAAATATCTAAAGCTTGGGAAACCTAAAAAAGCTTTTGTTCCTTGTACCATTATTTATCGGTATCTACACTTTTATATTCCTTGTTCGTCTTCGTCTTGTAGTAAAATTCAATTTCACAGGTTCTCCTTTTATTGCCTTCGGTGTTATCTTTGATTTATAGCGAGTTTCTAGGAGCAATAAAGTGAATGTATCGTCTAAAAACTCAACTAATCTAATTTCTTGGGTGTATTATAATTTTTGTGCCATTTCTTCCTGTTATTTTTTACCATTCAACGTCGACCTTTCAGTTAAAAATTTTGGGTCATTAGCTTCTTATTTATTTTCCAGCTTTTGACAAACTGTTAATGGTACTACTTGTTTCTTGGTTAAAGCCATCATTCTGGTTATTGGTTTTTTATGTTCAAATTTGTCTTATTTCGTTTCTTTTTTATTATTTGTGGCGAGAGCAGTATAACGATAGCATAAGCTCCATTTATTACGATTGCCACTACAGCTGCTACTACATAACTCGGAGTGTGATAAGTATTTCATGGGATTGTTATATACACCACTCCACCGTAAGCTGTAAAACGTGTCAATTACATTCCAACAGCGGATAGTGACTCAAGAGGTGTACTGTAATGTCCGACATGAAACTAAATAAATTCTCTTCCGAACGAATTCAAGGCCTCTTACATTTTTAGATAGATCAGCGGTGATGAAATAGATCATTTGTGTTTCTGACAATATTTACGTTTAAGCTTTACTCAATTGTGTCTTCTTCGCTATTGTTTTGCCGAGAAGTAATCATTGAGCAGCGATTTATTTCAATGTTATACGAAAAGATATTCGAAAAAGCATCGATAATCCATTTCATTATTACTACAGGAAGGTCATATTCCACCACACATCGAGCATACTTTTTAATATAAATATTTGTGGCATACTTACATGATCGGTCAAAGTTAGTTTATTTTTTCCTTAATAAGATAGAAGATGAGAAATCTTTAGTTATATTATTAAAGCAAGTAGGGAAGCAAAGCTAGATTTCGTGTGTGCTCTAATAAAATGGTATGTCTGTTAGTTCTTTCTGACATTACACAACTAACTAATTTGATCTAATCAAAAATCAAGATAAATTCCCTACGTGCGAGCATGACAAATTAAATCTAAAAATTTCTCTTTATTGCATTTATTAAACTAATGCAATTTCGCATTATTTATTTTATATATCCTTATCGGTATATTATGTACAGTGACCTTCAAAGGTATCCGAACACGATTAGATAAGAAATACCTTGCACTCAATACTTTATTCCAACAGGCCGCAGGGCCAGCTTTCTACGTAGAGAGTGTAGCCGTAGTTTTTCGCTCTTACAATAACATTGCATTATATAAACGCATAGTACGTAGACATAGCATAAATTTAAATATGTATTAGAATTAAGGAATTTAATCTTCTGTAGCGTTAAGTGAGTGAAATAGTTGTTCTATATCACAAATATTGTTGTCCGTTGTAGTAAAATTAATAAATATCTACGGCATATATGCCTCCTTTATTCAAATGTAAATCTGTCAGCACAACCCCAAGCATGAACTATAAATATGACCCTAGCATTTGCAGCTAATTTTTTTATAACTTGTTCCGCATTCATTTGACGATTGAGACATTGACATTTTTAATAAGTCATTTGACGTTTGTACAAATAACAAAATACTGTCAACATACCCACCTCCTAATCATTACCTTACGATCTGTCGGATAGTATTTTAATTATTTATTAAAATAGGGCAGTCGAACATAAAATTATGTAAATAAAAAATGACCAGTATGGATAATGGCCGGTATAAATAATGACCAGTATGGATAATGACCGGTATAAATAATGACTAGTATGAATAATGACTAGTATGAATAGTAACCAGTATGAATAATAGTCGGTATAAATAATGACCAGTATGAATGTCCTTCCGTTTCTTAATATAAAATACAGGGTGTTTCATTTAAATAAGATGTGGAATACGCAGGACGTTGAACACGCAATGGTTTTCAGACAAAATTGATCATAACTTTTGAAATACTCGGTATAACTCAATGAGACCTTATATCGAAGGATTGAGGAAGATATGCTTAATCGAAATTTGAATTAGTATATAGTGTATCCCATTTTAAAGAAATGTATGTTTGGTTCACCTTAGCGATATGAAACACTCTGTATATTTGAAAATAATTTTAAAATATGTAGCTTCAGTCTGTCTATGATTTTTGTATATGTATAACGTTTTGTGATATCTTTGATATTAATATTAATAATTAATATTGAGCTTTGACGCACTAATGTCTCATCCTCAACGACAAACTACGGTTACACTCAGCAGGTAGTAAGCTGGTTCGGCTGCTCTTTGGAATAAAGTATCGAGCGCAAGGTATTTCTCCATCTAGTCGTGTCTGGATACCTTTGAAGGTCACTATACGTTTTCTGTATAGTACAAGTACGACTCAGAGCGTCCGAACGAATTTTGTCATCTATGTGAAAATGACAATTCGCATTTATATACGTCGATATAAGCTAGATGTTAATTCACGTTGGATGCACGTGTAATATGAGTACCATGTGAAAATGTAACGCACGTTCAATAATTTAATTTTTTGTTTTGATTAAATTGGTGTCTGTACACCGTGTTATATACATAGTTTCCAAAACTCGTAGTTCATACATATTTCGTCAAATAAATAGCAGTTATGTCAATTAAGTCAAATTCAAATCAAATTAAATAGAAACATACAAAAAGCGATTAAATAGAATTATAAAAAATATAAACGAATCAACTACACGTTCACTAAAAATCACAGAAATAATAGTGATAACAATAAATTCTTTAAAATATTTTAAAAATATTTCAATTTATAAAGTTGTACCTAGTTATCAATTTATTGAAATTTAATTTAAGACATTATATACACATTCAAAAGAATAAGATAAGTGTTTCTTTCTCAATGGTAGCAGTAATTTCAGATAGCACAATAGTGTCTTCCGAGTATTGTCGTGTGGATAAGTTTTCAATTAATATTTCGCCGATCATGCTGTCAGCTTTTACACAAGGTTTCGAAAACCCTATCAAATGAAAACTTACCAGCACGACAACAGTCGGAAGACTGTAATGCAATAAACCACGATCGCAAAAACGTACTTTCAACAACATAAAATATTGCCTTCCAGCCTTCCACGGTTTTTCTTATGGTTCATTCTTTATGTTTGACCGACCGGTGTGCATACAATATCTTCCTCGTGCCTTTATATTGTGTCCCATGAATAAATCTCTAAAATTTAAAACTTTATGCTTATGTATTGGGCCAGCTGAAGCAACAGTATCAAGTGGAGCAGTGACTATACAGTTCAAAATACTTTATCACTACCATATATATGGGATATAATTCGAAGGTACGGTTAGCACCTCTTTTTGGCCTTTATAAGTGCTTCATGTCTTACACCTTACATAATTGACGCCTTAAGGTTTGTTGAGACATGGTATCATTTACTCACTATTTGAGGAGAAAGTTTTGCGAATCATTTTAGACCAATCGTTTATATTCCTATCCCTCCTAACTAACATAATTGATAAAACTACCAGAGCGTTCCGGATCTGTAATAGAACGTTTGGATCATACTAAGAGTTCTCACTGTATACATAAGGTAATGGTCATTTGGGTGATAGCCTTATACATAAAAACAAAGTACTAAAAAAAGTATTCAGTTAAGTGTAAAAGTATAACGGACCTACTCCCTCTGTATCTCCTAGTAGAGTTAGAAGCAAGACTCAGGTTAAAGGAAGAATAAGAGTTAGAACCGACCCAATAAAGGGTACCTCTTAATTCTTTAATGCACCTCCGGTTGTCCCATACAAGATATGGCCACGTGTAGTATAGAAAAATCTCTGCTTCGCCAATTTTTTTGAAATTTTTGCTCTAAATAGAATGTAGTGGAGTAAATAAGTGGGATAAATTGAAAATTACAAATAAATTTGGTGTGAAATATGGTTGACGTAGATGGTATACTGGCATATCTCAAATGTAACAAATATACTCTACAACTAAGACAGTCCGTTTCCCATCGGAGAGGAATCATACCAGCAGGAGAACCTTCATCTCTTTTCGAGGCAAATTCGATGACATTTTTAGTAAATTTTTGTAACACATTTAGGCATAGCTATTATACGAAGCATTCATTTTATCAGCTATAGGAATTTAAATAAAACATTTTATAAAGAATAGTGTTTACAAGTGAAAACTCATTTCATTGAATAATTTTTCGAATTTCTAAAACTATTAAATTTATTTAATATAAAATAACTAATTAACTACGTATTGGTCAGGTACCTACTTATTTTTGTCCATTTAGTATTTAATTCACTTTTATTTAATTTAGTTCGGTGTTCTTCCAAAATTATATTCCAGATTGTTGCACATCTTTGCCTTTTCCTGTGATGATTACGATATAGTACGCAAACACTGCTTCGGAAACATTAATTCTTAAATGTGTGTATATATCAGACGTATGTACGTACAAACATATATTTAAGCTATTATTAAACTAGTTATATGTGTTATTTTATTTCGTCTATAAAGACTGTGAATAAATTTCCTTGCATTAATCCTTCTTTCATTGAGGAAGTTTCTGACATTTTGTTTTGACTAAAAATACTATTTTCATTAAGACACAGATAGCTTGATATCTTTTCAAAAGTTCAGGAAAATTTCATAACATTTAATTAAACTAAAAATACATTCACGCTTTTGTAGTACTTAGGAATGTATATTTTTGAACGTGTATAAATATCGATTACTAAAATGTTGGAATTCCTTGAAGTATTCCATAAATCATACTATAGTTATATATGTATGTACTCTAATTTGCTATTAAGCTTAAATAAATTATTCAAAGAATATCCAATGAATTTGCTACAATTTAGCCGTCCTCACTAAATTAAACCCTTAAATCAGCTTTGAGCCTTTAACAATAGGACCTTACGTTCAACTAACCACAACTATTTATTGTCTTAGTAACTAACTAATTTAATTATTCATTAGCAAACTCAATCTATTTTAAACATCTTACAATTTCAACCTAATGTCTCCATTTGAAGGAAATACACAAATAAAATAGTTAATATATATTAAATATTATAATATATTATAAAATATGTGTGTGGTGTTTGATTTCGATTATATTTACGCTGCTAACTCTAAACATAATCTGATAAGTAAACCATCTTTTGAAGAATTGAGTCAAATGTGGGGACGAGGTAAAGATACATATAATACCTTTAAGTTTAAAGGTATTATATGTAGGTTTAAACACAACTTACACACACTAAACTACACCGCAAGAGTTGCAGTGATAGCCAGACAAGTAATACAGCTTACGGAGTCACTGCAACTAAGCACCCACCACAAATTAAAAAAAAAAAAAAAAAAAAAAAAGTGGTATGTTTAAGATAAATGCACATCTGTTCTATATCTATTTGTGTTATTAAACACAAATTCCGCGAGTTTGCACATAACTAGCTTAATAGGAAACAAACTCGCTTGAAGCTAACCAAATATGAACAAGTTCAGTAGGTCACTTTTTAAATGGGACATGCTGAAAGTGGACCCGATGCTAAATGTGACGTATTGTATAAATGCAAAAAGAAGGCAAGTTTATTAGCTAGTAGGCAAGTGACATTTCTTAAGATCAATTTTTCTTGCAAAAGTAAGAACATACAATAAAAATAAAACAAATTTTGCTCCTTCATTTCATTGCTAAGAGGACAATTAGTTACGAAAGGTTTCGAAGAATTCATTATTAAAAATAAACCTGAATTATACATTGTTTTATTTTCATTTGTTATAATGATTCAGTATTCAGTGCGTGTCACGTATTTTCATATCTTTTTATTCATAATGTAAATATAATAAATGATATAAAAGGCAGCGTATAATTTCATATTTTTATCTAATGTGTACAATTTAAAAATTAAAATGTATGTTGTAAAGAGTCTAGATGTTATCTTAAAATATTTCTTAACTAAATTTTAATCTGAATATGTTTGTCGATATGTTAATCCGAATAAGATAGTAAAACTAAATTGCAAGATTTTCTGTATTTCTCATTAATAAACTGGCTCAATTAAGATTTTTTTCCGTGTATGGTGGGCGCTTTACTTTAATACTACTGAAAATCAATTGAGAACAGAACATATTTTGCGTTATTAATATTTCAAATAAACTGATAGACCTTGTATTATAATACATCATTCGTAATCTAACGTATACTATTAAGTCATTTTAATTCGTAGATCTACCTACATAGCTCTCAAGATGCAGTAAGTGTATTCATGTCTTATTTGTATCTTTCATCGCTTACCTCATACCCACACGTAAGGATAATTTCCACCCTCTGTTTGCATTTACTCAATACGTTACATACTTTATCCCGCTAATTTTCATTACCTGTCCTATTTAAAAATGTACGCATTGTACTTACGTGACGCACCAGATCCAGCAGGACAACCGACCATAACGAACTTGCTTCGTTCAGTTAGATAGCTGCGGATTAAATTGATCAAATGGGACTCCAGGCCAATATTAGATTTAAAAAAAAACAATCATTAACTCTGATTAACACCAAATTCTTTAGTATAATTAATTAAACACAACAGTGTGAAGTTACCTTTATCAACTTTTCTTGCTATCTCGTCAGCGACGTGAACTGAACCAGTTGTATAACAAAACTCTTTCCTAAACTTCTAAACATACTCTTTAAGTACGCCTCCATGATTTTCTCAGCAATCTTCAATCAAATGGGCAATGAACTTATTGGCCGGAAATCGCCAACACTCTCTAGATGAGGTTTTTTTTAGACACCGGAACAGCTAATGATTAGTTCCAGGAACTCGGAAAATATCTATTGTATCTGAAAATGTCAACCAAGAATGAATTATATATTAGGTATATACATTTATATTATATGAGGTATACATAACTAAACTAGTTTCATATTAACACCATTCAAATCAGTTGCTGCATTTTTAATGGAAAATCCAGTTTTGTACTGCAAACCTACAATTCCTATCTTGAAAAATGTTTTGACTGGCCTAAAATTACTACTGGCAACAGCGACTTATTCTCTGGAGCAATACTAACAACTATCAATATTTTCAATTGATTAATCTAACTTGTATCAGACCTATACATTTTCAGCTTATCTGCACCTACCAACCAAATAAGTGTCAATTAATTATAGGTAAGAAGAGCTTAAATCAAAGTCAGATAGTTTATGAAGTAAAATTATTTGATTCACAGTATCGACGTGTGTATGTTAAAAGTGATAAGCTAAGATTCATTGTAAGTACAGCTTGGCATGTACCAAAATAAAGTTTATTTAGAAACGAATTAAAGGTTACTTTCTTTTTCTTGAAACATGACGGGTTCATACTGATTCTATTAGTAAATAAGACTAGTGAAATGTATTAGCTAAAAAAGTTAAATCAAAACATTTGGCGAAATAATATTAAATTAACTAGGTATAAAAGTTGTGTTGCCTAACAAAATTAGTGTTATATTGTCTCGATTAAAATGGTTACGACATAGTCCTTAGTTTTCATTATTATAAAGTACTTATTGTCGTTTAATTCCAGCCGCCACCTCTTCGCAATTATTTCACTGTGGCTTTTGATCTTTTTCACTATTTTATATACCTTCCATATTTTCACACTTCAATTCTCAACCTGTACAAACACTTATTAATTGCTTTAACAAAAAATAAATACAGTCGACACTCTATATAGTGAAAGACCAAAATGTTGACCGAAATTTCACTATAAAGAGTATTTCACTATAGAGAAAAAGATCACAAAATTAACTGGATGTGCATTGTCTATAAACATCGCGATCTTTCGCTTTTGGCTTTTCATTTTCGTGTCTAGTTCTTTGATTCATCTCTCGAAAACCTCAGAAGTCATCCATGCCTTGTTATTACTGGCCTAATCTAATTCCAGAGATTTAACTCCTTTGAAACAACGGGGACTTTTGCTTTTACCTATCAGCAGTAATTTCAGTTTTTCTGAGCCATCCATGTTTGCTCATAACCACTAGTGTCACCCTTTCTTTACTTGTTTTAACACCAACACATTTATCACTTTTAAAAGTTTGTTTCACAAACATTTAAAAAACAAACCGGTTTCATCACAATTGAAAACGTTTTTTGGCTCGTGCTTTTTTAATACACTTTTTAAAACAGTCTCACTCCAAATGTCACAGTCCTCCTGACTAATGCTTGCACTCTCGCCGGACACCGTCTTGAAAACAATTGCATTGCGAATCTTTCAGGCGCTCAACCACCCTTCACTAGCCTGAAAATTAACGCAATTAAATTCTTTAGCAAATTGTTAAATATCCCGATATTGGTATGTTTTGATGCGTAAGGGCCACGTCAAACTGCGTCATTTACATTCTCGTAAGAACACACCCGTACTCTTGCGACTGCTTTCGAACTGCATCCGTTTTCTTGATGATACCTTCGCGACATTTTATTATCAGAGAGATGCAAGTTGGAGAAACACCGAATTTTGCAGCAACATCAAATCATGAAATGGCCAAAATCTCAATAAATGCATAAAAATTGATACATGAAATTCCGGTAAATATTTTATTATATAGAGTGTTTCTATTTTACAGATTCACTATATGCAGGGTTTTTTACATGCAATTTCATTAAAATATTCTAGGGCTTGAAAAAATTGCACTATAATAGTATAGGTATTCTATAACGAGCACGAAATGAAGCTTATTTTGCACGAGTATGAAAGTTTGTAGCACGAGGCAAAGGCTTATTTTGTATTCATACGAGTGCAAAATAAGCATTTCGTGCAAGTAGCATATTATACTTTTTATACGGCTTCCTGCTGTGACATTAATAATAAATGCAAATGTAGGATCTGTCAGTAAATCTGTATCGTCCGTCAAATTGTGACGTTTGTTATATCAGCATACATCAAATGTCATATTCGCTATCTTTTCTTTTAAGATCCAGTAAACGAATTGAATCGCAATTTTTCATTTCGCACGGGCTGCTTAGCAAGTTGCTAAAGCAACGCGTGCATAATGAAATGTGTTTTAAAATGTTTATGGTTATGTTTTAAATAACTGACAGATGACTATATATTTTGTAGTAAGTATTCGTATAAAAAATAAATTTTAATTGGTATAAACACAATTACAATCGACTCATTATTCTCGATAAAATACAATCCTCGAATTCAATTACTTGTGAAGAGAGACGCGAAATGAGTCGTGCGCCCCGTTATCGACCAGATATTTGTTTTTCGATGTTTTTATTTATTCGATTCGGCAACTGCGAGCCGTTGTAGGCGGCAAGCAGCGAGAGTAGCGCTCCAGTGCTGCCGACGGAGGCACACAGCTCTAAGAGGAGAAGGGGAGAGTGTGAGTAAGGTGAAGTTTTTAGGACAGTAACGGAGGGGCTCGCTTGTCCCAGTCCCGCGACTACAACTAAGCACTTCTCCACCTCCCTCTCCTCCTGTTCTTCCCGAGAGGTACAGCAGAGTCAGAGAGAGCTCGTGCCACACACAAACTCATCCTATATCCTCACATTATTGATTTTCCATCTATATAGCTTCGTTCTCTAGCGTCCTGTCCGAACTAGAGAGGTTTTCCTTTGTTGTATGGCGGTCGCTTCGGCTACGGTATGTAATATAACGTTAGCGCAGTGATCATTTTAATCGGAGGTCCCTGTTAATGGATCTCTCCCGGTGACAAACAATGCATTTCGTTTTGCGGCGGCGATACTGGCGACGGTGGTAGTATAGGCAACAGAAGTAGTGGTGGTAGCAGGATTTAGTGTGGAGTGCGCCCACTCCTTTTCGTCAGTTTTGTTCACCTCCCCTCTAAATTCCTCCATCTACTCTTATTCTCTATAGCGTCGCCTCTGCCCCATTCGTGATGTAAAATATTAGTTCGGAAGGTTAGCCTCTGACTAGAATTTTTGATTCACGAGACGTGGGGAGGTACATATACACTCGCGCTCATAAGTTCGAAACAGCTATTTAAAAATTAAACCGCATGAAGAATGGAAGGGATTAAATATTTATCAATGTGATCCTTCGATGTTTGTATTTCACATTAGTGAGATGAAAAATTAATCGACTTATATACTGTACTGCGTCTTACCCGAACGTTATCTAACTTCAGCAAGCGATGCAAAATTACTTTGGACACTGTCGTGGTGCCTAAAATGAGATTTATAGGATTAACCTTAAATGAAAAAATAAAATACAACTAAAGTAATAGTATTCAATAACTACTTCTAGTAATGATTGATACATACCTTAAATTTTGAATCAGATATTAGTAATTAATCGTTTTTGTGGTGGGTACAGCTACAGCCGCTTCCTAATCTACATATAGTGCGTGTCAAGACTACATGGTTTTGTTACAAAATTACCTCGCCGTAAACGATGGTATATTAACCGCAGTACCGATCTCGTGAGAAGTACCAAAAGCGTCGCTGGATAAATGTAAAGCCGGGACAATATGCACTGCTCTATATATGTTAATAATAACTTGAATTCGTTAGTAATTACCGAAAATATTTTATTCTCTAAAACATGCTTCGATAAGAGATACATATAGAATCATTATAGAACATTCCATGACATTTTAAAATTACTTAATTTGTTCAAACACAACATATACTGCAACAAGATCTTAAGTATTCGTCCGCTGCATTACTTTGTAACATTGAACGAAAACAGAAATTGACCTTATACTTATGTTATCAATTTATAACTTATGTTATCAATTTCGACTTGTTTTCCCACGAATGCATTAAACAAATTAATTAAACAATTGAACTAAAATTCAGTATTGAATTTAAATATTAGTTTCGACTTGTTTCCGAAATACGAATGCATTAAGTTTGGAAATTAACCTTAAACACATTGTATTTAAAGCAAATTGGTTTCAGTAGGTGGATAATAATATGGTGTCAAGCAATTCAGTATTGTTGAACACTCTAACACGACAGTCATCATACAAAAACTATCCTTAAAAAGGTTCCCAATTTTTCGAGAGCTTGTGTAGCTCTTCGGGGTTTCCGAAACAAAATAAAACCTCTTACAAATCAGCAAGCATAGCTGACTCTCGTCCTGTCGACATCAGTTAATTTAAAGTATTTATTTTTATTTTAAAACTAGTAGCATAAGTTACACCAAAACTTCAAAAAAAAAAATCCACCGTGAAATCATACCACAATTTCTAAATATTAATCTAGCGTCAAACTTACTGTCGTCAATCATTTTATAGATTAAAAAAATAGCATAATATAATCTAAGGAACAAATACTGAACCATTAACATACATCACTGCGCTTTTTTGTTTTTTTTTTGTGTATTTTCGATTCAATTGGGCAAATAAACACTTGATTCTGATTTCACTAAGAATAGTATTTCAAGAAATATTTGCAATTTAATTGACACCGCCTACTTTAATTGTAAATATATAGACAAAAATTAATCAGTACTTATATTTTCATAGACGTGAACAACAAATGAGCGCTAGTGTATTCGGGTGTACACAATATAATAACGAATTTAGAGCAGTGAGGAGGTAAAGGGAAGGCAGAAAGCGGCGATCCTGCGAATGACGTTCCTGACGACGCTAGCGGTGCTTTTGTTCGCCAACGCGTCGATACTGCAAGAGGCGATGGGAAATGATGACAAATGAGATCCACCAATGATATTGTATTGAATCGGCAAAGAACCGATACGCTCACGGATATATATTATCCATTTATTAAGAAACAAATAATTTATGAATAGGAAACCTAAGATGTCATATTAATCACCAAATACTCCTTTGGATGTATCGGAAATACAATCGCTCTTGGATGAACTGAACAAAGAAATTGTATTAATGTATAACATATTGTCGAAAGCAACTAGATTAGTATGAATTAAAGTTGAATGATTTTTTTGTTGTGTTTAGTATTTATGTGATCAAAGTATCTTGTTTCCCTACAATTTTCTTTCGTTCTATTATTAAAATAATGGTTCTACGTTGCAATCAGAAGCGTTTATCCATTTTACTTGTAAAGTAGATGCACTGGTATTTATAAAATTTGCATAGATTTTCATTCATTCACAAGAAACGTTGCATTATACTTAAAGCATCTATCCCATTACCAGTTACTTTGAAAAGTACCTGATAAATTATTTTTACTACCAGACAATTATTTATAATTGAATAAGTAAATATTATATACTTATATTATTTACTATTTATGCCAAATATTTCCGCTCGCGTTCCCTTAATATCACTATAGATGGCGCTTGATATGAAATTTTTCATTTTTTTTTTTTTGGAAGAATAGTCGAATGATCAGATTTACATAAGGACTCACGGATTATACCTTAAACACTATAATTACTTTGTTTGAAAAAGGACAAATACTATGATACAATATGGCAAGCTATTTCACTTTTTTTTTAGAAAAAAGAGAGTCGACGGAGTTTATTGGAGATGGGTGCCAGAATTGAAACATTCAAAAGGAGATACGTTTATTATAGTCGACCTTTCAGACTGTTGTTTTATTTTTGTTTGCTAAAGTTAGAGTGTTTAAAGATAAATTAAGCCGACAACGAGAGCTGACTCCAATCGAACTCCTGAAGATGTTACTTCTCTTCTTAATATTCCTTTAATTTTCACAATATCTCCTCCATTAATACCAGTAAAACAGCCCTAAATCATCACTGAACTGCCTCCGGGCTTCACAGTAATACATTGTTTTAGGCACGTGCACAGATCTGACGAATATTCGTCCTCGAACACTGCAAATTTGGACTCATTCGTCCATAAAACATTTTTTCAATCTTCTATCGTCCCATGTTTGTGTTCACAAGCGCACACTACCACTTTCTATATATATTTAGTTCTTTCAGAGGCATTTTAAATAACCATTACCGAATCACGACAATGTTTGACTGATCTTGAATTCATCAATCCAAAGTACGTTCTTCTAACTTCTGCCCAATTCCTATGACTTTTAGACCACTGTAACCACCGTTTTTGACAGCTCCGCGGAGCAGTAGCAATTCTTCTAAAGACCTGCTTTTGAACTGCGTTTAGTGGCGGTTATAGAAATAGATCGCGCCCCCTGTTAAATATTATTTTTACAGTGTAACCGAACATCCGTATTTAAACTGGTTTACTAACACCCTAATTCACACCAAGCATGATAAGAATTACTCTGTATAATGATCGGAAATACGCAGGTAACATTTTATAATTCCAGACCTACTCTATTGTAAACCGGGTTATCGACCATCCCCTAAATATGATTTCTAATTAAATGATATCGAAGGCTTCCACGGTCTGAGTCTCTGTTATGAGGGCTTCCGGGTTTTGACCGCGTCATAGTAAAGTACATATATACAAACAAAAAAATAAAACAAAAATGAAAAAGAAAAATACAAAAAATATATACAACTTACTCAAACTTGAGTTTGAGTAAGACTCAAGAGTTTGGGTAAGTTGTATATATTTTTTATATTTTTCTTTTTCATTTTTGTTTAGATATATATATTTTACTATAACGCAGTCAAAACCGCGAGGAAACCTGAGGAAGCCCTCATAACATGATTTCTAATTACCTTTTATTACGATTAACGGAATTTTCTTCCTATTATTTTATTCTAATGACATTTCCGTCTTAAATACTTTATTATCCCAATTTTGTTTTAGAAGTTTTTACAATAATATTAAGAGCAATGTATATTGAAAAAAAAATTTATTCTAATAATTATTCTAATCCTAAATTCATTCCTAATCTTAATTTTAATGATCGATGTACATATCTTCAGAAACATTCAGAACAAAAACATTTTGCATACGATCTCCATCAATTTTACGGATTTACCGTAATCTCTGAAGGCAGAAACCAGCTTTTCAGTTAGAATCGGTAAAAAGAAACTTTAAAGCGGAAAGAATCAATATTAACAGTTCAGTTGGACTAAAACCAATAATTATTCTACAACGACGGATATAAAGCTGTGTAAAATGTGTTCACATTCTTATTTTTTGTTTCCCATTTAACAATGATTAAATGTAATTGGTGCAGTTTTGGTTGACCCTATAACTTCTACTGCTAATTTTGTTTGTTTTGTTCTGATATGTGGTTTAGCTACTTTGTAGCATTCTAGTTAATTACACGCCTTAATTCAACTTCTATTGTAATTGTAACTCTTGAAAGACGCCGAAGTAATAGTTGAAAATAGAATAAATGTAATTCCTTCTGAATTATTTAAATTTTTCTGCCACCCCCAATAAATTCCATTGACTGACTTCTCTTAAACAAGATATTAAAAAAAATAAGTTATCAGCAACGCATGTTTCCTGTCCTTATCTTCTTGCACAGCAATCAGAGATCATTTCAATCGCGCAACAACTACATGATATCAAAAGGTGAGTCTAGACCGCAAAATTTTCGCTATGTTCGGTTCAAACTATACACAGCAAGAGCTGCTGCGCCTGTAGTCAGACAAATGATACAACCTAAGAAGCCGTGCAACTAACACCCTTCCCAGATAAACAAAAAGTTAACGTCCAGACTGAAATATAAATCTGGTAGTCTTCACCCTTGTTGATGTATGAAATATATTTGGCTTTGGTACAAGATTTTCCAAAAAAAGCATTAGTTCTATCACAGTTCTCTCATAAATCCATCCTTCGATAAAATGTGTATTCGAAGTGTCGTTTTTGTGATCGTGTCTATAATGTATTTCGATCATCTGGAGTCTCCAAAGCAACCCTAATCTTATCTAAAAATAAAACATTTCAAGTTCGTGATGTACGCAATGTGCATATATATATATGTATATACTGTCATGCAATCTTCTTGATGTCAGGCACGCTGGGTTTGACGTTTTCAAACTCCTTTAAGGAAATTCCGCAAAATAACTAAAAAGTCTGTCATCACGTATCATTTTTTGCTTTCAATTGGCTTGATCCAAGTCTCTTTATGTAATTCGAACCGATTATGAAACTCAATACTAGATGTGATCTGAATTACGGAATCTGTGGCCGCACAAAAAGTAAATCATAAATTATGGTGAAAAATATTTAATGATGTAATTGATAAGAACGAATGGGAAGCAAAGTAATAAAAGTATGTCTAATGCTGTGAATGTGTTAATCTAACGAGCAATATAAACAGGAAAACAATTAGTTCCATCAAAAACAAAACTATTTTCCAAGACTTAACATCTTATAGTACAGACTTTTATTTTCTGATTTTCGAAATGGCGTCGAAAAATTGAATTCTTAGTAACCTTTATAACCTTATTTACTTCCTTAGAAACACACACACTTACTGAAGCAGAATTCACGAATCCAAACTAGAATAGATTATGCAAATAGTTACTCAGAAATTTAGTAACTATAGAATATATTACACTAGATAGTAACTTTGAAAACAAATCTCCAACTCATAACAGCTATTCATAACTTGTTCATTTCCTCATGAATGAGCATGATTAACAAATCCCAATAACTTACTAATGTAAGCAAATTCATGTAGAAAAAAAAATCCAATATTGTATAATTACAGTTTAAACTATGTCGAAAATCAACATTTAAACCCAGATAGAAATTGAAAAAGGTTTCGATACTAAATAAGTGACTGCGTGCGAATTACATATGCGTACTCTGAGAACGTAACGCCACCAC
Organism: Holotrichia oblita; assembly: GCA_023690525.1. NCBI lineage: Eukaryota > Metazoa > Arthropoda > Insecta > Coleoptera > Scarabaeidae > Holotrichia > Holotrichia oblita. Next base: position 169,294,066 of record CM043016.1, read on the forward strand.
AGTAAAAGAAGGAGACGAAAGAGGAGGAAGCAGAAAAAGAACAAGAAAAGTAACGAATACATATACGCGAGCACAAGCGGCATCGGTACGACGAGAGTGTAGATAATTAGAACGAGATGGGTAGCGGTTCGACGACGGCAATTGACCCGCAACGTATGGCTGGCATGATGGCCGGTCCCTCATTGGAAATTCTTATTGTTCAGAATTGCGTTCCACTCAAGATGAAATGTTGCTTTTGTTACTGAGATAGATGGCTGGGTCCGTGTCGAAGACCATACCTTCGCTCGTAATTACGAAGAATCGTCTTAAATCATTTCAAAAATATGTTCCCAAAAAAAATCTAACCTGTGAAAAAGAATTGCTTTTCTAATGGTATTCTATCCACAAACACGCGATAAATTTTTAGACAGCATCAACATGGCATTTCTCGCAATATTCGTATTAGCAATCCGATTCAAATTGTTACTATATTTATCTCCTCTCACCTGCCATTTAACATGATCGCTCTAGCTTTTTATATTTTTCCGTGGATTGTCTAGTAGCCTATCACAGAGAAACGGTTTGTTACACTTTCTTTTAAGGAGCTACACGAAGATCGTGATCGTATTTTCTATATCTGTTATTCAACATGTAATTGTAATATCCAAATTAAATTACTATAACCAAAAGATTTCTTTTTTTTTGTATTGGAACTGCACGATTATTACCTAAAGTAGTCAAGCACCAGCCTCAATGCGTATTTGAGGAAATTCTGCTCAGCAGAGCTTCATTGAACCGAGGGTTCTTTGATCTACTGTATTAACTCCTGCAAGGCGATTTGATTCCTTTATTGTACGAGTATACATAAATATTTCCAGTCTTGTATACCATACAAAATGGCAATACCTTCTCAGACGGTGATCCCGGAAACATTAAACAATGGCTTCTCTGTTACACGATGCGTGTGTTTAGAACCCTTTCAAACATCTACCATGCCCTTCCCGAGATCGTGAAAAAAATTCGTTTCATCATAATTGGTCGCCCAGAACTCATCACACATCAATTAACGCTAGCGGAAACCCTCACTCACTACCTAATTGAATGCTTTTTATTATGCTAGGATAATTTGACCACACGGCTTTAAAGAAAAAACGATTTTTCGTTCTTCTGTTTATTGTATCTCTTGGAATGCCATATTTGCTTTAAAATTGCTGTAATGCAGCAATGCTAATTTTGGTTCATCATAATATTTATAGGTTGCTCCCGGTTTCTTTTTTTTTTCTTGGGGCTGCACTGGCGGAAAAACCGTAAGCGCAAGCTCGGCCATAAGGAAGGCCTATTGCTCATAGAGACTGCCTTACGCGGTTTTTTCTCATACGGGCAAATGCCGAGAGTTTTACAGTGTCTTATGCCAGCAAGTGCATTCCAGTGGGAGCATTGCCTAGCAGCGAGTTCAGATCTGACAAAGGCTTTGATGCTGCCATAAGAGTTCCCACATGTAGGTACTGGACCCACGTGTGGTCCTTCGCTGGCGCCTCTAGTTAATTTGTCAGCCATTTCATTACCTCTGATTCCAGATAGTGACCTGGCACCCATCTCACAGTTATGCTGAAACGTTTCGCCAGTTTTAACCTTTCCGCTTTCCGCACAGCTCTGGATTGCGATTACTTAGGTTTGGAAAATGGATGCAGAAGTCCCTAGGCTAAAAGCTTCACCCTCGGTTTCACCATCTTTCCAAATTCCAATTCCCGTGCCGTTTGGCGTTTTTGAGGCGTCCACAAACCGGCGAGATACCTCCTGTCTCGGTTTGTGGACGAGAGTTTTGGCAGTCTGTTGGAGATGTTTACATTGTATCCCCCACTGAAGCTGAAAGTGGGTGAGATCTTGTCCACCCTCATGGACAGTGGTATTGTCTGCTCTATGTAGGTCAAGATGCTGGTATGATCTCCTGTTTTACCGGAAAAACTCCTGCATCCATTACATTTTGCCCTGTAGGCTCCTAGGACTGCCTCCGACCATAAAACAAGCTGCAGCGGAGGAAGCCCAAGGATCGCCTCCATCGCCGCAGTCGGCGTCGAGGACATGGCTCCAGTGATGCCTAAACAGGCAATCCTTTGGACTTTGCTGAGTGCGTTGGCCGCATAGCCCAAACTAGCTTTGTGCCACCAGACCAACGCTGCGTAAGTTATAGAAGGTATTATAACTTTCGTGTACAGCCAGTGTATCATCATAAGTTTTAGCCCCCACGTTTTTCCAACCGGTTTCCTCTTATAACACCCCATTGTTTGACGTACCTAGCTGTAAAAACAAATTAACTTAAATATTTTCAAGTCTTCAAAGCGGACACAAATACTTTCATTTCTTGTGTAAACCAAAAATATAGTCAAATTAAATTCCAGTATAGATATTCGACACATACATACATATACAGTGTGGAACAGCCAAATGGAATAAATTCGATAACAAATAAATGAAGGTGTATTGGGAAAAACGCTTGGACACGTCGATTTGTATTTTTAAATGCGCATTTTTTTCAAAAAAAAAAATTATACAGGGTGTGTCATATGACAGTGGCCAATATCAACTTTCTTATTTTAAATGGAAACCCCTGCATATTATTTATTTTTTGGGTTCTTCGGAAAATTCTAAACATAATTCATGTACAACGTCCCATACCTATCTTCAACTGTTTCGGAAATATTAAGTGTTTTCAGATTTATTACGAAAATTAACATTAAAAAAAGAAAATTATTTTATTTCACAAATTCGCTACATTACACTAAAAACCAAATAAGTAATACTGATTATTTCTTAATAATGTAAAAAAAAAACAAACATTAATGTCAATGTAGTAAATGTTCAAAATGCTCGCCGCGAAAGTCTTGGCAACATGCTAATCTGGTATAGAAAGGTCTTCTAACATTACTCAACATCTCAGGTGTGACTGATCTAGTCGCAAGCGTGATTCGTCTTTTTAAGTCATCTAAGATGAGGGGTTTAGTTTTGTATACAAGACTTTTGACATATCCCCGCAAAAAGTAGTCTAATGGCGTCAGATCAGGAGATCGTGCTGGCCATTCTATCGATCCGCGCCTCCCTATCCACCGATCTAGAAGAATTTGGTTCAGGTACTGCCGGAAATTGATTGGAAATGGGGCGGTGCTCCATCTTGCTGAAACCATACTGTATTGGCAGGAACTTGTGGGTTTGCTGGATTAGGATATAAGTTTGTGAAAGTTGGCACAACATTATTTTGGAGCAGTTCTAAATATTTATCTCCATTCAAGTTACCATCAATGAAAAAGGGACCTACGATGTGATTTCCAACAATTCCTGCCCAAACATTAACTTTTTCAGGATATTGCGTATGTTCCTCTCTCATCCAGTGAGGATTCTCATTAGACCAATAGCGGAAACATTAACTTTTTCAGGATATTGCGTATGTTCCTCTCTCATCCAGTGAGGATTCTCATTAGACCAATAGCGGCAATTTTGACGATTAACATGGCCGTGAAGTGTAAATGTGCTCTCATAAGAAAACAAAATATCTTCTAATTGGATCACATTGTTATCTAACATTGCCATCACCTGTTCACAAAAATAGGGGAGAGTACTGTACGTTGGGACACTTTTTTTGAAACTTTTTTTAAATGTATTTTTTTTCAATAAATTAATTATCTATTGACGCATAGCTGTTCGCTATAAAGCCTAGTACACAATCATAGAAATTTGAATTTTTATTTTTATTATGAATACTTGAGAAATTAATTTTTTTAACACTTGGTTTCTGTCCCAAGGTACATTACCGTCCCTTACCTTGGGACACATAGTCATGTACCTTAGGACGAGACAATAAAATACCAGAATAAAGAAACATTAGTAGAAAAAAGAATTTTTATTGTTATTATAGGCATAAGGTAAGTACTTATTCGACATTATATTTTGCGAATTCTACTTCAAAAAGCATGAAGTTTGTTTGCCTTGAGGTGGACCCAACAGGGACTGGTGCAGGCAGTTTTTTAATAACATCATTAATTGAAAGTTCATAAATTTGAGCTGAGCTATAAACAAATTTATTTCCTAAAAAACTATTTACTTTCTTAAGATAACGTACTTCTAAAATAGAACCTCTTACTTTTTGAATTTCCACGATATAAAAATGTTCTGTCCTTTTACCGGCAACGCGCGCTAATGCGTAATCGCCGTCTCTTATGTTTTCTATTTTGACGTCATTTTGTTCTTCTATGTCCACTGATTCTGCGGCCTCAAGTTCATCGTCTTCTGAATCGTTGCTTGAATATGATGCTTCATCTTCCTCTAAACTGCTTGAGTCATCGTTTTGGAACACTTTTCGTTTTATTACCTGTACTTTTTTGGTGACTTTGCATTTATTTTTCATATTCCTCGCTGCTTCTTCGTTTTCTATTTCCTCTTTTTCTGGAGTGTCAGTCAATACCCGACACCTACCAGGCTTAGGTCCACCACGGCTTACCTTTCTAGCTTCAGCTTTCGGAAACGGTCGTACCTGTTCAGGACTAACAAATTTTGCCAAAGTAAAAGATCCAGACTGCTGTGGTTGCACAGAAGACTCAGCAGTTGAGATGGTGGAAGTATTATCTGTAGTTGGTTCAGGGCGATCAGTTACTGAAGAGCTTAAGAATTCATAATCTTGGAATATATGTTCGTTGAACGGATATATTCCGCAGACCCTAAATCCCGCCAAGATGTTATGAGGGGTATGTGCTAAGGGATAAGCATTTCCCACGCACTCACAGATATCATAAATTGTCATTGGTTTAGGACTATTTTTCAACAACCACTCGCCACAAGCCGAATTATAATATTTTTTAAGCGGTCCGAAAACTCCTCTATCCAGAGGTTGGAGTTTATGGCTTGTGTGCGGTGGAAACGTCAAAAGGACTACTCCGGATTTCTTGGCCAAATTTAAAACATCCACTGTAATATGGCTTTTATGGTTGTCAATTATTAACAACACCTTTTGGTTCATTGTGGGTCTGGAGTGGTTAATAAAATGTTTAAGGAAGTCGTAGAAGATTTCGGAGTTTGACCATCCTGAAGGGTGAGCAAAACCGGTACTCCCTGGCGGTGCTCCCCTTCAGCATGTGCTCCTTAAAAAATACTCTGGGGAACACAAAAGCCGGTGGAATTGAATTACCTATTGCATTTACGCCTGCGATCATTGTAACATTGATGCCCCTTTCCCCTGACGTCATGTGTCCTACTTGTTTGGCTCCTTTTGTGGCTATGACGTTGCAAGGATTATGAACTGTTGACAATCCAGTTTCATCGACGTTATAGATCCTCTCAGGAGCAAAATGCTCTCTTTCCATCAAACCCTTTAGTTTGGTGAAAAAGGTGGACACATTATGTCTGTTGAAGCTTGTGGAACGCGATAAACTTGTTGCCTGTGGTTTGCGTAAAGAAAGGGCATCCTTATGACGATTCATGAATTCATAGTACCAGTTTTTCCCTGCTAAGCCATTTGTAATCCAGGATTCAGGAATTTTCTTTTTATTTACTTGAGCAAAATCAAGTGCCAAAATTCTAAATTGTTTTCTTGTGAGCCCATAGTGTATCTGTGATGCTTGTTTCAGATAGTTTGCTAGCTTTTCTTCTTCTTCAGGAGAAAAAACACGATTTATATCACATCTCGCATTATATTGGAATTCTTCGTTTTCGCTTGCTTTGTGTATCTTCAAGTGCCTTGCTAATGTAGATTTAGAAACTTTAAACTCCAAAGCAGCTTGTCGGATTGACCAACTATTTTTCAATACCAAAACTGCTGCCCTTTCAACATCAGTACTCTCGACTTTAACTCTTTTGGCCCCTTTTTTACTCCTCGGCATCTATAAATAATAAATCAAATTCAGTATTGTACCTTGGGACAGTCCCAAGGTACAGTACATCATCGTGTCCAAAGGTACAAGACACTACATCTTTTTAAAAACATGTCAATCATAATTTTTAGGTTAGAATTAGATCAGTTTTTATTTAACACATTCATACTTTACATACATACACTTGATATACAGATAATAATCATACTGAAAGCTACTCACTTTATTCTCCAGGTAATGAGCAACTTTTAAAACTATTTTACTTTTCACTAGCAAAATAACGGCCTATTAATAACAACGATAATTGACTGACATCTGGGGGGAAACTGGTGACACGTATACTATAGACCAAAACGGTTATAGAGAGGTTTATTATAAGTTTTGTCTTAACGCCGATAGGTGTCCTTTGATGAGTGTCCTAACGTACATGCCGTCCCAAGGTACAGTACTCTCCCCTACGTTCTCCTATCGAAATCGTCTTCCATGAGCTCCTGAGTTGGCATGATTTTATAGGGATGCATTTTACTTTCCTTTAATACTCGAAAAATTGATGTGTGGCTAATGTTGAACAGTGGGGCTGCTTTTCGACCAGAATCATGTGGGTTTTCTTGAAACTCAAGCATAATATCCAATTTCGTATCATCACTTACTGCATTGGCAGTTACTTTTTTAATATGTCTTACATGACCAAGCTCGCAAAACGGTTTTTCTATTTTGCTAATTGTTCCTTGGGATACAGGCGGCAAATTTAGAAATTTTTCGTGAAATAAGCGAGAAACTTCCATTTGTGTCCGTGTGTTATCTCCATAACCAATCATTTGTAGAATGGTTATTTTGTGCATTTCTGTTAAATGAACCATTTTTCTGATATTATTACGTACAGTTAACTAAATTCAAACGACAATAGCACTGACACTGATCACTACTGTCATGCAGGCAGACAACATGTTGCTAAGGCTATGAGTTTTTACGAAAATAAACAAAACGGTCTTTGTATTTTTTTAATTTCATATCAGTAAAAAGGAACGCAGCAATGGTTTTTGCTTACTTTATCAATATCAAGAGCTAAATGGGAAATAGATTTTTAGTGTAATGTAGCGAATTTGTGAAATAAAATAATTTTCTTTTTTTAATGTTAATTTTTGTAATAAATCTGAAAACACTTAATATTTCCGAAACAGTTAAAGATAGGTATGGGACATTGTACATGAATTATGTCTAGAATTTTCCGAAGAAACCAAAAAATAAATAATATGCAGGGGTTTCCATTTAAAATAAGAAAGTTGGTATTGGCCACATGACATACCTTGTATAATTTTTTTTTTTTTTAAATGCGCATTTAAAAATACAAATCGACGTGTCCAAGCGTTTTTCCCAATACACCCTCATTTATTTGTTATCGAATTTATTCCATTTGGCTGTTCCACACTTATGTAAACGTCATACAATTCGTTCTTTAAGCTACATAAACGAAGTCTTTTTGGCAGAGTAATAAATCCTATTGAGTTTACTTTACATTTAACATGCACAAACAATAAATATATTCTTTAAACATGACTGAAAATAACAAGCCGCACAGACCTGTTGCCGACAAGTACCACGTGCAAAACGAACCACCATGATAACATATACTCTCTTGCCAACCGTAATTTGAAAGAAAAGATTATGTCTCGTATCAGCATGCTCAAGTTACCCAAGACGGTAGTCATAATTCATTTGCTTTCAGCATGTGTCGGTTAATGATTCACTCCTTTACCCCAGCTAACATCAATTTTGTTGAATATTGTATGTTGTATACAACTTTTATCAACTTTTTCGATTACTTAATTTCTATAATTTTTGTATGTACTTTTCTGGGACTTGCGTTTTCTTAATAGCCACAGGTACTTTTTCCATAAAGTGTAAAAATTTTTGAATTAATGCTTATAAATTTCGCATAATACATATGTACATTAATTATATAAAAAAGTTTTCATTAGGAATATTTTAAAATATTAAATTTAGAAAGAATTTCGTGTATAAACTAATAACAATAATACTTTACACAAATTTTACTAGCAATTATGTGTACTTCGTTGTGGTTGAAGTTTCGTCAAAAACATGTATGCATGTCTTACTTATAACAAGTAAGTAAATGGTCTTTAATAAGACAAATTTATTTTTCTTCAAATTAAGAATATACACATAAATAATAATACAAGGTGTAAAAACTGTATTGTAAAATATGTAAATGATGCAATTATTTCAGCTACGCCCATTCACCCGAGATTAATTATATGTTATAAATTTTATTCACTTTATGAGAAATTATACGTTAACTTTATTTAATCACTTTTAATGGCCGTTTAGGTAAAGTTAGAAAAGCATTAATGAATAATTTTATTAATAAGATGGAATTATCATAGAAAAGCACTTAGTGTTAAATGTTAATCATTTTTGAATTGCGCGCCAATGTAACTTATTTTAGTTAGCATACATAACCGAATTTCATTATTCTATATGACATGTATGTATGTATGCTCTAAGCATCAAGCAAAATAGTGTTCGTGTGTTCGATATATTTTAAGTAACCGTTATATTAATACAAGTGTTATAAATGTATAGGAAGTTTGTAAACATAAAGTAAAATAAAAGTTAAAATAAATTAATAAAACTAACAGGTTATGGGCCCAGCATCTTGTTTTGTCAGATGTTTTGTTAATTTAGAAGAAAGAAACGAAATTTACACTTGTACGTAAGAAAAAATCTTTTGTCAGCTAACTTTCGCAAGGGTGTCCGAGAGTATCACTCCCCGTCAGCCAACGAGAGACAGTGCCAGGAAGATTCCGACAGTGAGCAGCAGTCATCGACAGCCAAGACTACTCGATAAGAATCGTCAGTCACACACAACAGTAATAGTAAGATAAGTTAGCATTTGAATTTCTGTATTAAATTATTAAATTTAGTTTGGTGAGCTTCAATATTTTTAAGTAAACATGGATTCTGTTCGATCTCAGTTAGAGTATTTGTCTGAAAATTCACAAGGTAACGTAAATTATGCATCTTGGCGATTCAAATTAGATCTAACCTTAAAATCAAAAGACTTATTTTTAATTGCGACGGGTAAAACAAAGAAACCTGAGGATACGGAAACAGACGAGTCTGTCATAAGTTGGAATAAGAAAGATATTGAGGCTCAAACGTTGATTGGTTTAAATGTAAGCAGTAATATAGCCAAGAAAATTTTAAATTGTAAAACATCACATGAAATGTTGTCAAAATTAGAAACTTATTACGGTAAAAAGTCAGATCTTACCATTGAAGGTCTCCAAAGACGTTTTTTTAGCTTCAGTTACGATGTCGGCAAGTCTGTCATTGAGAACTGTTTGACAATTCAGCAATACGCTGAAGAACTAGCTGCTGCAGGGGAATCCGTAAAAGAAAGTTGGGTTATGACGAAAATTTTGGGTATGTTGCCTCCGAAACTGCATCATTTTAGAACAGCTTGGGATAATGTGATTGGGACTGACAAGAATTTAGAAACACTATTTGAGCGCTTGAGACTTGAAGAGGACAGGCTTAATGGAACCGAAAAATTACAAGAAGAAGCCGCATCACAAAATGCGTTTATGTCAAAACATAGAAGACCAAGCCAGCAAGGAAGTTCAAACGTAGAATGTTTCAAATGTGGAACAAAAGGTCATGTAAAGAAATATTGCAGGAACAAACCATGTACTAAATACCTAGAGTACTGTAAGAATACATATCCATGCAACAACTGCAAACAAAAGGGACACTTTGCCAGGGATTGTCCAACTGATAAATCCGACAGAAACAGTAATGAGAGACATAGCAAGTCAGACAAACACGATCTAAACAAATCTAATCGTCGAGCGTTTATTACAGTCAGCCTATCCACTGCAAATATGGATAATTTGAATTCCGAACAAGATCAAAGCGATATATGGTATCAAGACTGTGGAGCCACTCAACACATGACTTTTCATAAGGAATGGCTGACAGATTATATCGAACTTCCAAAGTATACCAAAATTATTATCGGAGATGCCACTGAACTGGATGGAATAGGGATAGGTAACATTGAAGTGGAAGCCTTCGACGGCCACAGTTGGAATGAAGTCATTCTAAGGAATGTACTTTTTGTACCTCGGCTGACATTTAACCTTTTCTCAGTTAGTGCGATGCTTGACAAAGGATATATTCAGAATACGGGTGCAGCTGAGTCCATTTTTACAACAATCGATGGAAAAGAAACGGTGGCAATCTCTAAACGCAATGGTCAACTATATAGAATGATGTTTCGTCGACAGGAGTCTGAAAAATGTTTGATGGCTACTTCAATTAAAGTGTGGCATGAAAGGTTGGCACATCAAAACATACAATATGTAAGAGATATTTTAAAAAAGAACAGTGTAGATTATGTTGACGACTGGAATGATTATGTCTGCACCGGATGTGTTTATGGCAAACAACATCGCGTTTCGCATCCGAAAAATGAGAAAGTAGCGGAAAGCCCTTTGGACCTAATTCATGTAGATCTCTGTGAGATGAATACTCCATCGCTAGGAGGAGCTAAATACTTTCTGTTATTAAAAGATGACTTTTCTCATTTTAGGACAGTTTATTTCCTGAGGAGTAAGGATGAAGCAACAGCTAAGCTGAACATTTACATGAGAATGGTGGAAAATCAATTTGGAAGGAAAGTTAAAAGCCTTAGGTCAGATAATGGAAAAGAAATTATAAACACAAATGTCAAGAAACTTTTAGAAGAACTAGGTATATTTCACAGCAAATCAAATGCATATACTCCTCAGCAGAACGGTCGTATCGAAAGAGAGATGCGTACAGTTGTTGAAACAGCCAGATCAGCAATACACGCCAAAGATCTAGAAGAAAATTTGTGGGCTGAAGCCGTAAACTATGCCGTATTCACAATAAACCAAACGGGAACAAGTTCGCTAAAAGGAAAAAGTCCTGCGGAATTGTGGTTTGGACGTCGGGTTAAACTAAGTAGCCTGAAAAGCTTCGGTTGCGAATGCTACGTGTTTATCCAAACTCATAAGCGAGGTAAAACTGAGAAAAAGTCACGAAAAGGAATTTTTGTTGGCTATGACCTAGATTCACCAAGCTACAGGATTTTTCTGAAAAATGATAATGATGTTATCAGCTCCGAAAATGTCATTTTCGATGAAAAACTTGAAATAGAGAAACGATATACGAAAGTTCAAGTTCATATTAATGAAAATCACGAGAACATTTTGGAAGAAATTCATGGAAATGACGTATCGTCGGACACAGTAAGTCAATCAGATCATGTTAATACCACCGATGACTCTGATTCATTTGATAGATCTGTTCAAACCGAAAATGTACGCCCAAATCTACGCGATCGTCAAAATTTGAGTAAGCCTGCTAGATTTAATGATTTTGTCTTAGAAGATGAAATAGAAAATCTCAGTACTGCCATGATCGGAGAAGTTCAAGACATTCCTATGTCTAAGGCGTTGCAAGATGAAAGGTGGTCTAAGGCAATGTCCGAAGAATTTGAATCTCTGATTAAGATGAAAACATGGGACTTGGAGAAAGTGCCCGAACGTGTCAAGCCTTTGACGTGTCGCTGGGTGCTACGTGAAAAGCAAGATGGTCGATTAAAGGCCAGGCTGGTTGTTAGAGGTTTCGAACAAGAAGAGGGGATCGACTATTCCGAAACTTTTAGCCCAGTAGCTCGTCACGTATCAATTCGTTTAATACTGAGCTTCGCAGCATCAAATAGCATGAAATTGACTGCCTTTGACGTAAAGACTGCATTTTTGTACGGAGATCTAAAAGAAAAATTTACATGTATCAACCAGAAGGATACAACGATAATACTGGACGAGTCTGCAAGTTGAATAAAAGCTTATATGGATTAAAACAGGCTCCGAAAAATTGGAACGATAAATTTTCAACATTCTTGAAGACTTTAGGGTTCGAAAACACGGATGATGACCCGTGTATCTACTACAACCAAGATCGAAGCATTATAATTGCTCTGTTTGTAGATGATGGATTGGTTGTAGGAAAGAATGTCAAAGATATGTTGCAAATATTGAATCAGTTGGGTAATAAATTCGAAATTACATTTGACAGCAGTATGAAGGAGAGCATATCATATCTTGGCATGGAAATTAGAGTCAGTCAACATGAAATTTTTGTGAGTCAAGCGAAATACACCAAGAGTATATTACAACGTTTCAAATTTGATACAATGAATGCAACAGCTACACCAATAGAACGAGGAATGCTGACAGATGAAGGAAACTTTGTAAATGACAGACCTCTGTCCAAATCAGTTCCATATCGTGAAGTGATTGGCAGCTTATTATATCTCGCTACAATCTCACGTCCTGACATTAGCTTTGCTGTCAACTACCTAAGCAGATTCAACAGCAAGCCAATGGAAAGCAACTGGAAGATGGTAAAACGAGTACTTGCCTACTTGAAAGGAACCATAAACTTTGGAATCCGCTTCAGTGGAGCAAGTGATCTCGTCGCTTATACTGATTCGGACTATGCCGGCGATATACATACAGGACACTCTACCAGTGGAGTTCTTGTAATGAGAGGCGGGCCAGTTGTATGGTACGCCCAAAAACAACGTTTGGTGGCTACATCGACAGCAGAAGCGGAATATCGAGCAGCGGTTTCAGCAATTGACGATATCTGCTGGATTCGACGACTTGGCAGGGAACTGGAAATCCTCAAATCGGACGAACCAACTACTCTATATATTGACAATCAATCTGCCATTCACATGCTCAAAACCACGCACGAAGGCAAGATAACAAAAGGCAAAAAACACATAGATATCCCAAGAAAATTCATTCAAGAGCACGTGGGAAAGACCGTGAAAGTGCAGCATGTCAAAAGTTCTGATCAGCTTGCCGACATATTTACCAAGGCATTAACGCGTAAATCATTTCTAGAATTGCGCTCAAAAATTATTAAGGAGGAGTGTTAAATGTTAATCATTTTTGAATTGCGCGCCAATGTAACTTATTTTAGTTAGCATACATAACCGAATTTCATTATTCTATATGACATGTATGTATGTATGCTCTAAGCATCAAGCAAAATAGTGTTCGTGTGTTCGATATATTTTAAGTAACCGTTATATTAATACAAGTGTTATAAATGTATAGGAAGTTTGTAAACATAAAGTAAAATAAAAGTTAAAATAAATTAATAAAACTAACACTTAGGATCTGAAAATATTCAGAAGTTATAGTTTTTAACTGTTCTGGGATAATTTAGTCGTTTTCACTACCTTCATAAATTTCGTACCATTCAATGTATCATATCATCATCTATCATAATAATCACTTTTGGATTTGACTATTTTATAAAATTTCCAAATTCATATATGGTAACGACATTTGGTGTCCTACCATAGATAATATAATACTAACGTACTAGAATGAAATGTATATATTATCTATGGTGTCCTACATTACCTTGGTAAGTAGTGGTCAAGTAGTTCACACAAAGTCATGCTGTGGTTACAATTACACTTTGTTACATTAGATAAATTACTCAGCAACAATTTAGCTAACTTACGCTATTCAATAAAATAATTATACCCTTAATTTTTCGATCAGTTGTTTAGTATATGCTTTCAACCAATTTATCTGGCCATTTAAATATTATATCCACACAAATGTCTGAAAAGCGCTTCAGCTTCTCATTCATTACATTACTTTAAAAGATTGCTGTTAAGTACTAGATCAAATCGTTTTAAATATCTGAAAATTAAACTACACTATAATACCTACTAGATATCATACATTATCGGTCTAATATAGAAAAAAATAAATTTGGTAATAATTTTAATTTTACAATCTCAATATAACCTCCTCTATTTACAATACATTTATTATAACTTGTAAAAACAATATGGTGGCAGGATGGCAGCTGAAGTTGTCTAGTAACAATAACGGAATTAAAGAATACTGATACACCACCTCTACAAATACAATCTTTTTTCCTTGAACAGCATTATTGGGTGAAAATTTGGTTTAAGGGAAGTTCCACAAAGTAGCACTACATCCATAGAAGACGAATTCAAATAATTAAAGAGACTTCGTTTGTATCTGGAGTTAGCTTTAACATTCCACACCATTCATAGCCTTAGTGAATAGTCGCTTGTACTATTACTCGAATGTGCTGCAGCCATGAACGATTTTGATAAATATCACAGAGATGACATGTAGAGATTCAACTGTTGAGATAATATAAATGACTTCACTAGAGTTATATCTACCATTGTCTATAAAGAAAATGACCAAAAATTCAAAATAGATCTGGAAGTAAATCTGAAACTCTTGTATTTGTTGCAACCAAATGGAATGTTTACGAATCTTGTTAAGGCATGCATAGCCCTTGAATTTGACTTCCTAACGAAGGAATCTGTTTTGTAGTACTCTGTCTGAAAAGAGACATAAGAGGACTACCAAATTGGTTGGTTAACAACGACAGGAGAAAAATTAGTGTCATCACATTTTATTAAACATGAATACTTCGAAAAGGTACTGAAACTACATAGTTAACATAAACTTTTTGCCTCATAAAATGTATAATTATCTATACGCACCTTCACCACCTTAATTCTCTTCTGTTTTAAAAATTCAGAACAAGCTATTTTAAACAATATTACTTTTTTTCGGTGCTAAAGTGATTTTCCAGAACATCTGAACTTTGACCTACATTGGGTCCTTAGTATAACCATACCGATTACCGTTAAAGCATTGTATAACTAGAGCTATATTGAAAAAAAAATGATATAAATTTTGAAAACGACTTTCCTTTCAAAATAATAATATCACTTGATATACTGGATTGGTCGACTTTGGGTCCAGATTGAGTGTATGTGAAGCAGATTAGTACAGAATATACAGAAGCGTACGCGTAAGGCTTCAGAATTAAAGTGAACTATTAACTGATATAAATAACTCTTGGCATGACCTTAGACCAGACTATTGTAGAAAACTACCTTTCCATAGCCAAAATTATCAATATTTATTCAAATTTATATCGTAACGAGCATATCTACTCACACTTAATACCTGTGCACCTCATAAATGCACCTTTCAAACCACAATATTTAATTTTCAATATTTCCAAATCGATTTTTAAGCACTGATTGCCCCGAATTGCTCCAAAAGTAGGTATATAAATCATATTGTTGTCATTTCGTCCTGTAAACTTCACACATCACTTTGTAGACACAAACTTATCAAAGTTTCATTACGCGTCTGTACTTATTTAATTAATATTAATTAAAACAGCCTCTATCGTCGAAGCGGCTCTACCTGGCGCAATTAAGATTGTTATAAATGAAACACGTCAACTAAAAGAACAGAGAGAATTTAATTTTTCGTTCAAGATCAAGCCGGCTTTACGTACGCTTTCCTCCTGTAGCGTACGGACAAATGAAGCAACAGTCATTTGACAGTTCTACCTTTGAAAGCCGAGGGTACGTTCGTTGTAGAATTTAAACAGGTCGAAATCCATCGCAAATAATACAAAAAGAAGACGTGACGCCATTCTACCAGTGAATTTTTAACGGCGGTTAATGTACAGACTTGAAAAATGTTGTGTTACACGAACTCGATCCGGTCGATTCAGGTAAATATGTTCCTCCTCGCTTTGTTCGAAGCCTCGATAGTAGTTTTCTCAACAGGCGAAATGGTAATGTGGAATCGTCGTCTCAAGTGCGTATTAATGTAATATCCGAGCAGTGTGTGCGCCTTAGTTCTAACGTTTCTTCGATCTCTTGACGTTTGTGACAATTAATCGATTATAACCTAAGAAGAATATGACCATAATCGAATATGGAATGGATACGCGGTCGAAAATATGAAGAAAAGCTAATGAGATCGTGTTCGGCAGTCATCGATCGCGTCTTTAAGGTAGTGTACGTATATCTATACCGTTTCCTTTACACTTTGTGTTGTTTTGAGGTTATATGTCTAGAAATAACTTTCACTCTAAACACTTTTAGAACGCTTCCTCGCCGAAGCTATAATCGAATATCATTACAAATTATTTCAATATTCGTAGAGTTTATTTTACTCGCGTATTACATTATGCATTATTTTTCTGTATGGTCGCATGTTATAGAACGAATTTATAAACACCTGCAGAGGAAGTTACTTAATTTAAGTTTTCTTTTTATTATTAATGTCGTTAACCTGCTCAACATAGCACAACTATTTTTTTTATTTATACACATGTTTAAGTTATGTATTTATTAGTTGAATGAAATTTATCAATCAACCTTTTTTTACGATTTTAAGAACGTTTTAGCGGCCATAACTGACGTTTTATTCTAAGGTTTTTGGAAACTTTTAAGTTGGGGGTGTCGATAAGTTAGTAGTAATTTATAAACATAACCTCTTAAATCTTAAATAAATAAATGTCAAATTGAATCTCCTATCAGATAAGTTCATCGAAATTATTGATGTAGATGTCAATAATTAATAGGTATTTTACAAATATAATTTTTGCCACAGTTAAAGCAACACATACAACGACAATGGAATTGTTGGTCTAAATCGGGTTTTTGTGTTATTTAAAAAGCATTTCAAGATGTTGGCACTAAAAGGCGAATTTACTATTTAGAATTGTGGATTCGCGACCTTTGATACCATCAGGCCTATCAAAGTTAAATTTTTTCTTGTCAGAAAATATAATCTTGGCTGTTGAAGTGTCTTTTTAAGGATGGTTTTGAAACGTTTTTTAGCCACCGGAAACATTTACTACCGGATAGAATTTGTACACGTCTGTTAGTTACTGCTAAATTTAAATTACATTTTATTTATTGCGCAATTACATTAGCAAAAAAGCCGAACTGGAATAACGATAAGCGCTGCCTTCGAATGAGTTTTCGTGTTTATGAAATCATACAAAATCGTCGTTAATTCCTATATTTATGAATAACAAGTTTGTACAGGGTTGTCTCACATCAATGTTGCCACGTGTTTACTCCGAAACTAACTAATGGTGATAATTTGCAATAAAATCCAATTCAATTAAGATGCTATTTTATTATTCATAAAGTTCTGTTATTAGAACACTCCTCGTATGAACATTTTTCCCGTCTGCCGCCATTTCATTGATCAATTTTCGATTATATAGTAGGTATAGGTTTATTCCAATTATATAGGGTTAGTAAGTATGGAGACGGTGGTTTATTGTCGGTAATACATACCCTATAGGAAATTATGTTCAATAGATTCTTTTCTCTTTACAATAGTATAATTTTATTTCATATTTTTAATAACATTATATGAAAAATAAAATATCAAAATTTTTATTTTATTACTAGAAAAGCTTGAAATGTTTTCTAAGTTTTCCTAAAAGTGTAAAAGCTGGCAAATTGATGAACGCGCAGGCAATTTCTACGGGTCGTATTTATTATCTTTAAGAATCCTATTGATAGAAGCTCTGCTAGTGCCAATTTCGTCAATAACATTTCCAATTGATGTATGCATATGTAATTCATTATAACTAGCGCGTTAACAAAATTCCCGGCGTTTCTAATAGGTTGATTATAACGAACGACTGTGCAAACGCACAAAACAATCACGATCCATTTGTTTGTTCATGTATTCATCAAGTGTAAATAATGCCGACATTTTTCGTAAACTAGTCAATTATTTGGGAACTAATCGATACAGTAACAGAATAACAAAAAAACGCAAAAACCAGTAACTTAAAACAGATACCTAATTAACCCCAAAAAAGATTATGTGTGCATTATAATATATCTACATTCGTATAGTAAGAATACAGTGAGTATAATAAGCTTAATTTTTTTATGAAAATGCATTTCTACATACAAACAATAAATCCTTTCCATTTCCTATAACAATTGGATTAATCCTATTATACAGGGTGTTTCCTAATTGAATGTCAATATTGTAGCGGTCAATTTTTTGGTCCATTTTAAAAAGTAAACTTCATATGAACCTATGACCGAAACGTCTGTCAAAATAGGTAGCTGAAATTGCGTACGAACGCCACTGGTGGAATTAAGAAAAAATGTGGTGCACTCTGCCACTCTGATATAAAATGAAATTTTTAAAATCGCAATTAAATCATTACGTTTGGCCACGTCCTGATGATATAGCCGAGATAAATGAAGAATTTATATTTTATGGACCTTTGCAACTAATGGGCAATGATCCATTTGAACTGAAACGTCAGGACTTGTTAAATATAATACAGAAATGTAAGGTGATGAAAATCGAAATTACTGAAGAATAATATTTTTTTTTTTTATTTGTTTATATTCAAATCGTTTTAGAATATATTGTCGTTTTGTTTTAAAAACTCTTGCAAATGTTTATATATATATTTATTAATTATATACCTTCAAGTTTGTTATCAATAAAATTTTTACTATAATTTTTGCAATTTTTATATTTAGTTTACAGAAATATGTCTTCTATAATAAATATGTTTACTATTAAAAGTAAAAATTCGCGTAGTTTGCGTAATTCTTTGTCCAGTGGTCTACTGTCTACTTGATTGTAACATAATTTATCCAGTTCATTAGTTTTTAAAGAATTAATTATTTTGACATTTCTCCTTTATTTTAGTATTACCATTGTACAATATATTTTTATTTTTAATCATTCTGTTATAATCAGAAAATTCTGTGTTTTTTTGTTACTATTACACTTAACATATTGTTTTCTCCTACTGATGCATAAGTGGCAAATAAATTTGAGAAATATAAAAATTGTAGGAGCAATACAACGTAATACTTGGTAATACATACTGAGTTGCACTGGGTAATACTTGGGAAATACTGGGTAATACTAGGAAATACAAGGTAATACTAAGAAATACTTAGTATTTCCCAGGAAATACGAGGCAATATTTAGTATTTCCCAGAAAATACGGGGAAATACTAGTGACGAAGGAAATAGTGTACAGATTTTCGACCAGCGGTTTACCCCTCGTATGACCTTTTCAAGACTACCAACACTGCTCTTGATATGGAATTTAGTACATGTAAAGTGTTCCGACGAAATAGCTGTGATTTTTGTTTACGTGTGGTGGGTGCTTAGTTGCAGTAACTTCGTAAGCTGTATTACTGTATCACTGGCTATCACTGCAACTCTCGCGGTGTAGTTTTTGTGTGAATAAATTCTGTTCAAATGACTTTGTGACAACATCATATCACCTTTTATAATACCGCGCTGTTAATCACGTTGCTCCCAACAGTGAATGGCAAGTCGATCCGGGATTCAACTCTCTGAAAAAATGCCACCGTCCCTCCAGAGAATTGAACCCCGGCTCCTATCGTCCTCCCACAACGATAGTCAGCTGCCTAACCACCGCGGCCTTCGACCCGTTATTGATGATAATAATGATAAGGATAATGTTTCCAGAGATTTTTTGAAAATGTAAAAGTGGGGGAATGAACAGTATTAAAACAAACAAAAAATTCTCAGAACGCATTTTTGTTTGTTTTAGTAAATGTTTGAAATGATCTCAACTTGTTGGCAGTAACATCGCCTGTATAGTTTGAGGAAATATATTTTGTGTATATATATGCTTAACCAAAGAGGATTCTCTTCTTGTCAATACTCACGCTTCTGCTGATTTAATTGCTTATTCGTTATAAAAGGTGACTCGTCACGGTGACGAACTGAATCTTGAATTTTTTTTGTATACTTAATAAAATAAACTTATCCAAAATTAACGCACCACGAAAATTACATGTGAAACTCGTTCTATTTTTGTAACGGTTATTCAATATTTCTTTATGGTGACATAAAATGATTTCATTAAATAGTACTACACCACTTTACATGTAATTTCTATGAAAATTTAGTAAGGAAACTTATGTTCAACGATAATATTAAAAAAATATTAATTTTATTAAAAGTTAGTAACAGGTTATATCGCTTCTGGATGGCTTGCTGTTGAATATTTTTCCATTCTTGAACGACAATACGTTCCATGTCTTTTAAGTTATTACTGCAGGTAACTGTAGCCTTAATTGTTTTTTATACCATGCCAAAGGTGCTCAATAGAATTAATGTCTGGGCTTCACATTGGCCACTCCATCATTCGAATATTGATATCATGCAAGTAACCTAAAACCGTTCGTGCTACATGCCATTGAACAAAAATGTTCCCTCTAAAAGAAACAATAGGCATACAATGTTCATCATCGATATTTTCTCGATAAAACTTTTGGTTGACCTTTAGTGTATAACGACTAACTTTGTACGGACGTCAAAGCAAATTCTAGAACCAGCTCTGTCTTTACTATGTAATTATTTCTGGTTTCATCTATAAACAAAACGTGATTCCAATCGCGGGCGGTTAAATTTGTTCATTTTTTAACAAATCTTGGTCTTGGTACTTCTTTCTAACTTGCAAATAGTCAATTCTGAAGTGTTTGACTAATATTTTAGTAGATACGAAATTAATTAAATATCTTTCGCATGAAAAGGCTTACAAATTCTGTTACCACATATTACCATAGAATTAGTAAACAATAAACTAAAAACTATAAAATTATTAGTTAATTGTATAGTTCTACTATGGATTGCAGTACCAGAATGTACGAAACATGACTAATACGGTAGCCAAAGATAACACCAACACAGACCAATTCAATATTATGTGAAAGAATTACACAAAAGAATAACGCCGGAAATTGCAATAGAAAATGTTAACATTTATCGTCACAAACCAGTTAGAGTCGCAACTGTAAAGAAGCTGATTTATATGGAAGAATTGCGCTACGAAAACCGATCCTACGCAAGTAAAATAAAATGAAACGTTCGGTCTAGACAACAGACCACAAAGATTGAACGTTGGAATAACAGAAAAAAATTTCTCGGCCGACGAGTTTAAATACAAAATCTTTAAAATTAAAAAAAAGACCATTTGCTCGCAGATCGACGAGAAAAAGTACTCTGCGATCAATCTAATGCGGCTGAGATTGATAGCAAGAAAGTTGCTAGGTATATTATTACTTGCGAACGTGTATATTACTGTTACCTTGTCCAACATTGAAACGTTTAACTGTTATTGATCCACGTATCTTCTTGATTTTTCGGATGTTTGTTTTTTTACTTTTTAAAGACATAATGTTTATTTTAATGATTTAAGTTAGACACATTTCTTACTTATTTATTCTATTCTCTAGAAAAAGCACTAAGTGACTTAACCAAAGGTGTCGAAGACATTAACGAACAAATAAATCTAATCGTTACTAAATCTAGATAAATATCTATCGACTTAAATAGTGCAGCTCTAATTATTTAGAAAACTTTCTTGTAACATGTTTTGTATTCATATTGCAAATATTTGGTTTCAACTCTACAAAGTGTTCTTGATTTTTCGGATGTTTGTTTTTTACTTTTTAAAGATATAATGTTTATTTTAATGATTTAAGTTAGACACATTTGTTACTTATTTATTCTATTCTCTAGAAAAAGCACTAAGGGACTTAACCAAAGGTGTCGAAGACATTAACAAACAAATAAATCTAATCGTTACTAAATCTAGATAAATATCTATCGACTTAAATAGTGCAGCTCTAATTATTTAGAAAACTGTCTTGTATCATGTTTTGTATTCATATTTCAAATATTTGGTTTCAACTCTACAAAGTGTTCTTCTATTCTTTAACATTTATGTAGTGATATCATGTAAGCAAACATTAAGTTATTGTCTCTAATTCAAAGTAAAACTTACTGACTTTTTGGTGAATTCCATTTGTTTAGATTATTTTCATTTCATTTTTTCTGTATAAATTAGCGATTTTAACATTTTTTTAATATCAGTACAGTACGTTGCAGGAGCAAATACTAAAACTTTGTGCTAAATAGAGACATACAAAACACAAGAAATCTCAATTTTTAAGTTTTGCTGTATGAAATCGGCAACATCGGAGCGCACTCATCTTATCAGCTGTTGATTAATTAACCCAACCTTTCCAGGGACCAGTAAAGGGGGTGCGAGACAAATAGATGTTTTATTTTCTTTTCTAAATTTTATGTTGTACACTGTACACACTCTGCAATTGGAAAACATCATCTGTGAGGAGAAATAGTCGGTCACACGCTTTAGATGATTCCATATAAGCACCTTGACCTAACATTAGACGGTTGCATTACATCAAAAATACTATCCGTATAAAATCCAATCTGTCCAAAATTTATTTGAAGATGTCTACTTACGACATAATATTTTCTGATAACGCCACATTTTTTATTAATGGATTTGTTAATACACAAAATTATCTTTTTTGATCAGTGAGTCCCTATTGGATAATCGAAAAACACTCATCAGCATCCTGAAAAAGTCAACATGTGGATTGGGATAATTAATTATTGACTTTTAGGGTCATACTGCCAGTGTCCCATTGAAGAAGATCCGGATATTCTTCACATATTTAGATGGGTTTTTCCATATCGCCGTATTGGTGAAAGATGTAGTGTAAAATGGCCTGCAACATCCCTTGCTCTCACCTCTCTTGGCAAATTATTAGCATAGTTGCTCTAAATAGCCGGTTAAGACGGAGAAATTTGCAGCCTGACGTTATAAAAAGATCCGCGAACCGTTTTTACTATAACTTTGGTGCATTTCAACAAATGTTGGAGATCTGTTTCGACTCTTCAATTGACATGTGTGTGTATTTTTCCCAAAAAACGCCGTAAAATTTTATTCCAGACTTTCCTATATTGGTAATGGTAAAGTTGTAGTAAAAATTAAATATAACAATTATATGGTAATATTAGAATTGTTGAGAGTTACGATAAAAATTGCAAATTGAATGCAATAGCTGAATTAATTTGTTTGCAAATCATATCCCTCATTAAAAATACTCATCAAGCATGATATGCAAACAAATCATAATCCAAGATCGATTCGTTAACGAGATAATACATAGTAGCAAAGAGACAGGTTTCGCACAAAATGATTAAGTTAATTACTAACAGATACTCTACAGATAAGCACATAAGGTATCAAACCATCGAACTCTTTTATATAATTGTTTAAACGTGACAATATTTGAAATTTAGTCCAATTTAGCTTAAACTAGATATTTTCGTCGGAATCCTATATCTATAGTTACACGGCGTGTAGTTAGAAAAAGAAACCAAGGTAATTTTCCCCTTCGACGCAATCTCTGCAATCACCTTCGCACTCTCACTTAAAATCTGATTAAGTGGCAAAGGGAAAAAATTGCCCTTACTGGTGTAGAAATACTGTTTTTGCACAGACAAATTTTGCCCTTTGTCAATTCACCATTCCATTTCCCGCACTCCCATTCGAAATTACACAAGACTTTTTAATTTATTTATTAATTTATTTTTTACAACAATCGACTTTTTTTGGACTACTTCACTATATAGTCATTTTTAAAGAGGATATGTATTTAGAAAAAATAGTACCTTAATCTTCTAGATTGTTATCAATGATTCCTCCCAAACAATCCTTTAATTTTGTATGGCAAGAAAAATTTGGAAAAACCAGGATAAATAATGAAAATTTCACTTGAATTGATACAAAACCTTCTCAGCGTATTATTGATTTGCCTGCTATAGTTTAATGTTTCAGCGTTAATCGTAATTTGTCTAAAACTATTCCGATGACTCTCAATAGCAAAACTAAGATTTTGTTAAGATTACTAATCGTCTTACTTAAAGTCGATCGCCGTTTATCTTCTACCCGTGCAACACAAGTATTGGAAAAACTAGTAATCAAAATGTATATTTAAGCGATTTAAAAAATTGTTTGAACAGCTTTTGCATACCAATACTACAGTATAAACAGCGGCATCACAAATAGGCTAAAATATGGTTCAAATGTCGTATTGAATATATTCCGTCTGCAGTAACTGAACTTATTGTTAGAAGACTAGTGTTTGTTCGGGTTTCCAAATAAATGCAAAAATTCATTTTACTCTCTTTACTATTATAATTCAAAGTTGTGTTGTTTGAAAACAAACCGAAAAAGAACTACATATTTATATAACTGAATAAGTCACGAGAAGGTAGTAAGTGCTAGGTTCCGATAATGTGATTGCTTATATATCTATTCTTTTCTTGGTATAAGAAACACTTTGCTGCCGGCATACTGGAATATAAATGCTACAAATCTACATATTTTAATACCAATTTGAACATCAGAACTGCTTCGCCGTAGTAAAAAGTAATTCTGTATCGTTGTATTGGAGTTAGATAAGTATTATTGAATTGAAAGAGTATACATTTGATGCACATGGCAGTTAGTTCTAAAAGCAACAGCACCTGCAACATTTGTTTTGTTTTTAATAAAAATATAATACATATTATATAGTTACAACAAAGAGTGCAATGTTTCATTTTTCAAAAATATCGTCAGAACAAATAATTGCAAACGAACTTTATTTTTAGTTTTATCAGCAGATTTATAAGTATGTGTATAATAAACTTAGAGTAGATAACAATAGCGTTGCACAATGCACTAAAAATAGGGCTACTAATATAGGTCGAAGGTCATGGCCAAGAGTGTAGGTCAAGTCCAGGCGTGACTATCTCCCCACTTCTCTGACCTTGATTTATATACGTATAGTTTAGTTTTGTGATAATATCAGTTGATTCCTTAGACAGAATATTTATTTGTTAGATTTACGATGATGAATTAATAAAATAAAATAAATGGTATTTCCTTCACTAGTCCTTCACTTTATCAAAAAAAACTACAGTGTAATATTTTCTAGTAAAAAATAGTTTATTGTGTATTTATTTAATAATTTGACTGTTAACCCGATTTAAATAAGACATAGATATTACATTATTAATAATTATTTAGCAGGCTATTACCGATTTTATAACGTTTAACAAATATTAAATTGAAAATTTTCCTGGACAACAAATATCTGTAAACATTGTACCTTTATTGGGCGAAAAATTGCTAACTTTCTGTAGTGAAGTTTCTCGGTGTTATTCTAGGACGAAATTCATGTAAAACACTTCGAAAAGACCGTAATTGCATACTTGTAAACTTATAGTAATCTCTTTGTTAAAATCTTGAGACTTGTGCTCAATGATTCGTCACTAGTATATGATAACCAAAACAATAATCGAACAACGATAGCAAGCTTTGCTGCAAAATAAAATACAGCAGCTTGCTTGCTTAAGCATTATAGTTGAAATTTAATTTATCAGACCAATGTCATGGAAACTGTAGAGCATATTTTATTCCATCTTCAAATAAGCGAGGTGATGATAGCTACTATCAAGCAAGCAATACTGATTAAAAAGGGGGTAAAATACTGCGACACATGGGAATCAGATGGATTTATTCTAGAAAATCTATCCATACGTACCTTAGCTTCCAGGTCAACTCAAAACAGAAACACAACTGGGCTAGGCACTAGCAAACAATGACTGCGTAGCCTTGGGCATGACTCGCTTTTGATTCTAAACTTACTTAGAAATGTCTACAAGTCCTCGATGTTCTAGACATCTGAGACATGCATTGCTTATTAGATTGCAAAGAAAGGTCAAAAACCACGAAAAAGCTGGTCTCCAAAAACAAGCAATCTTGTCTCTAAGATACGCAAAGGACGTCGCCTTTTCAATCGCAGAGGCTATTCAAGCGGCATTAGATCTTACGTGAAGGCCGTGAGCTTCAAGAACTTCTTTAAAAGTTGGGAAATAAATTAGTTCTAAAGGTTTAAATGTACTTACTAGAAAACTTCGCGGTTCCTTTGAAGAAAGCAGTAATGTAATTATCAACTCATGACCATTCTTATCTGATCTATTTGCTAACATAGCTTATATTCTTTTTATGTCGTCTTAAACGCCAAACCAACCTCTATAATATTCATTTCGACTGATAATGCTGTATTGCTGAATATGTGTATCTAATTTAAATGTTTATTTACTTTTTTTGAATAGTGAAATACTAGTTATAAAAGGACGATTGGATGACCACAATTTGTAACATAAACAAGGCATATGTGAGTAAAATAAAAGTTGTGCTAGTATCGAAATTTTGGTTTCTATGATTTAATGGAAAAACACCTGCAGCTGCTAATTAGCTGCATTATTATTAAATTGCGGACATTCGGGGGTTGAAAAACGGAATGAGATTTCATGCAAATTTTCATTTTCTTTACTAATTCAAACTTGTTTAGTATTTTAGAATTCAGAAAAAATTAAAATTTTTGCTTTATCCATCAAGTCAGAGATCTCGCACATATCACAAAGCATATAGAATAAAACTAAAACACAGGGCGATGAATACAATCTTTTCCACTCGGAGATCGAAAATTCGACAAATGCCCGGCTAGATTTTTTCGTTTTTTTGAAATATCTGCTATTAAGAGAGATAGGACCGAAATCTCTTCGGTGCAACACTCAGGACGATGAGTACAATCTTTTGCACCCCTCGTAGGTCGAAAATTCGACAAATACCCGGCTAGATTTTTTCGTTTTTTTTTGAAATATCTCGGCTAGTAAGCAAGATAGGACCGAAATCTCTTCGGTACAACACTCAGGGCGATGAATACAATCTTTTCCACCCTCGGAGTTCGAAAAATTCGACAAATGCCCAGCTAGATTTTTTCGTTTTTTTTGAAATATCTCGGCTACTATGAGAGACAGGACCGAAATCTCTTCGGTACAACACTCAGGACTATGAGTACAATCTTTACCACCCATCGGAGATCGAAAATTCGACAAATCCCCGGCTAGAAATCTTTCGGTTTTTTAATTTAAGCGAGATTAGACCGAAATCAAAGGCGTCAATGTGCCTTGCTGGGAGTTTGCCCTCTCGTTTAGATTAACAAGGTGAACCTACTTGCCGAGGAGGAAGCAGATACATCAAACGGTTATCGAGCTAGGTAATATTTATATGATGAAAATGTTGTTCAGAAAAATTTATGAAAATGTAACGACTGTACAGCGCTGAAACGAGTTAATGTGCCTTCCTGGGAATTTGTCCTCTCGTTTGATTAACAAGACGAACCAGCTTGCCCAGAGCGAAGCAGATTCATCAAACGGTTCTCGAGAAAATATCGATGAAAATTTTAGCCCTATAAGGCGTTAATGTGCCCTGCTGGGCGTTTGGCCACTCGTTTAGATTAACAAGGTGAACCTATTTGCCGAGGAGGAAGCAGATCTATCAAACGATTATCGGGCTAGGTAATATTTATATGATGAAAATGTTGTCCAGAAAATTTATGAAAGTGTAACGGTCACAGCGCTCAAAAGCGTTAATGTGCCTTTCTGGTAGTTTGTCATCTCGTTTATTTTAACAAGATGAACCAACTTGCCCAACACTCAGGGCGATGAGTACAATCTTTTCCACCCGTCGGAGATCGAAAATTCGACAAATGCCCAACTAGATTTTTTTCGTTTTTTGAAATATCTCGGCTACTAAGGGAGATAGGACCGAAATCTCTTCGGTACAACACTCAGGGCGATGAGTACAATCTTTTCCACCCGCGGAAGATGAAAATTTAGCCCTATAAGGCGCTAATGTGCCCTGCTGGGGGTTTGGCCTCTCGTTTAGATTAACAAGGTGAACCTACTTGCTGAGGAGGAAGCAGATCCATCAAACGGTTATTGAGCTAGGTAACATTTATATGATGAAAATGTTGTCCAGAAAAATTTATGAAAATGTAACTGTCACAGCGCTCAAACGAGTTAATGTGCCTTTCTGAGAGTTTGTCCTCTCGTTTAGATTAACAAGACGAACCAACTTGCCCAGAGCGAAGGGGACTCATCAAACTGTTCTCGAGAAAATATAGATGAAAATTTAACCCTATAAGGCGTTAATGTGCCCTGCTGGGCGTTTGGCTACTCGTTTAGATTAACAAGGTGAACCTACTCGCCGAGGAGGAAGCAGATACATCAAACGGTTATCGAGCTAGGTAATATTTAAATGATGAAAATGTTGTACAGAAAAATTTATGAAAATGTAACGGTCACAGCACTCAAACGAGTTAATGTGCCTTCCTGGGAGCTTGTCCTCTCGTTTGGATTAACAAGACGAACCAGCTTGTCCAGAGCGAAGCAGATTCATCAAACGGTTCTCGAGAAAATATCGATGAAAATTTAACCCTATAAGGCGTTAATGTGCCCTGTTGGGCGTTTGGCCACTCGTTTAGATTAACAAGGTGAACCTATTTGCCGAGGAGGAAGCAGATCTATCAAACGGTTATCGGGCTAGGTAATATTTATATGATGAAAATGTTGTCCAGAAAAGTTTTAGGCATTTTTGGGTTGGCTATTAGTTTTTAAAAATTTCATATTTTTAATCGGCATACCTTCAAAAAAACATAAGTCATCATTCTGTGACAAATAGCTACCCAAACCAAAACCAATTTTCGGTGGATGTACTGGTGGTGATTATTTACGCTCCACATCCTCATATTAAAAAATATTTCATAGGTCAATTGCAAGCAGTAAAGAGCTAAATATAGATCGTACTTAAGGATACGTCTACAAGTGCCGTAAGAAAGATCCAATTTTTGATGTAAATGTCACATAGAAAGCTGAGGATGTTTTTCTACCACCTTGTCTTACCGTTTCTTCGTTTTTAACCGTTGACATACCACTACCCTTTTTGCAATCCAAGTTTCCTGTTTCTCTGAACGGTTATCTCTCCTGTATCTCTGATAGAATAAATCCATTCACCTTTTATAAAATAAATTTTAACCATATTTCTGTTGTCCATCATATCCAAAGGCTATTATTAAATAACTAATAAATTAGATTAAAAATAGCTAAGAGATATTTTGAACTTGTCAATTCGGCTTTCGAGGATTATTTGTGTCTGACATTTCGAAGATTAATGTCAATTCCTTATGCTAATACGTGGATTACATCTACCCCACTCGTTCATATAAATTGAACGAAAAAGAAAAAATGGTAAAAACAATATTCTCAACCGTTTATAGAAATTATTGAAGAACATCGAATACCTTGAACCGATTAAAAACTAGTTCGCAACTCATTTCTGTCACTTGATCGATAATGAGACTGTACGTCATTCGTTCATGTATCGACAATTATCGCTTCGTGGCACATCCGCGTTTTTTCAAGATGGCATTGTAAAACACTTGCTATTATTGGGGAGAAATGTTCCACAATTGTTTAGTCTCCCATTTGGGTTGATTGAACTTTAGAAATATTCGATTTCAATATGCTACAACTGCATGCATGTCATTTTTCCAAAAATAATATGCAAAAAAATCGGAAAGAGTACGAGTATGTACAGCCCTAAGAAGAAAACTAGTAATGTGTCTTGGTGTCTTATTTTTAGAAAATTTATAGAATGTTATTATACAAAACCATTATAAACAAATAGCACATTGAATTAAAATTAAAATTTAAAGTGAAAATTCATCAAAAAATAAAACAGCTAACAACAGCAACAAATGTTGTACAAACTTGGCAATAAACTAGATCTTTATTATCTTAAGAATTAAATAAACAATGTACAAGAGTATTTATCCGTAATGAAACATTTATCTTAACTACATATTTTGTTTCAGATTATGTTGCACCATGGGCTGAATACTACATTCTGGATCGCTGAGCCGAAGCCTCATTAACATCAGGTAAATATGAATTATAATTTGAAGTATTCCCGAAATTCTGTAGGAAATTCTATTTTCTGTATTTCCTCATTAATAATACTTTTTTTTTTCACCAACAAAAATACGATCAAAACAAAGAGCAAAAATAACTAGAATAAAAAAGAATTCTTATTCATAAAGACAATTATTTTAAACATAACCTTTAAATATCATAATATGGTAGTATATCTTACCTTGTTAAAACATAATTTAGATTAGGTTGATTTAAAGAGGTCATCGCCATTGTAATAAAATAGGAACAATGGTGCACGTATTGTTATGCACGGACCGCTGAGATTTACGTAGCCGTTCATTATACAATTCTGAAATGTGTAGCATATCTAATGATAAACAATTTTTGCGATTCCATTTGACAGATTAGACAGTTTAAAGCAGTAAAATTTGTCATTCGTCGAAAAATAGCCGTATATCTGTTGTCTGCCACCGAAGAACAGTTCCTGAATCAAGGTAAGAATTCTTTTACTGCTCTTGGTGTCCCAATACTGCCGTCCAACACCGCAAGCTCATTTGTGATACAGATATGCGCTCTCACGCATCTAGAAATGCCCGCACTTATAATCCGTGTGTCATTTACCTGACCCGAAACGTTTTGACTGCTTTAATAGGTCTGCTTAACGTGATTTTCTTGTTTAAAGAGTTTCGATGCATCAGACTAAGTCTTCCTAAAAAGAGGAAGAGAAATTGTAGTGTGTACATCTTTGTAACATCTACGTAAAACCTACATTTAATTTTGAAAGTAGCAATCGTTATTACACTAGACCTATTATTAGTTTACGAGCAACGTAATAACGGTTTTACAATTGAGATATACATACCTAGTATTTAGGTTGAAGAATCTAGATACACTTTCATATATCAGATGTTAAAATTATCCGCAATTGTATCGCTTCTTATACCGTAAGTTAGTTAAGCAGATGTTATATTGATGTATGGGGTGTTCTTCAAAAATGTTTAATATTTTAAGAGAATATTGAAACTGAAAGTATTACAATTATATTGACGCAGTAGTTTTCCATTACAATTAATATTAATACTGAATTACAATGTTACAAACTTCGAAATGAAATTAAAAATCGCGATTAAATTCTGTTTCAAACTAGATTTTAATGCGACAACCAGTTAGAAATCAACACGAGAACCATTTAAAAGCGACGTATATTCACTTGCAATTGTATTTAAATGATTTTGACGTTTAACACAATTTTGGGTATCATCAGATTATGTAAAAGAATCAGATTTGCAATCATACGGACGTTTTAGTGCCTATAAGCCTAATAAGGCAGTATTCTGATGTATTGAATACAGTTTCTATGATTATTATGCTGTACGCTATGGCTGTTTGTAGTTACATGTTCTATTTTTCTAAATTGCTAATCATATATTCGTATATTTCACATGCATAGCAATCCAAAATGACCAATTTGTTGCCTAGTACACTGATCTTAAACTCAAATGGTGTGCAATCAGTTACTTATGTATGTATATGGTCGAGTGGGATATAGTGTCACAAAAAGTGTAATTAATTAAATCAGAAAAGCCTTTATTACATGATCTTCTTTTGTGTCTTTAAAGTGAAATAAAAATATTCTTATTTTGACATATTAGATTGTGACAATGTCGCTTCAATACCTTCCATTGGCCCCGATTGACTCCAGAGGAAAATCAAAGATTACTCTCCAGGAAATCTGACTATAACAAAATCAATTGAATGTCCTCACTTGAATCTACCAATGAAATTGACTTGTCGCTAAAATATGAATTGTTTCCTCGTTCAAAATTTGAAAGAAGAATCTTTATAACCTGCTCTACACCGTTTCTATTCTCTTTGATATCATTTTCACATTTAGGGATTGCTTTCTTTGCGGTTCTCTTTCTTGAATTATTTCTTCAAGTTCTTGTTTATCAATTCTATGTATCAATTGCAATGCAATTCTTTCATTTTCTCTCTTTTTTTTCAAATTAAGTCTTGGTTCGGCTTTTGTAAATTGTAAATTGAGTTAGTCCGAATTTTTCGAAGAAAAATTGCTGTTGGAGATGAAGCTGAACCGGTTAGATATTGTACAGCATTTATTAATAAAGGGTTCATTTTTCACTCCTAATAGCTTTATTATGCATTTAGGCTTCTGCAAAGTCGTCGTACCAGTTTCATAAAGGCAGAAAACTGATATCGTCGCCAAAACTTCTAAATTATCATAAAACATTGCGGCGTTGTGTAAGTTAAAAGATGTGACTCCTGAGAGGCAATAAGACTCTGGTTTTC